>RSEF01000001.1:12359364-12408756 GCA_003993805.1 Himantopus leucocephalus | reverse complement strand
CACAAGTCCCTCCCAGTTTTGAATTAGGATATGAGGAGAGCTCCCGGGGTCTGTGTAACTGTTCCTGTAGTCTTAGCCTAAGAAAGAGCTTCTTTAAAACATGTTCCTAAATATTTTACAATGTTCTTAAATGTTTGGAATATCCCATTCATGTGAGAAGTAGCACTGAAATCCTGCAATTAAGGTTGGATGGGGGTACTCATTTATTTTTTCTTGCCTCTTGGTTAGTAGTGACTCCTGCACACATTAAACAAACATCTCTGATCCCGCTGCCCTTCTTTCATGAGGCGGGAACATTGCAAAACTGCTTTTGAAATTGCTGCAGTTTGTTTCTAGTCACTCTAGAAGAGATGTGCAGGCCCTCCAAAAGCAGCAATATGTCTTGTGGATCCTACGAAGACCTGACAGGCAGATACTGGTCCAATATGATCTTAAGTTTTAGGGAATTCAACATGTTGATGAAGTCCAGCATTGCATTCAATGCTTCTAAATACAGCTTTGCCATTGCCCCTTGCTTTGGAATGGACAAATCATCTCCATTCTCCCATCACCACAATGGAGAAACGAAAATGTTACTGTGGAATTTTTTCCTTACAAGTCTGTTTTGCCAATTTTCTAATTCTTATGGCACACTTTAACATTAATTATTATATAAAAGTATTAAATAACACCTAGGGATAAATTCATTTATGGCTCATAATAGCTTAACTGAGAAAAAGATTTCTTAGTTTTTCTTCTCTTTATCCAATTGCTGCAGTTTTTAATTCTTGTACTTGGAATTAAGGCTTTGAAGTACATGATTGCATAGGATTTATTAAGATGTTTAATGATGGGCATTTGATAGACATTTTTGTTGTTGTTAACAGGCCAGCTAGAGTGTTTAAATTCAGGAATATTCAAAGTCACTGCCTATGGGAAAAGAGTAATTACGTGCAAAGAGATTTTAGAGAAAGGTTCAGCATGCAAAAAAAATATTTTCATTCTACTAAACTTTCCCAAGTAGAGGAGACTGATATTTGTGTTACCTCATTTCAAAGGTACTACAAGTTTTCCTGAGCCGCTTGGCATATGCCTAATAATTACTGTAAAACTACTAGGAAATCACCCATTCCAGTTTGCTTAGATAAAGTTTCTTTGAACTGCTCTCCAACACTGGACTCCATTCATAGCACGTTTCATTCTAACAGAGTTTCCACTGTCTTCTATAGAGGGGTAGTTTGCGTAAGTTTTATGAAGCACAGCATATGGAATTACACATGCTATTTGTAACAATCAGTGCATAAATTACGTACGCTTTAGCAAAGACCTTTATCCTCAGTCATAAAATGAGATGTGTGTTTTCAACAAGATGAAACTTTCAACTACAGCAGTTTTCTCCTGATTTTTTGTCAATATCAATGAAGTTTTAAAATATTTTCTGAGGTTTATTGTATAGCTATGATTTGCAGTCCAGCATTTTATCATTTCTTACAATATTCGTGTTCAAAAATTGGAAAAATTAAACAGCCTTCTACTTAAAATCCCAAGTAGGTTACTGCAGGTGTCTAGCAGGCACAAAAAACCAGATGCTTACTGCCTTTTTCATTCCTGGAAGCAAAAAGGTTTGGTTTTGAAAATTAATGGAAACTAAATGACAATCAGGGTTTAGAATCAAAGATGTATCTATTACTTCATCAGGTGGAAAAATTTATGTGTCCCTTGCCTTCATAAAAACTAACTCTGTGTTTGCAAATTGAGAAGTGAGCTTTTTAATACAAGACAGCATTCATAGTGTGCAAACTAACCTACATGGATTTTCAGTCATATATGAATGGCAGTGTGTTTTATACAGAACCATATTGCGTACCTGTTTATGCGCTAGCTCCAAACAATAAAATACCTAACATTTCTGGTTATTATATTTAAAAAAAGTTATAATCAGTGTGTGTGTATATATACATATATGCTTCTATTCATGTCTCATACTGTGATTGTTTTTAATTTCTAATTTGGAAGAAACAGCAAAATTACAGGGACCAAATTGTGAAATACCTATTTCCTGGTCAGTCTGTTGAAAAGATTCTTGTAACAATGACAGATTACCCAGTTACAAGATGAGCTAACTTAGAAGTCCATTCTATCAGTCGTGGGTAGAGCAAATCTACTTCTGTTTCTATAGAGAAATCTCAGAACAATTATTAAGCAATGAAATTCAAAAGAATCTGCAAAAACTAGGGGATTGTGCAATGGTCTTCACCTTCTTAATAAGACAATATTTGCATTTAGCCAGTTCTGGAAACCCTGTGTAAATTTAATTTAATTCTGTGACATGAGATGCAAAAAGAAGCCGGTTTTGTTATGCATTCTTACAATATCAGCTGGCTTCCTCTTCAAATGTGTGGAATCACTTAATGTGAAAGAATTGCAATAAGAAGCACTAAGCTTCAACCAAGTGCTCTCCATTAAGTTCTTTTTGAACCTGCACTTACTTTTAGTTACTGTTTGGAATACAAAAATTAGACTGACTCCATTTTTCTCCTCTGCCAAGGCCAGCCATCAGGAACCGGCTAGGATCACCCAGTTCCTGAGGAGCTTTGTGCCAGCAGAGGAATTGCCTTTATTTATAGAGCTTTCAGTTTGCCCAGTGGGACCTGACGAGGTTTTGAGAGATATGATGCAGAAGCTGAATACCCAGGTCCAAGATAAAGAACAGTAACATTTTCTCCCTTATAGTCAACAAAGAAAAATAAAAAGGCATCTCTCAGTTCCCCTAAAAACTAACCCATTCCTGGAGGTACTGTGGAATGAAGTAGGTCAAATGGCAAAAGTGTTTGTTACCTTTGTAACATTTTGTAGGTAAGTCTAACCCAAATGGAAATTACTGTTTCATGTCTCATACCTGGTGTCTCATCACTCTGGGTCAGATCAACATTCCCCCCAACACGATGTCATCTGCAAACTGAAAGTGCACTCGATCCCTTCGTCCAGGTCATTGATAAAGGTATTAAACAGAACCAGCCCCACTACTGAGCCCTGGGGAACGCTATGCGTGACCGGCCACCGACTGGGTTTAAATCCATTCACAACAACTCTTTGGCCCGCACATCCATCCAGTTTTTAACCTAACAAAGAGTACGCCCATCCAAGCCATGAGGAGCCAGTTTCTCCAGGAGAATGCTATGGGAAACAGTGTCAAAGTCTTTACTAAAGTCCAAGTAAACAACATGCACAGCCTTTCCCTCATCCGCTAAGAAAGTCATCTTGTCATGGAAGGATATCAGGTTTGTCAAGCAGGACCCTCCTTTCATGAACCCATGCTAACTGGGCCTGATCACCAGGTTGTCCTGTACATGCCGCGTGATGACACTCAAGATGATTTGCTCCATAACCTTCCCTGGCACCAAGTTCAGACTGACAGGCCTGTAGTTCCCTGGATCCTCCTTCCAGCCCTTCTTTTAGATGGACGTCACATTTGTTAGCCTCCAGTGTACTGGAACCTCCCTGGTTAGCCAGAACTGCTGGTAAATGATGGAAAGTGGCTTGGTGAGCACTTCTGCCAGCTCCCTCAGTACCAAGTAATCATCAGCAATCATAGGTGAGCCCCTTACTGTTATGAAAACTGTTACTTAAACACTTTGAGAAAAAGGCAACAAACACTACCACGAAGTGCAAGGCTGGTAAGTGAGTGCCAGTAAACCAGTAAGCAACAATAGCATCACACAGATAACCAGACAGATAAGTAAAAATAGAGAAAAACTTAAGAAAGGAGAGATTTTATTTAATGGTAAGTGAGCATAAGTAAACAAAACAAGGTGAGATTAAAAAATTGACAGGCTATCCTATGTCTCAAACATATAATGTTTTGATGTATGTAACTCAGTTTTGCTCCATTTTACGAAGGTTTTCTGGGGATTTCACACTAGACCACCCTTACATATTTTAAATAGTACATGTGAATTGCTAAGGACACTATGGCACTCTATGTCATTCAAAACTCTATTAGAAGAGGGTTTCTCCTGGGTTTGGAAGTTTATGATTGATGGCAAATTTCTTCTTTCAGCTGTGAAATGATTAAATTTTTCACAAAGCTTCCTGAGGTTCAAAAAACTAATATCAAATGTAAGAATCAATGACAGTTATTAAGTTTTGATTGCCTAATTTCATTGCTATGAAATTTATTTGTTTCTTTAACAAGCACTAAACCCAGAAGGGAGAGAAGGTAGGCCAGATCTGAAAAACTTTGAAAATTCCAAGTTTCCTAATTTGTCATAAAAAAAAAAAAAAGCCATGAAGGTAATGGACTTGATGAATGCAGAACATGCCATAGCTTTCTCAGACTTGAAGCTGAAACCATTGCTGAAATAGTCACCATCACCCTTGTCAGCGTGTGGATACACCATTTTTTGTTGTCCTTATACAGTTAAGCCAAAGTTGAGCTCAAGCAGTTAATGTTATTGCAAACTGGGGACAGCTTGAACTTTAGGACCTTAAAAATAAGGGCATATGGCTTTTAGAAACACTAGGTGCTTTATTATTCATTCTCTTCTTTAATATTTTAGTGAAGATTTTAAGCTGACTCTTAGATTTAAGATTTCTTACAGATATCGGATTGCAGGCACAGTGGAAAGCAAAACAATTATTGGGTGTTATCCATTAAGAAGAATTCAAATGGCAACTGTTAACAATCTGTTACACCAGGGTAGTTGTGGGCTTTTCTCTATGTCATAAAAGACCCTCAAAGTTACCATAAAGTTTCATTCACTTTCAGTGTGATAGGTTACACATGTGATGGTTTATTTTACAAGCAAAATCTGCATGTAAGCTGTAAAGTGCCTGAATGCTTGGATTACAAAATGGAAAAATAAACAACTGCAATTAAGGGATCAAGTATTCCAATATTGCTTCTATTATAACATGTGACTTTATTTTCCTAAAAGCACTTCAGAGAAATATCCTGCCAAATTAAGAACTTTAATCTCTTCTGAGATGATCGATGATATGTGGATATTCTAGTTAGAAAAAAACAGCATTAACATGTTGACTATAGAAAGTGTTCTCTGGGAAATCTTTTCTGAGTCGTTTGTAAGCTTTAAATAAAAGTTTAACTATTGAAATCACCTGTCTAGTTAAATTATTCATTATTTCATTTTCTAAAGGAAGTGAAAAGTCTTTCATAGTTCTCTTCACCTGAAGGTGTATTGTATACATTGGATTTTAGCCTGAGAGAGCTATTGCAAATTAAAATATGTATTTTTTGAAGCTTTTGTAGGGTTTGAAAGCACCTATGAAATTAGAGACTTTAGAGAAAATATTCTTTTTAAGTTTATGCTACACTATGTACTGATTATGAAGTTCATGCAGATCTTGTTAGAGATGCTATTTTCAACATTAAAAATGTTTGATTATACCATGAATCAGTATTGTACAGTGGTATTGCAAAGAAGTCTACAAAAGCTGCTTCCAACTGATTGGTAAATCAAACTCTCATTCTGAATGAAGACACCTGATGAAAGTTTAACTAAATAAAGTCTGCAGTACTGGAACAAATGGAATCTATCAGTGATGTATTCAATACACATATTTTCATCAGTTATTAACACTATTTTCTTAGATATTTAATATTTTGAAGTGCTTTGTGAATGTTAAATTTTGGAATGTTACATTTTCAGAAATGCAATTAATTATTCTACTTTGTATTTATATGTAGAAAGTTCTACTGCACAAATTATTTTTTCACAAAACACTACTAGGCTGTGTAAGTTTTTCCCAAGTTTTTTGTCTGACTTCAGAAGGGCCTTTATTTTACATATGTTATTACTATTAATCAAAGAATGGAACATTAAGCTTTAGTGAAAAAAGAAATTGGATATCTTCCACTAAATTTGCCTATTTAATGAAAGCAACACACTGAGATACAGGAATGCATAAAAATTAAAGACAATAAATAAGAAGGAATACCATATGTGTGAAAAGAACAAAATTACATATGCTTCTTCCGCTGCTTTGCTATCTACGTGGCAAGGCAAAATTATCCGTCTTTTCCTAAAAGCACAGTGTCTTTAACGACCACATTGGTTGGATGCAAAATTTTGCAGATCATCAACAGAAAACTTTTTCTACCTCAGTACCCAAAATACCCGTCCAAGTGAAAGCTTCATACTGATTTTGAGGGAATAGTGCCACCTACTGAGCCAGTATCTTCCATTTCTACAGCACTTGAAGAGAGTTCCCGTATATACAGATTTAATCCAGTGTTGTGAACGTAAAAGAATCTCCCCCTTCTTAACCTTTGAACATTATTCTGATGTTCCTATCTAGGTGTTTTTTCATTAAATTTATTCTACCATATCTTAAATTCAAGGCTAAACTGCTTGGATGTAGCCCATATCTACTAATGGGTTTGTGCACTCTAGCACGTGAGGCTCGGAGCCTCTGTGATATTACAAATGCCATTGGAATATAAAAAATTAAGAACATGGCTCCAGGCTTTTAGATAAGGAAGGGAGTCCACTCTTTCCAGCTGAATTTTATTGGCAAACCTCAAGATTTTTGCAAATAACTAAGCTAGGGGATCTGTCATAGCTTAAGTTAAAATAAAATGTATCCTATGTATAGCAATGATATTTAGGTCAATGCAATGTTTAAGTTTTTTTCTTACTAGGCTCCCAAGAGACTACAGGTGATCCAGGTAAAACAAAAATACAAAAGGTTTGTCTTATTTTATAATATTTTATTTAACAGACTTAATTATATGCCTTGAAGTCATAAAATGACCTATAATTTCCGTTAGGAAGCCTATAAATCAGTAAAAAGGATCCAAAGTAAATGCACTAGAAAATAAACATTGTTTTTAAGATGGACATTTTTATCAAAACAATCCACAACCAATTGAGGGCAAGATATGTGATGGCAAAGAGAATCAGTCTATTCTTCAGTTATCCCATCAATTTAGGAGAAAGACAAAGACCCAGTAAGAATGCAGCTGTGGGGTTTGGCATCCTTAAAAAATTGTGGGGGCATCAGTAAGCTAAGGCTGCGTTCTGATTTACGCTGAAAGGAGGGCAGAAATCCTCCCTTTCCATTTTAGTGACTGAATTTGGTCTCCAAAATCATAATAAGTCTTGATAGAACAATTTTTAAAAACTCTTTAGTGAAATCTTTAGTGAAAAATCTTGTAGAGGAACATATTTCAATGTTCTCACTTTTTGTTCTTTTCTTAGCTCTTTAGGTTTCTAAGTGAACAGTCATTTTCCATTAGTCTTTCTATTCCACTTGCAGGAGGGTAAATTGATAATAATTCTAATGAAGTTAAGATATCTCAGTGTGTGAAACCCTGGGATTACTGGGCTGAAGTGCTCTCGATCTGTATCTTTCAATCATAGTTCTGATATTTTGTTAATCCATCTACTTCTTAAGGTGTCAAAATGTGTGTCAAATGAAAACATAGCCTGTGATTAATGACTATGGTATTTGAGTTATAATTTGCTTCCACATTTTCTGCAGGTTTTGATGGATGAGGAAGGCCAGGGAAAAATCCTCCATAAGATCTGCCTTTATCATTAAAGAATGAAAAACAGAACTCGTAATGAAGTGGGATGGTCACTCGGTTTTCAAAATTCTTTTCCTGAAGGGTAGGAGGAGAAAAAAATCAAAATAGAAAACATTTTTTTGTGGAATGAGAAGTTAAAAAAATAACCATTTTGAAATGTTGCTTCATTTTGAACCAATTAACCATTCATTTACATCTGTTCACTTTATTGCAGTGCTGAACAGAAACTAGTTCTGTCATTTGCTTTCACAGGGAAGTCTGGTTCTTATGTAGAATATTGGTCTCAGGAGAAGAGTTTTGCATATGACTGAGTGAAACAGTAGATTAAACAAAGGCAGCATCATAGTCTAAATTGCAGTTTGGCACTTTGGAATTCTTAGTTGAAAACTTACAGGGAGCACAGTATTATAGACAGGGCTTTATTTCAGAATGAGCAGGCAATGTGTTACTTGGCAAGTAAGCTCCCAAATGTGTAAGATATACCCTTTTTACATGCATAGGATTTTTTATTTTAAAGTAAAATGTACCATTAAATTTTGATATAATTTTGTTATCCCTATCCTCTCATTAAGATTTGTGTTCGGGCATCCAGAGATCACTTAAAAACAAACAAATCAGGAGATCTGGTTCAGCTGAATATTTCCCCTTAGATTTAAGAAGGTGAAACAAAGTAGAACTGAGCTCCCTTCTCTAGGACCAGCAGACAGCTCATACTCAATGCTCATTGTTCTGTTGAAGCCTGTGTTTAAGGATGAATAGAAGTAATGCAACTAAAGCCTCTACTTTAAACTGCGCGTGCACTTACATACCTTGTTAAGTCAGGCACACTCCAGAAGTTTAGACTGGTTTTGTAGATGGATCAGAGGAAAAATGGACATATAATGGTTATGGTGAAGCTATAGAAAAAGCAATTGTGCATATTGCACATAGAAAAAAGTCTGTCAATGGCTGTGGAAAATCCATTCTTGACAGGCAAAGCCATTGTGATCAGCAAAAAAAAATATGTAGAATTCAAAGGTAGTCTGCCAGAAAAACATTAAAGTAGCTCCAGGCACATTAATTCACTAATTCAAATAACAAAATCTCTTACGTTCTCCATCCACATAAAATCATCTGCAAATAGTTTTTGCATTAAAATGACGGATGACTGTGTATTGAGATTCAACCAAAAGGATATTTAGGAAAAGCAGGAATGGCATTTTGTATGAAAAAATCTGTAAGAGTGTTTTTGTTCAGATGGAATGTAATAACTTTCTGTCTAACCTATCCTGGTTTTGGGATACAATATATTGCCTTATAGGGAAGAAGGGTTGAAGAGAATAGATCTCTCCTTCCTTTAACTGCTGTGATAATGTTATTTTAATTCAACACAGTAAATAAAACACATGCACATATACAAGCACATTTACTCATATGCATTAAAAACAGAAAAAAAATTGCATATTTCTCCCTAGAGCCTAAGCTGCAACATTATTTCAAAATGCTGATTATGTGATACACACTATAAACTTTAGGGAATGTAAAAATATTAAGACCAGGAAAAGATGCTTTTAAAAAGGAGTGAAGGAACTTGAAGGTGTTGTGTAAATGAAATCAAGTATTAAGTATAGGGACAGATAGATTTCAGGCCTTCTGAGTCTGAGTCTAAGAATAATGATTATCTGTTCAGTGCACAGAGATTTATGTCTCAAAACCCTCTTGACCATGAGAAATGTCATCACCAATTTAAGAAGATGCATTTTTCTTTCTTCTTTAGCACGCATATATTGCCCAATGTGTTACAAAAAAACATCTTCATCAGAACTTCTTCCTGTACATACTTTTCTTCCTGTCATTCTGCATCTTTTCAACAGTTCTCTTGCCTATCATATAGACAAAACATCACCAAGATAATTCTCTTCACTATTGGGGTAATTTTCCTCCTGGATTCTGCAGTAGCGCTTAGAAGATGTATTGGGAAAAACATCATGAAACTTTTCTTTCATAAAATGGAATGGAATGGACTAGACTAGACTAGACAAGAATAGAACAGAACAGAGTAGAATAGAATAGAATAGAATAGAATAGAATAGAATAGAATAGAATAGAATAGAATAGAATACAGATCCTGTTTTTCTTAACTAATATGTAAAATAATAAATAATACTCAGTATCACTATTCAATTGAGTGAGGTCTAAATCTTTCCCATCAGAAATAGAATTTTTAAAAAGGACAATCTAGAAAGTCTTATGTACGGGGGGAAAAACAATAAATATGACTGTTAAGTATGTTACTATCAGCACTGTTTAGCTTGTGTTCCTCTAAGACCCTCACTTGACACTGAAGACAAGAGTATATTATATTCCAAAAATAAAGTAGATTTTATTACAGGCTTTACAAAAAAGAAGTCAATAAGTGCTTAAGGCAAGGAGATTTTAGTAGCCACAAGTAAAAATGAATTCATCATGAGGCAGTCATTACCATTAGAAATGGATGGCGCTGGTGTCATTTTTCAAAAGCCACTGGCCTGGCAAGGGAACAGTACCCTGCGGACTCCTACAGCTCATTCCCAGAAGTGTATTCTTGTGAAGTTCTCATTTTTTTGGGATAAATTAGCACAGCTATCGTTTATGAAATTTCTCATACTTATCAAATCCTCATAAAACCATAATGATAGAGTTTACATTTTGTATCTAAAAGAAAACACACACAAAATTTATAAAGCTACTGGTTTTTGTCATAGTATATTTAGACTGGTTTAAGTCAAGCGTTTTCCCAGCTCTGGTTGTGACCAACAATGTGCCTCCTATTCAAAGGAGGCATTTTACTTTTACTTAATCAAAGGGAAGATGAAAAATAATGATCTACACTAGAATTTCTAAAGTTAAGTTATGTTGATACTGTTCGGTAAACCACATTTTACAAGTCTTGCATTACCACTGTGATTGCACAAGTAGAAATCTGGGTTCTAATGGACACATTTGCATGTCTTTTTTCAGTTTCAGTTTCTACAATTATTGTCTAGTATCTTCCGTTGCTAACCATTTTTTGTAAAATTTTGACCTCCCCCCCAAAAAAAGACAAAAGGAGCATTAAAACACTTACAAGAAAATGACAGGAAATTCATAAAAAAACAGTAAAACCCAAGAAATTCAGTGCAGAAGGAGAACTGGAATACTGCCATTATGTGATGATCTTTACCACATCTATACACTGTACATCTCCTGCTATACTTAATATAAAGGATCATGGTACAAGTCAATCTGTAGATCTACAGAAGTCACAATTGCAGCAATTTCTATCAGCCAAGAATTAGTCCCAACATAAACATTTTTAAGGCATGAAACGAGTTATATTTTTCAATACAATAGCAAAAGGGAAATTTAATTGGACAGAAATTTTGTTCCTTCTGCCATACAATCTTAACTCCCACTCACAAGTAATGTTGCTTCATGCCAGAGAAGTGCTCCTTTTCAGACATATGGCATGTTCCAGTTCCTACTGAAGCCCGTTGGATTCGAAGGGAGTTAGGTCATGTTCTTAAAATGGGTTTTGAACAGACAGCAAAGAGCATAGATCAGCTCTTTATGAACAAGTTTCATTGTAGTCTGGCACTGAGCTAACGCTTCTCCCCCCGCCTTCTCTCCAAGAGTCCAATGGCAAGTTGACCATCTGTCTATAAAGGAGAAAGCTTTGATATGTATGAACAGCTCAGCTTTTACTCAGCTTAGAAGCATTCTGCACAGTAGTGTGAAATGCCCTTAGAAAACCTACCATGACAGTTTTATGAATGGAGTCCATTGTAAATTTAAAATTTGAAACAGAATTTATGGACTATACTTAATGCTTAAAAAGGGAGGCAGCTGGGGCAGGTATCTTGGAAAGTATAGTTCATGAATAGAGAGCTCCAAAGGGAGACAACTTTTACTTTGCACTTCAGAGAATGATTTCTTCATTTGAAGAAAAAAATTTCTTCATTTGAAAAAAACCAAAAAAACGAGGAAAAGAAAAAAAGGAAGAAACGAAACCAAACCAGTATAAACTACAAATAATACACTTTCATGTATCAAAATATGCACAAGGAATTAAAGAAAAAGGAGCAAAAATCAGAATAAAACATTACTTTCTCACTTCTAGAGCAACTTCTAAATTTCATTCTCTGTTCTTATTTTCTAGGAAGCTTAGAGAAATAGAAGTTTATTTTGAACTATACATGTTACTACTATGCAACAGGCATTGCTTTGTCCTGACAGTGGAAAAGAGTCTGGGGATGGGGATTTCCTCTCTTCATTGTTCAGTTGGAGATTTGCAGCTTCTCTGACACCATTTATGGTTAGTTTTTCCTTTGGATTTTACGCTTATTAACCTCATCCACCAAAAATTTAATTCTAAAACCAAACCTGATTGACAGCAGATGTTAACAGCATCTCAAAGGTTTTTTTTACACCTTAACTACTCCTTCTCTGCCTTCTTTAGTTTTCTGATCCAAGAGCTTTCCTCTTTTGACTACAGATTTTTCAACTCAGCTTCAATCCACGCTATGCTCTCGTAACTCTTCTCTCCTTCATTCCTGAATCCTTTCATACTTTTCAACTTCCTTTCCATTTCTTTCCAGCTGGCAAAATAATCCTTTTCCTCCACTCAGCTACTACACATCAAACCATCAAACCACTGTGCAATTGGCTATCTGCAGTATATCCTTTCTGTGTGGGTATTTTGCCTATTTTTTGCTGTCATGTGACTTGTGTTTTAGATGTTGAACACTTACCGACACAGACTAGCTAAGAAAGGTGGTTTGGCAGAGTCAAGAGAACTAGTTTTGATTAGTAGCTCTGCATTACAGTTAATTTTTTATACAGTCTTTGTTCAAAGTCTTTGATATGATTTATTCTGTGTTTATAGTAAAATGGTAGCATATCTACAGAATAGAATGCATACCTGCAAGAGGTGACTAAAGTATCTCTGAGTTAGGTAGCTTCATTTTCTCTCGTTCTCTGGGACTACTTTTTTTCCCAAACTGTTTCGTTTTGCTTTGCTGCTTCTCATGGTAACACATCCATTCTGGGACCTCGAACAGGTCAGCTTCCGCCGCACCAATGAAGGGAGCACAGAGCCATCCTCCCAGGAATGTTTCTGGGATATGATGAAGGAAAGAGAATTTTTTATTTGTGCTCCAATTTACTGTGAATCTGCTCTATGGATACACTAACTCCAGAAAATGTTTCTATGTTCCAGATTATTTTAGTATAGAGGAGACATCACTGTTTAAGTACACGTTTCTTGTATTTTCTCTAGTTGATTATTTTTACAATACACTAGACTTAATACTTCCTACATCAGAACTTTCACATTCCTCAGGCTATCATATTTCTTTTGTCTTAGCTGTTCCCTCAGCTGCATATATTGCATTACCTTGATAACTTGTCATACTTCATTATATATAGAGACCCAGATTATCTTTCTAAAGATGTTTTCTCAATTATCTTCAACTTTTATAGTGAATTGCCCTAATCTCAAACTCTAATGTCACTCATGGAAGCAGTAGTTTGAAGAAGGTGGGGAGAAGTGTTTATTGAAATTGCAAATTATTTCCCTTATAAACCCAAATTGTTGAAAGGAAAACTAATTCTATCAACTGTGTAAAAAAAAAAAGAACACATCTTTTACTTTGTCTTTAATGTTCAACAAATAATATATTGAAAAAAAAAAACTTAACAAAAGAAACAAAGATAATTTCTTTTCATTTCATGTGTAGAGGAATGCTTTGTCTGTTTTCCTGGTGGTGAGGTGGAGGGAATTACACTGAAGGAGGGCATTACACTGAAGGCTGATACAGCATAAAAGCCTGAATTTTGTATCTACTTAAATTATTTATTTCTATTATTAACAACAAAGGGATTGGAGCCAGGCCATGAATGATCAACATCAGTCCCAAAATGAATATGCATCTGTGTCCTCTGGTAGGAGATTCTGGAGTGTTTTCAGGATCTGGCAGTACAGTAAGTAGATGTGCCACTTAGTAAATGAAATTAGTAACTCAATTCTGCCATAGTACCAAAGAAACCAGTGGAGTTAAATCAATGCTGAATTTGAACTGTTTCCTCCAAACACAAATATGATTTGGTTGAAACATTGGCGTTAAGTAAGTATTTTTGTGACTTCAGTGTAGGATTTCTTTCACTGTTAACCCTTCTTCATACTGAAAAAAAGCCTAACAGATTCAGAACAACTTTACAGAATGTACAAGTAACATAGTTATGGCCACTGCTCTCTTTTCCTAAATGCATATACTTTGTNCTTAACCCTTCTTCATACTGAAAAAAAGCCTAACAAATTCAGAACAACTTTACAGAATGTACAAGTAACGTAGTTATGGCCACTGCTCTCTTTTCCTAAATGCATATACTTTGTTTTATTACTTTTTCTTTTTTGGTAGTCACAAACATCAGAAATAGTAAAATATTCACATAGGAGTCTTAAAGATACCAGCCGTTGTCATTTGTTGAAAATGAGAGTGAAACAGGGTGAGTAGCACCGTGACCTACAAAGTACTGATCCACACAAAGCATCCTATATTTTAAAATCCAATAAGGAACATTATCTGCAAATGAGCTTGTAGAATTGCCCTTCAGTTGCAAACATCAAGGTCTGAATTTCAGTCTAAGGACAAGCTTTATTAGTTAGAGCTGCTTCTTATTTCCTATATATTTCCTGTCCCAGAAAAGAGGCTTTCAGACCTGTGACACGCTGCTTGCTCCCTGTGTGAAGCTTTCTCTGATAAACTCATGTGGATTTTTTTTTTTCTCAGATTCGTCTTGAGGTTTAGATAAATTTATGTTTCTCTCTGAAGCCACCACTGTACAGGTAAGGATCACCTTTAACTCAGTGAGGGAATAAGAATTTTTTTTCTTTCAGTTTTAGGGATTGTCATCAAAGCTTGAAAGAGACTGTGTAAACAGGTTTCGAATGTAAAGTTGAGGTAAGCTTCTCACTGGAAAGCATGTGGTCAGTTACTTTATCAGTCTGGATTTGTCTGGCCACTGGACAAGCTAGGAAGCACTTAAAAGAAAAATAATATTGCTTCAGTAATTCATTCAGCTTGAGATCTGAAAATATTCTCCTTATTTCTGTAGCAAGAACAAAGCTAGATACAAATGAAACTTTAAAAGTTCTGCTTCAATCAAACACGCAGTACAGCTTCTGGGGACAATATTGTCTGTGATTTCCTGGCTCCTGAGCTGGTCATATCTTGAACTTGAATTGGGCTCAAAAGCGGAACGGTGCTTGACATGATAACCTATTCATAAGGTGTTCAACTGTGGGAAAATATTCTTAAATTCTTGTGTACCACTTTCCAATCAGATTGTCTTTGCCTTCTAACAATATTAGGTGCAGCAAGGGAACAAGATCAATTAAACTAGAAGCCTTTCTTGTAACTTTTCCAAAAGTTTATTTGAAAAGGAAAACAACTGTATTCTAACATTTCTGAAGTCATTCAAGCCTGGAAATCATTACCAAAAATACAAATGATTACGCTTTTAAATTGGTTTTATTTAATGAAATGGGGTTAACTCTTCATTCTCCTTCTCTGCAGTAGAGTAGTTTTTTTTAGACACTGGCATGACTTGGAATTTCAATTACTCTTTTTACTTTAATAATCAGGAATCTAATCTGATGCCCCAATCACCCACTGCCTTATTCTACTGGAAAATTTTGTGTATTTCTTGATTGTTGTAAGTGATGAGACCGCACACAAAGTGAAAACAGACTAAAGACACATTAAAGAAAAAGAAAAAAAAGAAAAAAAATAACCCTATCCCATATGCTTATCATGTGGTTTGGGCTGAACAGTGCACAATGTGGCCTGTTCTGATCTTATATTGGCAAATTCGATAACCCTGAACATGAAAAGACGGGTGGCAGCAATCCTGTTTCAAATATTTCCATTCAGATCCTTAGGCATTTGTGTTTGCTTTGGATTTTGAGCTGGGAATCTTAAATCTTCTCAGTAGATTCCCAACACTTTCTGGTTTCAGCCAGCCTGAGAACAGCCTCTGAGAATTTAGCGTACAGATGTGTTCATTAATCAGCTCAACCACTAGTACTTAAAGATCTGTAAACTCTGCAGAAATATAGCATCTCTTCAGTTTTCTTTACCAGTCCCTGCAAAAGCAATATTTAAACAAGCATCAACTGTTGTTTGCAGTGTAGACCAGTAACTAACCAATAGGAAGGCCAAAATCTCTAGACTTTTAAAATGCTGATTAAACAAGCCTTGAGAAAATACTCTCCTTTTTGGCTTTGTTTCTTTTTTCAATTTTTTTTCCCTTCTGGTTGAAGTGGGAATTTTTTAAGTTTGCAGTAACATTTAGTAGACCTCAGATCTTCCTGATTTTCCAGAAAATAATGATTGTTCACTCACCTATGACATATATTGTAGCACTGCTTTAAAAAATGCAATAAATTACTTGAGTACTCCTTTATCTCTGTAACGTCCCTCAGAAAATGAATCATGTAACCAATCAATCCCTAATGTGTTTTCAAGACATTTGCTCTTTTTACATGATGTGCACTGAACTTCAGTTCCGTTGAGCATTAAGCTGGTGAAGGCTACACTTTCATGTATTTAACAAAACTTGTATCTAATTTATCTAACAAAACTTTATTTGTCACGTCTAGTAGTCTGGCTAAAATGAGAACTCAGTAGACCTACAATTACAGGTTTAAATCAAACCTAGGGTTTTTCTGAAAGGTGAAAAACACATGTTTATTAATGTTTTAGTTTCTTGCTTTCATTTTATCCCCTATTTATGTTCTGTTCACTTACTGAAAAATAAATTAAGTTCCAGAACTGTCTATAGCAGGAATCCTTTCTGAATTTTTTATTCAGAAAAAAATTTAAAGTCAAAACTGGCCTGAACAAGTTATGTTCAGATAATCACCCAAAAACTCTGTGTTTCCAAACTGCCCCTGTTTGTGTTTACCTGGGTCACATGGGTTTGTTTACACTCTTCTTCACCTTGTCTACCTGCTGTGATCCATCTGCACAAGAAATTTATATTATTGTCAGTTGGTGAATACAGCTGGCTCTGTGGCAGGTCTGAACTCGCTTAGTGTATTTCATCTATGAAGGATACTTAAATATAAAGAGTTTTATTTCTGACAATACCATATAACATTTTTCAGGTTATAGAAGGAATGTGGGAAGGTTTATATATTGCCAGACAAGGGGAGAGATGCTTTGGAGGGATCAAAAACAGGCACACTTGAGCTGATAATTCAAAATACAGCTTTTAAAATGTTGTAGTACTACATTGCAGGTCAGGAATACATATCAAAATAAACCAAAGATGTGCTTTCATCTTGTCACTTACTATGTGGTGACACCTCATCTTTAAAGCTCCTAAGAGCCTTTTGGACACTCTATTTTCCTTTCCAAGTAATGGAGATGAATTGACCTTTACAGGTGTCTAAGAAAGCTAGGAAACTTGCAATGATGGCTCAAGATAATGCTTCAAATAAATTATTTTTACTTCATATTTATTATGAATATATGCCCTTATATTTAAGGGCATATTATGCCCTTAAAAAAAGGGCAAAATTTTATGGGTGTTTTTAAAAAGTCTGAATCAGGCCCTTAAATATAAATGAAGAAAGAAAGTTTTTAGTGTTGTTTTCTTTGGTTTGTTTTGGGTAGGGATTTTGGTTTTGTTTTTTGGGGGTGGGTTTTTGTTTTGTTTTTCTTTACTTTTTTTGAAACAGGAGTAAACCCTCTAACTGTTATGCAATCTGGTTACATTTTTATATGTATATTCGGTCTGAGTCCTTACTAGGATGCTTTATATGGTTCAACACAGCATAAGATGTTTTGAATCTATTTGTCCTTAACTGCTTTAGTGATTCTGGTTTTGATTTCATTAACCTCTACTGAGTGACCTTCTGACAGGAAAAGGTCATCCACGTGTACGTTTAATTTCATTAGATCTTGAGTTTTGTTTCTGGGCACTTCTCTTACCTTGGATCAAAATGACTCACTCAGGTAAATGGACTACTCCCGTCAAGCAAGAAACTACCAGCCAGTCAGTAGCCTTGTGCGTACAGAATTCTCTAAATCACCCTGTTATCATCGTATGGAATTCTCTAAATCATCATGGAAGGCCCTGAAAATTCAAGAGTTATTAATAGCTAAATTTTAAACAAATGTATAGACATGAATGAATGATGGCTCTTCTGAATCTGAAGAGAAACTAAAGTAAGCTTATTTCCACTTCTAAGCAGATTTTTAACCCAAAATGGCATTTTCATGATTCCCAAATCTTTATATACATAGTTACTGAAAAATTGGCGCTTGATTTTTCTGCAAATGTCTTTCTTAACATGATGACTTGTATGTTACCCATGTTAGGCCAAATTCTGTTCTGAATTGCACTCTGCGACTGAGAGGGAGAGCGGAGTTTGGTCCATGACATTAATCAAGTAGTACAAAATGTAATTTTTTTTCTTTTTTCAGATTCTGATTTTGATTTTAGCCACCAAACGTGTCCACACTGATATATACTTTACTTAAAAGAACAGGAAGGAAAGTATTTTTCATGATGTCGTGAACTCAACCACAGTGAAGATAAAATTCACTGTGAAGATGTTGAAAAGAACATATGGGAAATAATTGGGGAGGCAGGGGTGGGGAAAGTTTTTTCACTGCCAGTAGTCTCAGATGAGATCCAGACCGAAGCTATTAAAAGTTTCTGAGAAAATAGCATACTCCTGATTACTCTCATTGTTTGGCTCTTTGAATAATCAAAACTGCTTCCTAATTTAAGGAGAAACATTTATCACTACATCACTACCATGACTTTCTGTATAAAACTGTGTCTGTCTACGAAGTCTTTCTTTTAACTTGTTAAATTTTCCATCCTTCTTCATAATTTATGTAGTTGAAAGAGAAATAAGTTTCTTAAAAAAGGAGGAAAAAAAATCATTTCAGGTGATGCAAAGAATGTGAAGCTCTTTGTGGATTTTGTAACTACGTAATTGATGATAATCCTTCTATCTTTGTGTCCCTTGGATCCGTTACAGCATCAGTCCAGCCCAACCAAATCTCTATACACTTTGGAAACTGTTCTGAGAAAATCTGTTAAAACTCTCCTTCTCAAGCCAAAAGTTAGACTTAAACAAATGTGTCAAACAACCCATTTGGGGAATTGCATAAATTTGCCACAGCCTTATCTTTACCTTGTAAAAAAACCTCACTTCCTTTCCCTTCCTACAGCACAGTTATACTGACTTACACAGCTGTAGATCAAAACAATTCCTTTCTTTTTATCTGAGCAAACCTAGCACACGACAGCCAGATATAAAATTAGAATTAAATATTCTGCCTGTCTGACTGGTTACTGGTTACCTTCACCAAGCTTTTGGATTCTGACTGCTCTCACTCTTTTCCTGAATGTCTCAGTTAAAGCAATTTCACTTTGTTTTTCTTCTGACCATTCCAGGCTTGAAGTCTACTCAGGTTCCTCTCTGCAATGAAGTCTCCACATACAGGTCACATATAGCAGACAAAAAGAGAAAGGAAAGCATATAGAATCATAAAATCATAGAATGCAAGGGACCTTAAAGATCATCTTGTTCCAACCCCCCTGCCCTGGGCAGAGACATCTTCCACTAGAAAGGTGTGTATGGGAAGCCCAGAGACAGTTTTTCCCTCC
Source organism: Himantopus leucocephalus (assembly GCA_003993805.1). Classification (NCBI taxonomy): domain Eukaryota; kingdom Metazoa; phylum Chordata; class Aves; order Charadriiformes; family Recurvirostridae; genus Himantopus; species Himantopus leucocephalus. Next base: position 12,389,540 of record RSEF01000001.1, on the reverse strand, counting down.
TCACAAAAGAGTCAGAGACAACAATGTCCTCTGTGCACGAGGTCTGATGAGCAGAAGCTGGTTTCTAAACTGGTGACAGCCTGATTCTTCCTCTTTCCTCTACAGCTCCTGGGGCAGCAGAATTGAAGCTGCAGACAACCCATCTTCTTCTCGTTTTTCCCCTGTTTTGCCAGGTTGTTTTCCTAGTCCAGCCAGTCTCCAGCTAGAACTGCGTTAGCTCACCGCCCAGCCACCCAAGTGCTAGTGCTGGCACAAGGGAGGCAAATGGGGTAACTTCCCTTTGGCTGACTTTGATTAGCTTAAGCCAGTTGTGATGCTGAGGCCCTGGGAACAGTACTGGTATGATATCGCACTCAGAATTAATTCCTCCTGGTTTGCACACTACTATCAGCGAGTTCTGACTTTTGAGGGATTCTCTCCAGGATGTTGGGTCTCCCTGAGCTCCTGCCTGCTACTGCCAATGCCGCCCACGTGCAACTGACACGGCAATGCACCTGGTTTTGCCCTACCTGTCTCTGGCTGGTGTCGGCCTGCACTTTGTCTGGTCTAATATTAACATACACATTGTGCTTACAGAAAAAAAGAAAAAAACTCCACACACTGGTCTGGTATGCATAGTATGGATGGGATTGATTTAGGTGGGATTGATTTGGATGGGAATAGTCAAATTATTGATTTGAGTATTCCTTGTTCCTCGCTATGAGTCACTGTGAGACAATAAAATCTCAAAAGCTATATTTATTTGCAATAAAAGCATTGAAAGTTCTGACTGGAAGCTACAGATAAAAATGGCAGAAAACGGGGTGCTAAGAGAGAATGAAGTTCTTTTAGGTCCCTAGAAAATTCATTTGTCCAGAGAAAATCTGCAGGAATGAGGAAGAAAGAAGATCATTCTATCTAGACCTATCACAATAAACTATTTTAGAAACTCACTTTGATCTCATGCTATCTTACAAGAAAATTTATCCCAAACAGGATTTTCACAACTTATGCATCAATTCAGAAAGCGGCAAAGATTGTTCAAACAGAAATTATTTAAAATTAAATTGATAGGAGTAGGACTTTTTTTCCATGTATTAAGAAAAAGCATTCCAACTTACTGTATTAAGGGATAGCTTAGAAATGGCTTATACATTTATTAAACAATGTCAGAGAAAATAACATCTGGAGGAGCTAATGTTTGAAGAGAAATTTGAATGCACTTCTAAGCCAACATATGAGCATAAAACTTTAGTTCAGTATATTCTATAATTGACTAACCAGGCTATACACACACATGTACTCCTATAAAAATCTATATATTTAGCCACTTGTGCCATAAAACACATTTTAAAAATATATACAAGTCTCTAAAGAATTTGGTTGTTAACTACAAGCTGTATTATGTCAGCACAGAGACTGAGGGCAACTGGAAAACTCCAGTACCTGCTTAGCTGGAAAAATCAGACTCTTTCTGAGTTTCCTGCAGTTTTTAGCAATAGGCAGAAAAAAATAGTGTACTATCTGCGAGACTGCAAATGCAATCTAGGTCAAGATAAGACCCCATTCTTGAAGGAATTCCTACAACTTCTGCCACTTTCAGTAACACTTGATAATCCTTAGTATTAGCTTTCTGATTGCCAGAATACTTTAGCATCAGTACTGGCAATTATTTTGAAGCTCTCAGATATGGATGTAGCAATTTGTCTGGAGCTTTGTAAATCTACAGTAGATTTCCTTGATTGCTGTTTGCTGATTGCTGCAGTTTTCACCTGAAAACTCAACTTTATTCATAGGTCTCATCATTTTTTCCTTAAATGTTTGATTTGAAATAACTAAAGTGTATTTTAAAGCCACTTAATAAAAAACTATATGTAAGAACTTCCTTACATTTGGTGTAAAAATGAGCGTCTGTGAATTCTGCAATTACAGAGTGCTTCACAAACATGCTGAGGCGTACTTGTGCCTCCCTTTGAAAATACCACCATAGTAGACTTGTAGTAGTTCAGGATTCCCTGAATGTGAAAAGGAGGACCATGGTTAGGCCATAAAAATGTCAGCTTGTGCCTGGGGAGAACGCAAACAAGTGGGACATCTCTAGCAGGGAATGAAGGAAATTCTAGGACGTAGAATTTCCTCTTAGCTCTTAATTCAGTGCTGTCTTGGAAAAAGGATTTGCTGCTTAGTCTGACATTTTATTTAATTTTGAAACTATTTTTTAACCTCTGTTTGCATCACTTACTTCTGGGGTCATCTTAACAAACGAGTAGAATGAGATGGATGAGAAAGATGGGGCGACTGAAAGCCCCAGTGCTTTGAAGTAATTGCCTCATAGCAGTAGAAGAAGGTAATGCTTGTCATGAGGGTTTTTCTTTCATTCATATGTATATACATATATACATACACACGCATATAAAACTCTTGCTTCTGTCTAATTCTTGTTAAAAAACTGAGCAGGGCAAAGAAGGACGGTGAAATGTCTTGTATAATCTCATTCAGCTGTCCTTCGTCAGTGCCCCTTTTTTCCATAGACAACCTACATGCTCCTGACTATTCAGACATTACTGGACAGAGCTGCTTTTTGTATGTCTTTTACATTTATACAAACTGTAAGGCATCTTTATGCCAAGTACCTCTGGACCTATGTCCAGATTTCACTAATGGATCCTCAGTAACTTCTGCTTCTTGCAGCTGTTTTCCTTCCCCTGAATACACTCTCTGTTACCCAGCTGCTTAATGCTGCTGTTGATCACAAAGGATATTTGAATCAGGCTTTGGTGCACAGCAAGTCGTTTATATCTAGAAGCACGTTTTACATATTCATCCTTATTTCCTCAGACCTATTTCCTCTCAGGCATCCCTCGTCCTTATTTATTCCTCAGGCTGAATGCATTCTGCTACAGTGACCCCAGTATAACACCCCAGTGTGAGAAGTGTGGGTAGAGGATGGAGATCAGTAGCTCAGATGGATCTAACAGCCTGTGTTTGGGAGAAACCTGTGTTCCTCAGAAAATAAAAATAGATACAAAAATGAGCTAACACTTCCCAAGCCTGGGTGGCCTTCAGTCAGAAAACTTTTCATGGCTTAGATTTTCATGGTTAGAAACTTTTCCTGGTTAGATTTTGCTGCAATTTCTAATGGTGTTAACAACAGATGTGAATACTCAGCACTTAGTACTAATTTGTAATGCAGTAATAGCTAGTGCCCCATACAAAAGATTAGCTGTTGTGTGCACTCTGAGGGGCATCCATCTCTGCCTGGGATGTAACAGAAAGCCCTATGAACTCCTTTAAAGATGGATAACTGATATAAGGATACATGGGTGACTTGCCCAATTTTCCAGCACAACACATCAATTACATCTAGTTGAGAGGCAGGATGGTTATCTAGAGCTGTGTCTATACTGCAGGCTGTACCTCAGCAGGCTGACTCTGAGACAAACTTCATTTGTTCAAGACCAATTTGTGTTTCTCGGCACTGCAGGAGCACAGTTCAGGTACAGCCTGAAAAGCTGGTGGCTACAGCTGTTAAACTTCCTCAGTTTGGAGGTGATTCTGTCACTTAGCCATTCACAGAAATTGGGGATGTTTTTCTCTCACCAGATAGAGAAGCACTCAGTGGTTTTTGGCACTCTCTCAGCAAGAACTGCTCCCTGGCTCGCCCCAGCCCTCCCATGTGTCCCGCAGATGGCCAGGGGCTGGCCGCAGCCAGGCGTGCCATCCCGCTGCCGCAGCCGCGCGACGAAGCAAGGGACGTGCTGCCCTGGAGTCATTCATCCAGAAAGCACATCAAACCTCTCAACCTTAATGTAAACAGAATTCCTGTAAGGACTGAGGAGCCTTAAAGATGCATATATTATACGTCTGACAGCACAAGATTCAAAAGGAAAAAACCCTTCTTTTTTTAAAAAATTATATGCAGGCTGCCATTCTAGATCAGAACAGCAATATGAAAACCAAGCACAGTTCAGTCATTCTGACAGTATGGTTTTCATGTCCATGCTAAGCAAATGTAAATAATCGTTTACAGTTTCAATTGCTTCTCATTCTCCTCATCTTTGCTTTGTTTCTCCTGGAATTACAGTAAGAGCTGAGCGCTAGTGTTTCTGATAGACCTTATGGCAGAAGGACCTTTTAGCTTTTCTGACTTGTAAATCAGATTGGGGAAGACGTTTGACACTGTTTTCATGATTAACACCACATGTGGCTGGTTGTTACACAGTACACAATACTTGCGCTAGCACAGTATTTGGCATTTTTCTTCTGCATTAGACCTGAACACACAAATCAGTGTTAACGGTGAAATGAATCCACAAAACCAAACTAGTGATTACTTCCCTCTCATGTATGTGCTGCTACATGTGCAGTGTGTGGAAATCTCTCACTGCTCTGCAGCACGGTCTTTGGGATCTAATGTTTATGCATTGCCAGATTCACTTTCCAAGTGGAAAAAAATGGTTTGTGATTATAGCATAGCTATAGCACAGTATGGCATGCAAGCTAACTCCCACAGCATTGCAAAGCCTCAGAAGGTTGGACAAACACATGACAGGTTTGAATCACCTTGTTAAATTTCTGGAAGTGAGTTGGTATTTAGCACAAATGATACCTGAAGACTATCACCATGGAGGTGTAACAAATCTTATGTGGACTTCTAAGGCAAAAGCTGGCCCAGTTCACTCTTCTAACTGTTCTTATCCCAATATTTTCTTTAGCTTCTAGTACTCTGTTGGTTTTGGGGGATATATGCACCACAATGCTGATTTTATTGCTTCATTTCTTCTGTAATTTCCCATCTGTGTAATTGCCTGTGTTACCCTCTGCCTTTAATCTGTCAGACCATCTTTACCTCGCTGTCGTGTGAGACACATTATTTATGCTGTAGTAAGCTGTGGAACTTCTATAAAGGACTGACTAACAACACTGTAAGTTTGGGCATAAATTTTGCAAGATATTCTCTTTTAGCAAATCTTAGTCCTTCGCCTGAAAAGAAGCAGATTTGTGTCAAGAGTTGGTGGTTGCTTTACAATGTGGACAAGCACCTGCCAGCCCAGCTAAAAGCAGTTCATTTCCAGTTTAAGGTGTCCCCAACCCAGCTCCAATGCAGGGATGACAGCCTTGGATACAGATTAAGATCAACCTCCTCCTTAACTTCCTTCATTCAAGTGCAGCCAACATATGCAACAGCTTGCATAGCAGTTTCTGGGTTCTGTCTTGAAACCTTCGAGATCTTCTTGAGACTTCTTCTGGGATCATCAGGCTTCAAGGAAAGCCAGAGTATCTTGCTTCTCCTGGGAGAGGATAGCAGGAGGTTGTGACTTTCTGTAACCTCCAGGACCTTCTAACAAGCTGTCAGCTGTTCTTCACCAAAGGGTGCTTGAAACACCTGTCCCAGATGACTCCAGAATGGGGTCAGACACCCTCACCATAGGTGCTGGGGAGAGGCCTGTTTAAGTGCCAGCCTAGAGGGCAGCTCACAGAGGAAGCAGATTTTATGGGGGGGGGCTTGAAACTACAGAGATATAACCAGACATGGTAGTGATGCCGCATATAGGCCCACTGCCCTGGTGACCTCAGAGGCCTTGACCCAGACAAAGATCCCAAACTAGAAGGTAGCTCTCGAAGCCTGGGACTGCAGATGCCTAGAGCTTGGCGTAGATGGGCTCCTTGTCTGTAGGAGGTGTGCAGTGGTAGACGCCAGCAGACTGCACAGCATCAAAGGTGATGAGACTGATAGGCTCTTCTCTGAGGCTGTGCAGCTTCGGTAGCCTGAACCCCCAGCTGTACTGAAGGACGGACAGCCAGAGTGTCTGTCCAGAGTATCAGGTTGAGAAATGGAAACTTCTGTAGTGGTGAAGGCTGGAACCTTATGACTTCTGATGCCAGAAGTATGCTCCACACTGCAGATTTGCAACTGCAGAGTGAATAGGTCAGTACCCTGGTAGCAGATAAGGGTTAATGAGCTCTTGCCCATAAAGCATCTGAGCTGGCTGAGCCTGGTCCATGCAAAAGCACCAGGGGGAAATGGTGAGTGACAGTGGCAGGAGACTCCCCGCTACAGGGGATGGACGCCCTGCCTGCTAATCTGACTTGCTTTCTAGGGCCATTTGCTGGTGCTTGGAGGCTTGGATCTGGGATAGTCTGGAGAGACTGCCTAGATGTTCCTAGCCATTGGACTATTTCCCCCTTGATGTTCATTCACGTAGTTATTCCTGGCCTGTTCAGGGACCTGCTTAGAAGAATCCTAGCAGAGAACATGCTGGAAAGAAGAGAGGTCCAGGGGAGTGTTTTGGTTTTATTTGGGTTTTTGAGGTGTTGGGGTTTCTTTTGGTGCTGGGTTTGGTTTTTTTTTTCCCTTCCTGTCACCCTTATCTTCAAGAATGGCGAGAAGAGCAACCCAGGGAAATACTGGTTGGTCAGACTCACTTCATCCTTGGAAGATGATGAAGCAAAACCTTCTGGAAACGTTAAGGACAAGAAAGTGATCGAGCACAATCAGCATGGATTTAGAAGTCAACATGCTTGACCAACCCTATTGTCCTCTATAATGAAATGATTTAATCAACCCTGACTTCAATAAGTCTTCTGACACTGTCTCCCAGAACATCCCCATAGACAGGATGATAAAGGATAGGTGAGGTAAGTGATGGTTTGAAAATTGGCTGAACTCTGGGGTTGAAATGGTTGTGGTTGGTGACATGAAGTTCAGTTGGAATTCAGTCACTAGTTGTGTACCCCAGGGGTTGATACTAGGCTCAATACTACTCATTTTCATTATTGACCTCTATGATGGGACAGAATGCACCCTCAGCAAGTCATGTAAAACAGGGAGGAAAGGCTGGTACACCAGATATGTCTGCTGTCATTCAGAGAGACCTCAATAAGCTGGAGAAATGAGCCAACAGCAACCTTTCGAAGTTCAGCCAAGGTAAATGCAAAGCTCTTCACCAGGGGAGGAATAACTCCAATCATCAGTACCAGCTGACAAGCGACTTTGCAGAAGGTGGGGTTCTTGGTGAACAACAAGGTGCCCGTGAGTCAGCAATGCACTCTGGTGGCAAAGAAAGCCAACAGTATCGTGAGCCACATTAAGAATAGAATTTCCAGCAGGTTGAGGGGGGTGATCCTTCCCTTATACTGAGCACTGGAGAGACACCTTTGAAGGACTGGGTTCAGTGCTGCGCTGCCCAGTACAGAAGAGATATGGTCATACTGGAATGAGCCTATCGAAGGGTGACAATGAAGATTAAGGGACTGGGAACATCTGTCATGAAAAGAGGCTGAGAGAACTGGAATTACTCAGCCTGGAGAAAAGGAGGCTCAGGGGCATCAATGTGTATAAATACATGGTGGGGAAAGGAGATGTGTGGGTGTGGAAGGCAGAGAAAACAGAGCGCATCTCTGTGGTGCCCAGTGACAGGCAAAGAAACATTAGACACAAATTGAAATGCAGGAAATTATATTTAAGCTTAAGAAATTGTTATTTTTAATGAGTGCTGTTCAACACTGGAATAGGTAGCCCAGAGAGGCTGTGGAGTGTCTATGCTTGAAGACATTCAAAACCCAGCTGAGCATAGTCCTAGAAAACCTGTTTTAACCGACTCTGCTTTGTGCGATTGGACTAGGTGATATCCAGCAGTGCTCTCCACCCTCAGCTTTCCACCCTGTGATCTCATGACCTGTAAATATCAAAGATTTCTTGTGCTTTGGGAAGGAGTACTGTAGAAACTGAGGAAACTTCTTTTAAACTTGAAATGCATTATTGCTTGTGGAAAGTGTCTCATGTCGGCTTGCAAGTCACTATAATTTAGTGAATATGGAATTCTTACACATCTCCTTTCTTGAAAAAAGATGCTTATGGCAATCATGATGAAAACACTATCAGCTGGTTCTTTGAAGTAATCAATTTGTCTTCACTGTGATCGTCACAAAGGCTACTCAACAGCAGCACTATGACAGTCTTAAGTAGGGATACTTGTAGACACTAGATTCATAGAATGGTTAGAGCTGGAAGGGACCTTGAAGATCACCTAGTTCCAACCCCCCTGCCATGGGCAGGGACACCTCCCGCCTGATCAGGTTGCTCAAAGCTCCATCCAACCCGGCCTTGAACACTTCCAGGGATGGGGCATCCACAACTTCGCTGGGCAATATGTTGCAGTGCCTCACCACCCTCAGAGTGAAAATTTTCTTCCTGATATCTAATCTAAATCTACCCTCTTTCAGTTTAAAAAGTAGGAAAAATCAAATTTTCTTATTCTTTTCTTTCTCCTTCTTACAGCCTTTTCCATTGAAAGTTGTGAGAGAAAAAAAAAAAAAAAAAAGTTAGCCAGCTAGTTGTAAACTGCTTTCATTCAAAACTATTCTTATCTGTGTTTGGTGTCAGGATCCTTTCAGTGATAAAGGATTAGTCTGGTGTTTGAGCCTTTCAAGATTATGTAGGGAAGCACGCTGTTCCGAGAGAGGGAAGTTAGATTTCACAGCTGTCACTGGTCATCTAATCACTGCAGCATAGTTTACAGAACATGTTAGTGATGTACCAAAAAATCTTTAAAGTGCTAACTTCCACAGGAGCAGACAGGAAGCACAGTTAGGGTACAGAGCTGGGAATATTCTCTGGATATTTCGAATATATAGTCTTTTTTGTGGGGAGAAAACCTAACTGACTTTGTCTTTTCTAAAACATTTGACACTTTTGTTCAGCTACGCTTAACATTTTTTTCTTCACTGAGGACAAAGAGAAGTTTGTAAGACAGGTTTATTGACTGTCTAGAGTACTTTATATTCCAGTTTCTCTTGTCACCTACACAAGTAATCACATGTGTTTTCAGCTTAGTTCCAATGCTTTCAGCCAGACCGATGTCTGGGGTTTTATTTCACAGAGAGTCTGGGCTCTGGCTGAGAGGATTCAGAGCTCCACTGAGCATTCCCTGCTTCCATACAGAGCACATACAGAACACATGCTTCACACATCTGCCAAGAATCAGAACTGTTCTCTGCTCTGCCATGCTGCATTTTTCTTACTCTCCTAAAGTACAAAAGCGTGTCCTACTATCCTTTCTTATCTGTCCATCAAACTAGTTTTCTTCATGCCACACTACTGAGCTGTAGTTCTGAGGATTTGCTGTGCTGGTACCTAGGTGGCAATATTGTAAGAGTTATTTTTTATTGTGTTATGTCTCCTGGTTTTAATTGCCAGTTTCTACAAATGATGCTTCTTCCGTATCAGTCTACAGGTACAAATGCAGAGATATGGCTCACCTGAGTACATTCTCATGGACTGGATGCTCAGCAGCTACTTGCTCTTTTTCAGTGTGTGTGCTTTTTGGGGGGTCAGTGTGGGGTTGTATGTTTTTCTGGTTTGTTTTTTAAGTTCTCTTCCTTTTTTTTTGCTTTCTTACTANTGGGGGTCAGTGTGGGGTTGTATGGTTTTTTTTGGTTTGTTTTTTAAGTTCTCTTCCTTTTTTTTGCTTTCTTACTAATTTGTATGTTGATGCTCTATACAGTAAACATTGCTGACTAGCTTGTTTAAAACAGTGTTCACAGAAGCCCGAAGCAAGAAAATTCATCCATAATTCTTATGGGTAGCTACATGGTAAAAAGTAAGGAAGAAACCTTTTGGGCAAGTGCTGGGTGAACAGATACCAAAGACAGGGCTGTTTTGGAAACATTGTCTGGATAAGCTTTAGAGATGTGGCCCTCAGTGCCCTTGAAATAGTTCTGCTTTGTCCTTTCTCTGGTGCCTGTAGTGCTGATATCAACTGCTTGGGGATGTAGATACCTTCCCACTACAGACTTTACAATTGTTCTTAAATGAACTATTTCTGAATTCTGAGTAACACATATATGCCTGGGAGAACAAATAGTATGAGCAGAAAGAAATCTAATTATATGAAGCAGAAGTAAGAACATCTGTTTCAGTTTGGGGGTAAAAGAAGAAACAAAAGGAGGCAGACCAGTAAGGTTTTTAATAAGGTATTGCATAATAGCCCTGTAGCCAGGTTGTAGCCAAAGTAGATATGGACTACACAGGTGGACTGCAGGGTGGGTGAAAAGCTACTTGGGTTGCCGGACTTAGGATAGTGTTCAGCTTTCGAAATCTCTCACTTAAGTTGTGCATCCTTTCAAAGAGTTCATGTATTTTAATAAGTAACAACAAGCTATTTTTTGAAATCTAGCTTGTGTCAGGCTACAGATATGTTCCTGAGGGGTTGGTATTGTTCTTATACTGTTTAATGTGTCCACTGAAAACCTGGAGAATGGGACAGGAATGCAGCTTTACCACAAAAAAAGCAAACCACAGCAGGGCAGGGCTGCCGTTCAGAGCAATGAACCAAGAGAAGCACCACGCATTTCAACAAAGACAAACGTGAAGTCCTACATCCAGGACAGACTTACGCTGTACATCAGACAGATAGGGAAGTGACTGATACTCAACAGGCTAAAAATGTTATCAGTGTGTCCTTGCAGTATGTAGGCTGGCTGCATAATGGGCTACTTTATAAAGAGTATCGCCAGAAGGCCAAGGCAAATGATTATTTCATTCTACTTAGTGCTTCTGAGATCTAATCTGAAATACTGTGTCCAATTTCATGCATACCCACCCCTTCCCCAGGAAATCTCTGCATCTCCAATTTATATACCTGAAGACAGAATTAGAAGACAACCAAATTCTTCTCAGAAGGCCACAGCAAGAAAATAAGAAGCAAAAGTCACAATTAGCAATAGCAGAAATTCTGACCGTAATAACTATTTTCTTGTATTCAATAAGAAAGTTTAACCACTGGATCAGGTTGTCTAAAGACCCTGTGGAAGCTCTGTCCTCAGAAACTTTTAAAATACCTGGTAAGTGTGTTTTATATATGTGTGTTATAACACCCAAGTTATTTGAGCTAACCTTGAAGTTTGCCACCTTCTGATCAAGAAGCTGAATTAGAGACCTCCACAGTTCTTTCCAACTCATTGTTTCTGTTTGTGTAATTCTAATATTTAGGGAAAAAAAAGGTTAAAAGAGCTTGAGAGGAAGTATGGTGAAAAGTAATCATAGCAATAGCAGTCAGTAACAGATAAAAGACGTGAGTAAAGAGTACTCTTGTTCTTCTGGTAAATCAAACTATTACTGGTGCACGTTAATATGTCCTGTTGTTGCACTCTGGATTAAGTGACTGTCAGAATCATGTTCCAGAGGAATTATTTTCCCTGTCATTACACCAACAGGGACTGTTGGATGATCTGAGTTGCATCTGGCTCCATTCCGATAAAGGAAGATGCCTTGAATCTCTTCTGATCTTTTCCTGTGACACAGTGGTAGCTTCTGGTGTTTTACTATGGGCCTTGAGTGCGATAATATTGCTATGCAAACCTCACCATAGCAATTCCCCACTTCTATGGCTGTTATAAAGATACTTATCTGCCATAAAGTTTGGGGGTTTGTGTCAGAGCATTGCTTTCTGACTAGTAATCCTGCGGTGTCTAAGGGTAGACCCAAGGTCCCTTTTGAGGTTTCCTGTAGCCTGTATTTCTATAATTTCTAACTTTTTTTGTTTTGAGAGACATAAGAAAATTCTTCACAGCTCTGTGGGATCTGATTGGAGTACATGTTACAGACTCTAAAACTTCCTTTATTTTGTGTGAAATATATTCTTTCTCCTTGTTCTTGTTTTATTATTTTTAGAAGTAAGGAGCATTCCCAAGCAGTATGCCAGTGTGTTGGCAGGTACTGAGCTAATGATGTGAAGTGCTTCTACACAGTGTCAGGGTGAAGAATGCCAGTCTAAGCTTTCAACAATCTCCTTCACTCCTAAATAGAAAACAACGGTGCTCTGTAAACGCTGAAAGCTGAGGGTTAGACTGCTTCTTTGGTGAAGAAAACTGGTGGAAATGGCCAGACGACAGCTCGCCTAGCAGCGGAGCCAATGCAAATAGCTTGAGACCATATTGCGGAGCAGAGTCAATAAAGCCTGGCAGTAGCCTGCTAGTCTGGCAATCCAAAGCTGCTGCAACAGTTTCGGGTTTCTTCCAGGTCACCAGCTAAAAGATTCTTAGAGATACTCCAGCCTGAATAAAGGGAAATAAATTGGACGTGTATGTTGTTCCAATGCAAACAGCCACGCTGAGCCATCCTTCCCAGCATGTAAGTGGTGCAGCACAAATACAGATTGACTGTGAACATCAGTATCCGTACTTCCCTAAACTTCTTTTTTTTAAAACCAACTTTGGACGCATACAGAGGGAATAATGACAAATACACACCCAAGAGGAAGGGTGGATTATATTGCTATTTTTATAACTGTCATAATTCATGCTTATTTGAAATCATCCCCAGCCAAGGTCTCTTGCATGAAATTACCTTTTCCTATACTCTCTGGGCTGACTAAGTAGTTAGAGAGGTGAAAAAGTTCAAAAAACTTGGTCCCAGATGTGTATGTATGAAAAGGCAAGCAGATGTTAGAGGAGATATGATTGAGGGAGCCTTTGGTTCTGCTATCACTACTGGAATAGAGAAGCAGCCTTAATACAAATAATATGTGTATATAAATATAAAAGCATGTACATGCATTGTAAATATATGTATTTACCTATGAAAGGGAACAGAATTAGAACTGTGCGTCTCAGCAGTAGAAAGAAATATATGAGCAAAAATAAAGTAAAGAACCTACTGACTTTTACTATAAGATTTCTTTTTACTGCCATCTGGCATGGTGACAAACATGTCCCTAATTCCCTGTGATTTCAGAACAGAGTATCTGAGCATGATCAAATGCAAAGGTGTCCATTAGAGCTAAAACGAGTCTCTGGAACTAAATCAGTGTTGCTGTAAATGGATTTTAGGACTGCAGAATTTTAGCAGTAAAGGGATATAATTCATACTGCCAGTGGATTCTTATGATTTCAGCCTATATGACTTGTTCAGACATTTCAGAACAAGTCTCATATGATTTTAGAGTATTTTGGACCAAGGAGGTGTTAATTATTTTTGATGTGTTTAAAATATCAATTCTAAGGTGAGATTCTGCTGGCCAAAAGCAGATCATATAGATAGATCAATAGGCGTCAAAGCTGGAACTAGTCACCCAAGGTCCCCTTTACAGCCACTGGAAATAAATAGACATAATAGACCAACTCATCCAAATGTGGGACTCAAAGGTGAGTCAGCCTAAGTTGTTCCCTAGAGGTACGTATTTCTCTTCACTGCCTGAGAAGGGAGCCTAGAGTGATCAGCTCGAATGTGGACGTGTACCTTGCAAGTCAATGGGTAAGAATTACACTTGAATGCAAATAGCTTCAGTTAATTTGTATTGGACTTTTGAGTACTTTAACTCCAAAATCAAGTGTAGGACATCCTAAATATACTTGGAATTTTAGTTTTAGATATGTCTCTTCCAGCCTTCCATGCCTGCCATTGACTGTCTCCATCAGAGACCAGAAAAGATACAGCAAGGCTTCCATACAGGCAGACACCTAGCTCTCACCTTCTCCTTTTCCCCCTCTGTACATGTAGATATTTCTCATTCTCTATTCTCTCTAGACTTCCTCATTCCAGAGATCTTAGTCTTTCCAGTCTTCTGAGCTGACCATCCATTTTCTTCCCTGCTCTTTTTTTTTTCTTCATTAATCTTTGAGTCACCATTTAAAAGTGTTTTTACTCTCTTTATATCAAAAATTAAATTCCAGTGTTATTAGCCATGTTGTTATGGAGCCACATCCACAAATCCCACCCTGGATTCTCTCAGGTAGAGTGTGTTTTTCACTCCCCAAAGACCACTTCCACATTTTTTCTGAAGCATTCATAAGCAAACTTTCACAGAATCACAGAATAGTTGAGGTTGGAAGGGATGTCCAGAGGTTATCTGGTCCAACCCCTGTGCTCAGGAAGGTCCACCTAGAGCCAGTTGCCCAAGGTGGTGTCCAGATGGTTTTTAAATATCTCCAAGTTGGGAGATTCCACAGCATCTCTGGAGTCTGACCACAACCTCCACAACCTCTATGGAGTCTTTCGACTAATATTATGTCCTCCTCTGATGGTCCCCCAATGTCTTCAGTTCTGTTATCTCCACTTTTCTTGAAAACTTGTTCTCCTTTGGGTTTTGGGAATCTAACATTTACTTGGCTCTTTTTCCATTTGATTCTTCCTGTATACTTCAGATGGTCTTGCTCCTTTTGCCTTTCTGTTCTTTGTGAAGTCTTCTGGATTCTTTTGTTCTGTATTCTTTTCACTGTATTTATTTTCTGTATTTTCTGTATTTAAGTAATTCTTTCTGCAAATACAAATTGAGATGCATATTCTGAATGGACAACTTGTAGTAGTTGCTGCTCCTTTTGCTTTATCCTGTCTTATCTAATTTCCTGTGTTCTCTGCTGCCTTGCCTCAATCATGTCGACAGTCAGGACGGTGATCTGCCTGATCATAGCCATAGTCATACACTAGATCACCACACCTGGACAATATCAATGTGGTCATGTTCCTCCCATATAACAAGTCTAGGATACGTCCCTTCCTACCCATCTTCAGCTAAAACTCTTGTCCAGGCTTTCATCATCTTGCACTGCTGTTATGAAAAAATCCTTTGTCTGGTTTTGACAAATGTATTCTTATATACCAAACTTGCTTTGACAGCTATTGCAATGTCCCATCCATTTTGTCTTGTGACCTCCCTTGCCACATGCACTATCCCACCAGCTTGCCCTAATTTTAAGGGTCCTCCTGTCATCTCTGATTCAGTATTGAAACACCAGCTTCATCTCCAGCCTTATTACTACTTTTCACCACCCATTTTTCAAGCTTTATTAATTTTAAAGCAAGTGACTTTGATTTCTTTTTCTCCTCATCATGCTCCGCATATTTCATTTAATGTAGTTGTTGCGTTATTTCCCTCAAAATCCTTCCTTAAACTTTCTTTCCACAACAGGGAAGGACACTAGCAGTTGCTAAACTGGTGATGTGCTGTGGTAAATTCTGTCTCATGACTTTCTCACAGTCCCTGATTTGTCTGACTGCATTTATTATTTCCTATACTGGATTCAAGTGTGAACTCTCGTGATAAAGGGCAATAACTTTGTTGCTGTTTCTCAATGCCATGTCATGCAAAAGGACTTGGTCCATGAGTCAGCTTTCAGTAGTCTGTTAATAAAATCAGTTCAAAATTTAAAATATATTTGTAATACAATTGTGTTGTACACATGCTGTAACATCATTCTTATCCATTTATTAGGCTAATATTTGTGCCTATGAGCTGCCAGTAAAGATTTCAACCCTTTCCATGCATGAGACGAATGTGGTCAGATTGCGAGCCATCCATGCCATCTTGAGTAAAATTGTTATTAACATCAATGGCTTGATGGTTGTCCTGGTTTGAGCAACATGGGACTAATTTCTCTTCTAATACTTGGGAAAACTGCACTTTTAGAAGACTCCAGTGTCTGAATTTGTGAAAATATTTACTTTGTAGCCAGCTATGGTGTGTGGGTTTCAAGGTCTCAGTGTTCTGGAGCTCACCAGGTGCAGGGGTGAGGAGGAGCGAGGCCTGGGCACTTGACTCAAGCTGGCCAACGGGATTATTTCATACCATGAATGTCACGTTCAATATAAATTAGAAAGCTTGCTGTGAAGAGCTCCCTCCCTTGATGGCTTCCATCTTGAGAACTTGTTGCCCCAGTGCCAGACCCCTGAGGCCTTCCCTCCCTCCCAAAGCCATAACCCTTGCAGTGTCCAACATTTGCTGTCCACTGCTGGGAGTGCACAGCTTCCAACTGATATAGTTGGCTGAGTATAATCTTTGTATATTTTGTATTGGTATCAGGATCAATATTGGTCCTTTGGTGCTATTAATGTTAATTTTCTAATCTTATTCTATTAAATCTGTTTATATTTCAGCCCTTGTGTTTCCCTGTTTTTTCACGATTCCTTTTCCTGGGGTGGAAGGCGTCATCAGGTGATAGAACAATTGTCTAGATGACAATAAATTGTTGTGGGTTTCTCAAACCATACCAATGGTACAGAAAGTAATAAGACAACATTAGAAAAACTGATTGCTAAAATGTATTGTTGACTGTGGCAAGCTCTTCAAGATTTATCTCTGAACCAGTGCACTAGAAGCATTCTGTTGTCACTGTCATCTTCAAATATTTTTCTGGTCTGTCTTTAAAATACATGTTCTGTGACTCTGATACTTACATGCTACTGCTATTTACACACCTAATAAGTCAATAGGAGTTGAGATAAGCACCAAGGGACTATCAGTGGCTATAGTTGGCTGGAATTGTATTGAAGTCTATGAAACTTCTTTAGTTTACAGTCGCTAAGGATCTAGTAGACAGCCTGCAAAAAACCAAGAGTTTCATGCTGGCTCCTTTACAAGTGTAGCAGTTCAAACGGAGTCTGGCAGTGGATTAATAATGTGACTCATGGATGTGACAGTCGCTGGGACCTTGTTATAGTCAGAACCAGACTGGAATGTGAGAACTGTAAATCATAAAATGGTCTGAAAATACATGAAATCTTATTGAACTGATGATAGAAAAACTGTTTAAACTTGTGACATCTCCTGAGCTTCTTTTATCAGGTTTGCAAGATTTAAAGGGAAAGTTCAGGATGAGAAGAAACTAGTGATGAGATTTTTCTTTTTTTTTGCTATGTGTAGACAATGATTTAAAGTGTACATTGTTCATAAATCTTATTCAAATCTGTATGGTTTCAGATGCTCATATTAAAATTCACGAAGTTTAAGAACTGTTGTACCCAGAGGGATCATAAAGTACATTCACTTTTTCATATGAAAAACAGAATAAATCTCCAAGCTGGATTTTATCCAATGCTTCTTTTTTCATTCTATTTTATTTTTTAAGAGCTCTGCATGCTTTTTATGAGAACTTATAGTCCATTGATATAAAAAGACACACTGAGTTCACTGCATGATAATCATTGGTGCAATCTAGCATGAAGTGAGATGATGTGTTCCAAGTGAGAACTGTAAAACATGAAAATAATTCTTTAGATAACATAGTAATCCACTTATTGGTGCTTGCCATTGATTAAGTATCTCTTAATTCTGTGTTTTCACTACATCCCTTCACTTTTCACAATATTTGCATCTTCCTAAAATGGAATTTTTCTCACAGAGTCCATTTCCATCATGTTTCTTTAAGTGAAAGTAAATTTTCATGATACCTCATTTTGTATGACTAACTATCCTGTAGAAATCATCTTGGTTGCACTTGCTTCAAGCTAAGCAATGCAACCTTGAACAATGGTTGTTGCAGTCCAAGACCTATCTGAGAGTAGATTGACTCAGACAAACTTCCTTAAGCACAGACCTTCTTCCTGTTCTTTCAGGTATAGGGCGAAAGGATCATCAGTTTATGGCAATTCTTGAAACAGTTCTGTTCTTTCTTACCATCAGCCAGAGCAGTTAAACCATGGCCAAGCAAAGCATTATCTAAATGTCTGCTACCTTTCTGGACACATGGAGAACATGAACTGCCATCAGAATGAAGGCTAAGATATCTTTGAAGCAACTGTAAAAGCTCTTTGGAAATTAGATCACTTTATTCTGTCAAACTTATCCCTGATTTGAAGAAATAAAATTATGTCTCTTTCAACAACCAGTAAGAGGCTTGGGGAGGTCGGGAAGGAGTAAAATCTTCCTGGATTTGAGGGCTGAAGAGAAAAGAGACTGTCTGACATCTTTTGAACATAGGTGCGGAAGCAATTAGTCATTAGATTTGTCCATAAAAGAGCTCCACAGGGAAAGAGGGCTCAAGACACGTACCTGCTTAGAACAACAGATTCTGTTATTTCTGAATTTCAGTGACTTGCAAATTCCCAAGTATTTCAGCTAAAAATATAAGGCTCATCTCAATCTCTGTATTGTAGGTAAAAATTTTAAAAAGTAGCAATAATTATTTATATGCTTTGACCTTTCAAATGAGCTCATCCGTATATCTCTGCATCCCAGTCATAACTTCTTCATGATTAGTGGAGAAACACTGATTAGAGGAAACATACTCAGTTCTTAAAATATCATTTTAATTTTAAGCTGTATCTTACCTAAATATTTTCTTTATATTAACCTGCCATTTGGAAGCAGCATGTTCAATTCATCTTTGGGCTAAATATAGGCTTGGCTGGTGAATTCTACACTTGTCTAAGCAATTGATTAAAACATAAAAAATTATTTTCAATACCAAAGTAAAAGAGTAGGGAGCCTGAAGGTGAAAAGCTGTGTTTGTTGGCTAGGCAATGTGTTAGAAGGTTTACCGAGCACCTGTCTGCAGGTTTGTCTGCAGCCACTGTTGTAAAGCTTCTCCAAATAAGTGCATAAAGTTCACCCTGAAGTTCTGTTGTAGAGGGAACCAGGAGACTGAATTTGCATTTGACTTTCTAACACAGAAGGAATGAATGTTTACAAAACAGTCTGACCTCAGAAATTGCAGGTGACTGAGCTACTAACGGAATTCTTTCACACCAAGTTGTGGCTAAATCGTGTCTACCCTGGGAGTTTCCTAGTGCACAGCCAGGAAATAAGACCAGTAGTTGCAGGAGAAGCAGATGTTATAAAGCTTGGTTTTCTGTGACTTTCATACAGTTATCTCCTGTGTGGTTTCTGCAGTATCTAACAGTAATATACTTGACTTCCCTGGGCAGAATTTTATTCATCAGTGTGTGGGGGCAGTAGTTATCTGGGTATTCTTCCTCTACTCAGCTACCAATGTTTTAATAATATTCTAATATCCCTCTGTCAGGTATGAGTAAAACTGGGTAATAAGTTGCAAAATTGTTTGGAAGCAATGGGGAGGTGGAGGTAGATAAAGAATAAAATTGTTATAAGCTACACTTTTAAGAAAAACGCTTGCTCAGGTATCCTAAATCTCCTGCACCTGGGTTTGTCCACAGTGGGTGAGTACATGCTTAAAGCATTATTTCAAAACAGTGCTTGTCCTGTGGGAAACTCCAGTTTTGATCAGCCTACACCGCATGAGAACTAGTTACTGGGGGTAAAAAAGGAAAAAAAAACCACAGCTGAACTTGAACTTGACTAAAGATACTAATTTTTAACACTGATTTCATGTCAATTCAGAGCAAAGAGGTTTTGGTATCCACTTTGCCATCATTTCAAAGAAACTTTGTGTTCTTAAATGTCTGTATCTACGCGCAAAAGCAAATATATCTAGAGTAAATCTGTCACGTCTGTACATTGCCAGTGGAATTATAAAATAGATGCACATACAATCTGATGAAATTAAATAAACCTGAAAACATTATAATAGAACTGACTTTTTTTGTGATACCAGATATTCTAGGAATACAATGACTTTGACATTCTTTATTCAAGTCCCCATAGACACTAACTTCTAAGAGAGGGTTGCATTTATTTCAGTAAGGTGTAAGAAATTATCTTAATGCACTCTGAAACAGACCTTGATTATCATTTTCTCTGAGAAAGAGAACCTAACCTATAGCTGATTGAAACCAAGAGAGGCTGCAGGAGTTTATGGGGTTAGGTTTCATGTTTATGTTTGGAGAGTTGTGATTCCCTCATCACAATAATCCATCTTGGCTTAGTGTTGACAAGCAGCATCATCTTGATTGTCACCAAAGCTGTTACACAGTTCTCAAGCCTGGGAAGAGAAAAGACTAATATTTTAAAACATATACAGTAATCAGTTCTATTGGAAGGTTAATGGCCTCTTCATTTGTTTCCACAAAATAAATACCAAGTTTCTTCAATTTCCAGTCTGCTCACTCAATCACATTCTGGCTAAAACACTGCAAAATTAGTTGCATGTGAGTGGAGTTACCTCTAGGGGATTAATTGCACAAAACAGATGTAGAGGATCTCCCCAGCCTGACTTGCTGTTGCTGTTCTGCATCAAAATGCTGTCAAGAGGAGCCAGCTGAGGTTGCCCTTTGCAAGAGATGTTCAACTTTCAGCCTTCAGGCTCTGTGGATGTTAGAAGAATGACAGGAGACAGACAGTGTCTGAGGAGAAACCTGACTGATTTTTTCATACTGCAGCAAATACGCAGCTGATCTCAGAACTGTTCAGCTTCTTTAAGGCTCCAATTTATCGTCTGGCCTTGTTGACTTCAATGGGATTTAAGGACATGGTCAAAATCAAAAAGACCACTTTTTTGGTTTGGGTTTTTTTTTTCCCCTAGACTAAAAGTAAGGGAATGTCACAGACTATACGTGAATACTTGTGACATTTGAGAGCCAGGTAAAATATTTAATAACTTGCTTCTTCCCACCTTCTTTCCAAGCCCTTGTCCTTCCCTGAACCACGTATTATCAAACCCATACAAACTATAAAATGCAGTGCTATAGTCAAGTCTCTGCTGAGAATTGGGAGGTGAAAGAGGGAACAGGAAACGCAGTTCTTCTTACTTAACAAAATATTTCATTTAAGACAGAGCTGAACACAGTTTTACACCTTTTACCTCTGTTTAAAAAAAAACCCCAAACTTTAGTTTTTCACTTTTTTTAAAACAATCAAATCTTCTCACAGAAGATTCCTTACCTTAATTTAATAGTTATGTTATTAGATTTTTCATTAGTCACAGTAACATGCCAACTATAGCCATATTACTTGACCAGAATTGTTCAGGAAGGAAGAACACATTTGTATAAGAACAGTTAACTAAGAAGGTTCACACAAAGAAAATTTAAAATCTTCCTTTTGCTTGTTCAGAGGTTTTTTTGGTTTGGGTTGTTCTTTTTAATCTCAGTCTTGAATGTTATTCTTCACAGTGCTTGTCAATAAATGTACAGAGTGATTTGGAAAATACCTTAAATAGGAGTGATTTTATTGCATTTTAGTGCATTAAAGATTTAAGCCCAGTCTTTAAAAAATATTTGGCTACTAACTTAGCAATTTGAAACTAATCTTCTTCAAAGTAAAGACTCTAGTTTATCCCATTAGTTGCAGCTGAATGTCTCAGTGACGAAAATCATTATATGTAATTATGTTTCATATTGTTATGTGTAATCTCCATTCCTGCTGTTTAATGGCCCAGTCCTTATAAATTAGGCTGAACAGTTTGATAAATTAATATTTTTCCTTAGTGTGCAACATCTTTCATTTCTTTTCTACACAAGCAGCAATTCATTGGTTTACCAACAGTGTGTAACAGGACATATCTTAGATTATCTCCCTGCCAAAGAGTTTGTCATTTATACATATCACAAGAAAAGCTAGACCTGTTAATGCTAAAAAAAAAAAAAAAACATTGAAAAGACTTTGAAAAGTCCCTGTTTCAGGTTTAAATAAATTTCTTATATGTGAAAGATTAAAAGGAAATCTTTCTGGAAGGAATTATTCCTGTCATCAGTTCTTTGCCTCTTTTCTGAAACATCTGGGTTTTGTCATTAAAGCCACAACGTCAGAATGGAGAACTGCTTTGCTCTAACACGTTGTTACCTATCTCTTGGTGGGCAGAAGACCTTACTGCTGTCATTCACACACAGAAGGCTTTTTGTTTTCTTGTTTGTTTATTTTAACTGCTCCTTAGTGTCCTTAGAATCTTTAGCACCTGGGAAAAACCATAAAAAATAAGAGGCTTCCTTTTCTGAAAACTTGTGGCACCCCACTCTGTTACCTAATGTCTCAAAATAAAGAATTGTTTCAGAAATATAAGACTGAGTAGCCAGGCTTATTGCTAGTTCAGCCCTTTTCTGAAATGCATGGACACTATTTGAGCTCGATGCAATCTGAGTGAAGCTCTGGATGATGACTGCATGATTTCTACAGCTGCATTTGGATAGGTTGGAAGCCAGCTTCGAGGCATTGGAGTAGGGCTTGGTCTTCCACTTCCTTGAAAAGTTCTGTCCAGAAGATGTAAGTGAAGTTTCTGCTAGAAGATATGCCAGCTGAAGACTTCCCACCAGTTCATATGATTTTTTTTTTAGTGCTCTGCAGCATGACTTTTCTTCTGCTTACTTTGCTCATCTGTTTTCTATATAAAAGACATCCACTATCTACTGCATGAAGTTGTTTTAGTTTTACAGGAGTTGGAGAGGCTTTTAGGTATGCTAATCCTTTTTTTCTGTTTCATTTTTTTCATGTCTCTCCNTATATAAAAGACATCCACTATCTACTGCACGAAGTTGTTTTAGTTTTACAGGAGTTGGAGAGGCTTTTAGCTATGCTAATCCTTTTTTTCTGTTTCATTTTTTTCATGTCTCTCCAGGATAACCTCCAGTTTTTGTTCAGATTTATTTTTCTTCCAACCTACGTTTTTTTAGGGAAAACTCATTTGAAAATGGCTGGGTTTGACTAGTATCATAATTTCAGTGATTTTTTAACAGCTCCAGCTATATGCTGGTTATTCTGAAGGACAGTAGTCAACCAGCCAGCCAGCAGCCTATTTTATATGTGGAATATCTGAAGTATGCACTTCTCCAGGTTCGCAAGTAACAGTTCTCATGTTACGTACACATTTGCACATGAGGATTGAGAGTTGCTGCTTGTATTTCATGCACACCTCAGACACTTCGAGTCACCTCCTGTATAATAAGTACTACTGTTCTTTGTGTTACCTCTGAGCTCCAGGTATATACCAGTATAGATACGCCTTCAAAAATGCAAAAGGAAACGGCTTCAGCTACAGACTCCACTCCTTCATAAACGAAACAGCGATGGTGTGTAAGGGAAGAGAGAGAGACAAATGCTGATTTGCCCAAAGTGACACTACAGGTCTGTGAAAGGCAAATGCTGCTGCTCTTGTCTCCCAGTGTAGCACCTTAATTACAAGGCCACATTGCCTAGACCAAGCAGCCTGCACTTAATAAAATTTATTAACACGGCATTTACTTTCTTTCTACATGATTAATAATAATGGGTTGCAATATGCCCTGCTTTCAGTCAAATATTATTCCTTCAGTTCCAGCCACCAAGCTTCAAACCACCGAGGAAATACAGTGTAACATGTAGTTTAAGCCAACTCCCTTGCATTCAACTTTATCGGTATGTAAAAAGAAACAAACATGAGAAAACCAATATAAGAACACCACCTATTAACTTTTTGTGTACTGCAAGAGAAGCGTAGCAAACCAGGTCATTGAACAAAACATTGATATCAACTCAGGCTTTTGTCTTCAATCTATTATTAATTCCTCTTGCATAATAAAATAAAAATAGTAACAATAATTTTAAATAGAGTTTATTCTGATGAGAGACTGCTTATTAAGCAAGTTTACTGCTGTGTGACAGTAGATTTTTTTCTATCTTTAGCTTCATGGAGCAATCTAACAGGATTTTTTTTTTTTTTCCCCAGGATAAACTGAGTCTTTTTTGAATGTGCCACAGCTTTGATTACTTTGTTTAGTTGAGGGCATAGGCTGTAGAAGAATTCCAGCAAGCTTTAAGTACGCCTAGTATATTTTATTCTTAGGAAAACACTAGTCAATACTAAAATAGGGAAGAGTTAACATATACACATCACTTTGGCAATTCTGGGGGATAAGAACTGGCTAACTTTACTGAAACTCTTAACACAAAGAATTTCCTATTATTCCGCTAAAAGCATATTGAATAAAACACTGACAAAATTACAGGGTGAAATTCTATGACCCATGTTATGCAGGAGTTCAGACTAGATGAGCACACTCCTTTGCTTCTGATCTTAAATAATACACATTTGAGACAAATATGGCTTATATATTCACTTTTCATAAAAGGTCTTTCACAGACGCAAGCACAACTATACTTACACATCAAAAATATTATGTAGCTCAAATGTTGAGTTATACTAGAGAAAATAGTAGTTAGTGCAATATCTTCTACATCTGTATAAGAGTGGCTGTTCAATACATGTTCTTGCATAGACATAAATATTAAAGTTACAGCAGACTGCTGGTGTATACCAAAAGTTAAAAATTAAAGATGTGCTCATGCTCGGAAATAGAGCATGGTAAGAAGGTAATGAGACCACACTTCTCCACCTATGAAGTGCAGAGCTGCAGAACCAGCTTGCAATGACAATGTGACTGTGGGAGTGTGCTGTCACACCCATGCTAGTGAGCACTGTCCCATCAAGAAGGTGGGAAATCTTAGCTACAGCGCCATAAGGGCAGAGTTGGGATTTTTCCTGTTCAAGGGAAGTCCTGGGTGGCAGTAACTCCAGTGCCCATTGTACAAAGCAGGCATGCTCTGAGAGACACAAAGGTCCCTCCACCTCAAGGGATGTGCACTTGGACTAGTATGCAAGCTAGCACTAAGTTTCTAGCGTAATGCTGACATGAAAGAAAACTGTCTTTATTTACCTGTAGGATATGATCACTAGTACAAACATCAGCTTGGATGCCAATCTTAAGACTCCACTTGTGGGAAGTGCCTGGAGGAATATCATCATACATGTCCAAACCCTAAATTATTAAGTGCTGGTTTTAAGAAAGATTCTTTACTTGACTTGTCCTGGCTTAGCCGTGGTTGGAATTACTTAAGTGATGGGTAAAGGAAAACACCTGCAGTGGATCTTCTGCAGAGGATCTGAGTGTATGAAACTGTTCTATGCCATGTCTTCACCCTAAATGTTCCCTTTGAATCTTATGAATATGATAAAAGAAGTGACACAAGTTAAACTGCAGAGCTAACTTGCCCAGAAAAGGAGGAAACTCATGACAGCTGGGCTCACCCAAGTACCTTGCATCTTCTACAGGCTGCACTGGGAAACCAAGAGCCTACAGGAGGACTTGTTATTTGGAAAAGTATCAACAGAAAGTAACTCATGGCTGTGGTGAAATATAAGGTGTACTCATCATGTCATGTGAAATTAGAGACAGCAAATGCTAGTTTCTGATGCGTTAAATAAGGAAGTACTAAATACAATAAACCTTTGCAATATATATAATTAAAAAGACCATTATTGGAATACTAGGTAACATTCAAGTACTAATGTGTTGCAAATGATATTAATAAAGTAAAAAGGGTTCAATCAAATGATTAGTATATAATTGATTGCACAGTTAATTTTCTGGACTAATACTAATTTTTTTTTTCTTCTTCAGGAATTTTCAGGCTTTTAAATGTTTTCCTTCTTTTGCTTCAAAGCAAAACTGATCTCTTTCTTTTGTTCTCTGTCATTTCTCTCCCCTCCTCTCCCCTGGAAAGGATCACGAGTGCCTGTTGTCTGGGGCACTAACTCAGAACGGAGAAAACTCACAGTTGGGTCCCTGCAGAGGGAGTGTTGATACATCATTAATCTATCACTTTAGTTGATGAAAATGAACCAGAGGAAGTGACAAAGAGCAAACACTCTTTGTATAAGACTGATTGTTCAACAAGCGTTCTTGAACAGAAGAACAAACGTTAAAGCTGCCCCAGACTAAGTTAACAGTATATATCAAAGTTGTCTGCTAGAGATGATCATATATGAGAATAATTACTTGTTCACTGGTCTAGAGGAAGAACAAGAGAAGGATTCAATAGATATACCAGTGTGGGCTGTGCAAGACATGGGTTTAAATCCCCCTGTACGCCAGAGGCCACACACTGGGTCCACTTTCTATTATTTTTATCTTTTTTTATATGGATGCCAGATATAACTGGATCCACTTTCTTTCATTTTATCTTCTTTTTCTCCCCTATAACTTTCTTCTTTATACTGGAAAGATATTATTAGGAAATTATTTTGAAAAAAAATACTGATTTCTAAATTCTAAATTCAAAAATTTCTACAAGCTTACATTTTCTTGTAAAAAAAACCCTTTTATTGAAAACTTCCCAGACTTCTTATACCCCAGTCTGTGAAGCATAGAAGCTCACACTTTCTAATGTAGTTTTCTGCAGTCATCAAGAAAAGTATGAGTCAGACTGTGTGAGCAGGGTCAGTCATAAGTACCTATTGCTCTCTTTTGAACAAGGGTGAATTTCCACTCTTGGGAGGTAAATATTCAAGTCTGCCTCAGCAGTTTACCTGTTTCGACAATTGTATGGCATGTCACGTACAGCAATATGTATAGCAAGAGTTTAGAGCAACAGGAGGGAAAGCGGTATTCTTTTCTTGTTAGTGTGTTGTTTCAGCTCATCTGAATCTGCTTTAAAAGCAAATACAGTCATAGAATTTTATCTATTGGGTTTTTTCTCCCTCTACTTCTGTAATACAAATGACAGCTCCTGTTTGGGGAGTTAACGGAGTTATTCGATATGGGTAGATCTCCATAGTGTTTCTTAGTTTACTTATCAATTGACATTCTTTATGCTGAGGCTGTTACTGCATGATTGAAATAAATTTTTTCTAGTTGGAAAACATTTCAAATAACCCACTACTCAAATACAGTATATTTCTTAAATGAAGACTCCAGGAGGATGCTCTGGCTTTTGGAGCTCTTTGGAAGAAACATTCTAGGTGGATGGCCGTTGAGTCTTTTTTTTTTTTTTTTCCTTTAAGAATTACAATTGTTGTTCATTTGACTGTTCAACTTTTGATCTCAGCATATGTTGTACCCAGCATGAGACAAACACAATGATAAGAGACTACAGTCTTTCGATCTACCTGAATAATTTACTGGAAATTGAATGGTACAAAAAACTAGTTTTATTCATACACTCAGGAATTATAACATTGTTTTAGTGCAGTCATAGGAAGAATCACTTTAAAATTGTGTTAGTTTATTCCTACTGGCTTAATATAAGATTCTAAGCAATCTCATTCGATTTCCTTGTCAACTGCGATGTCTTGGACAACTTTGAAAAGTGTCCATTTAATTAGCTACTCACAAGATACATTTGTAGGCCTACTTTTATGCTTACAGTTCATACTGAACTGAAATTGTTCTATGTCTCTGGAAAAAGAAAAAAAATATTGGAAAACAAAAACTTTAAAATTCTCAAATTGTCTCCATTGTTGAGACAAGTTGTGTACTGTTATGCCAAATTGTATTAAAAGCAGGTTTCTGCAAAATCAGAACCAGCAAAAGCTGCCTCTTTTATCTGAAAATTGATAGCTTGCCTCTAATATTTCCCAGTTTTCAGGAATGATTCACAATTCATGTCAGTAATTGTTGGATCACATAGAACATGAGTTATTGAGTCAAGTTTTTGGTAAACTAAATTCGTCTGCATGAATTTGGTGGTTTGTTAAGAGGAAAATTTGCATGTACTTGAAATAGAATTCTTATAAACAGGAAGGATTATTATTAGACCTACAGCTGATGATCTTACAAGATCACCAAATCGTATTTTGAAATTTGATTTCAGTAGCAATTTCTATTGAAAGTAGTGTAACTTTCTGAGTATCTGGCTAGTAATTGAAAAAGCTCAATGTACAGCAAAAAATGGGTTTTACTGAATACATACTTAAAAATAAATGGTGGATTAAGATCTGCCTTACGCTCCTGATTTATCTTCCAGCACACTGAATCCAAGTAGAAGGGAAGGACAGACGCACAAGAAGAACCTTGATCGTGGAACCAACAGTAACAAATTAACTAATTTTCTTAGCACCCTATTTTTGAGAGAAATAATGGATACTGCTTTCATTCCTTTCTGTAATACAATTACTATCAGATCATAGCTTCTTTAATAACAAAACCCCACACTGCTGCAAGGCGAAAGCTCTGCACTTAAAAACTCTTCAGGTAAACCGAGGGCTAAAAGATGTTCCGGTTCCTGGGTTTCAAGCCTGAGCGCATTATGCTGTTGATTTAGCAGGATGATACAAATTAGATATAATTAGGATTATTAATTTTATCTTGTGATTACAGCTGGCAATCATCTAGTAGAAAATGCTAAAACAGATCATGATTTCAAGCTAAAATTTGAGTAACATTATCCTAGACACTTTCCCTAAGCCCTGTATCCCACCTAATTTTTCATCTTCTTTTCCCTTTTAACCTGGCATCAGATATTTCTTCCAACCTTTTTATCTGTCCACTCGGCTCTGTTCCTCTCCCTCCTTCCAATCCTTTTAATTCTGCACAGGTTATCTTGTTTTCTTGATTTTTTTTTTTTTAACAGGACAGATATGCCTGTAGCACTCAGCTCCCTGCACACGTGGATTCAGGGCCTCAGGCTTGAGAGTATGCAAGAAGAGTAAGAGTTGTCCTTTTCTTCAGCTGTTTTTTCACCCTCTTCCAACAATGCTGCTGCTTCTTCAGGCTATGTATGCTCCGAGTCTCTATGTTTATTGGAGACTTTCCTTCTAGATAGAAATATATCCAATAATTAGCCTAAATTCAAATTAGCCTGTTGTTTTGCTTTCTAGAGATCATCTAACAAACAGTTAAACTCCAATAATAGAATTGCACTTCCTGAACATGCCAGACTTCTGTGGAGACATATCTGCAAGGTGGATTTATTTCTAGCATTTGTCTTGTGTTTCTTAAGATTCCCAACAAGCAAGGATAATCTTAGGCACTGGCAGGTTCCTTTTAGAGGTTTCCTTAACAAGTTATGTATTAGCTAACAGCTTGTTAGTAGAGGGTGTTGACGTAGAAGCACAGAAAGAAAAATGTAATGTTTGAAAAGAACCAAAGTAGCATGAAACAACTATGGTCAGATTCTTCTGCTTACAAGATCATTTTCACCACAGTTAAATCTTTGAAGCTCTCCTGTATTTCTAGAAGGCAAAGTCACTGGCAAGATGAAGAGTTTTGATGTTGTTGCTTACAGGTATTAGAAACAGCATGTTTGGCAATTCTTTTATTTTCAGGAGTTGGATTGACTGTGGAGTGTTGTAGACCCACAGGCGAGATTCCTTCAGATGCACTGAGAGTAATATTCTTCCCAGTGTGCTTGCAAAAAAATTCTGCCTTTGAGAAATTTATACTAGGTTTAGCTACAAAAAAAAAAGAGCTGTAGTACATTTTCAAATGTACGGAACAACACGTCACTTCATGCCAGGTGTTTTTATTTCTAGGAATAAGGTGAATGGGAACCAATTGCAAAAATGGGAGGCAGTGTGTAGGTGCTGGAAGGGCCATGCAGATCCAGCTCCCAGCGGGACTGCGGTGCCCAAAGGTGAGAGAGCACCAGAGCTCAGCTGAGAGGACAGGGAAGCGTCCACAGAAGCCTGGTGTAGATGAACATCTTAAAAACATATGGCTTAATAGGGGACAGCTGTTACAGGTATACAAAAGTCAGCAGCAGTTTAAGACAAATTCAGCTGGGGAGAAGGAAACATCCTGAAGAAGTACTGCATAGTGACATTTGCAGTATTTATCACACTATCAGTCCTTTCAAGCACAGATACTAGCATAACCCTGTCTTCTTTTTGAATGGGTGAAGGACTCACCTCTGAAATTGTTATCGAAGTCTGCAAAAGCATTTGATAATATTTTTTAATAAAAATCACTGTGTAAAATACAATTATACTATTTTATTTAGTTGCTCTATTAGAAATACTTTCACTTATTTTAATATTTGGAAACTAAATAAAAGATGGATTTAATTTTAAACATGAATAAAGTCTTTGGAGACTGACTGCTATAGTGTAATGAAAAAGGTTTGCTAGAATTCTACATATGCGGTTTATGGGGACTTTGTATCCACTCCTAATGGGAAAATGATATTAAAACATAATTAAAGTTGTGAATGATTTTAAAGAGTTGATAGTTTAAATATTCAGTCCAACTTCTGTTGGGTTTTTATGTGGTTTGTAAAAAAAATCAGAAAAAATATATATAAATTCCATGAAAGATTATTTTCTTTAATCTTAGGATTTGGTAAATTCACTATCTGGCGAAAACATGATGCTAATTTGCACCATTTTATTTTGATTATATAAAGTTGGAGAATTCAGGATTGTTCTCTTTTTAATAGCATTTTTATAAAAAGAGAGATTGAGAAACACAACCCAAATTTGTAGAGGCCTTAATCCAATTTTAGATATCAGTTTGAAGTTCACCACTGAAAATAGTAGGAGTTGCACACAGAGCAGAGCTTTATTGTGCCTCTATAAATTCTGCAACACAGAGAACATATGGAGTTTGTGCACAAAAATCTAAACACAGATTCTTAACCACATGCACTGAGGTCAGTCTCCAGCTTTTAAGGGAAACTTTCTTATTATAGAGGTAGTTGAAGAATGATTGTATAGCTTTCTCTCCCTGTCCCCCCCTCCCCCCCACCTCTTCTTAATAAATTAGAGCTATAAAGCTTATATTATCCAAAGAGAGGCAAGAAAAGATGGCCTTACATGGCCATTTTATGGCACATTCAATTACTACTAAAAATTCTAGCCAAATCAGATACCTGAATGAA
>RSEF01000001.1:12322904-12359264 GCA_003993805.1 Himantopus leucocephalus | reverse complement strand
GTTCCATGTTGTCTAGTTCAGGCACCACGTGCACTGTTTGTGGACTGTGTTGTGGCTAATCTTGCTTTTATATGCTAAAAGGGCAGAGCTAGAGAACTGTATAAGACAGACAAGTGAGACCTCACAGCATATTCTGCTCCCAGGCACAATAACAGACATTTAGCCCTGGGACCATAAACATGAGTCCCATTTTGCCAGGCTCAGGGTGTCAGAGACCTGTGGCTGGTCTACTCACTCTGGGCTCCAGGTATAGTCATGGGGAGATAAAAGGGCTCTTTTTGAGCATGTTTTATCAGGCCTATCTCAAATGCTTGCTTCACGTTGAATGTTCCATGCCTATGAGCTTCTGGTCTGGGTTATTTATTTTCAAGAAAGCTCAGGATGACTGGGTGAGATGCAAATCTCTACACTGCAGGCACCTGTATCAATAGATGAGGCCTATAGGCTGCGCCTCAGATCCACATTTCTTTTCTTTTTGAACCTAGCCTTAAGTCTGACCTTAAGGACTAGACCCAATATCACCTGAAAATCAGCAGCAGAAGTTAGACTCAGTCAAATCAAGAATGACAGGATCCCAGGTGCTCCTTCATTTGTAAAACCAACCCATGTCTCACTCTGCTTATCTGAAAAAAGTTGCCTTTAATAAGTGAAATATCAAAACCATATCTGGATCATGTAATCAGCCTTCCATGCAAGACCCTCAGACAGCAGAAATCAGTGTACCTTCCATGGATCTACAATGTTTTGTAGAGATCAAGGATATGGCTTGCTCTTTTTACCACAAAATAGCATGTAATATTATATAAATAAATTTACAGTATTCAAAACATAGGAGACTGTGATTTTGTTTATTTAATCTGAAGTAATTTAACAAACTGACCCAAAGAAAAGAATTTCAAATACCCCTACTTGTAAATGTCAGTTGTTAGGGTTTTTTAAAGAAACAATAAGATAGATGATGTGTTAGATTAACCTGAGCTAAGAAAATAGAGTCATAGCCAAAATTATAGACAAAGACTAATATCTGTGCAAGGAAACATACTGAAAACAAACTAAGTTTGACCTCTGGTAACGCTAGCAGCTGGGCTATACATGAATGCAACTTCAGACCTGTTCATTTTAGGATATTTTTTTTAAGAGTCCATTTTGTTGAACTGTTCCCGATAAATTAAGTCTTGGGTGAATTTTCTGCTATTTTCTTTTTTTTCTCTAAGGAAACCCTTCAGACCAATCTACTGAGAAACAAAATGAAAGTTCATCCTATGGCCTGTTGCTGTATAAATTTTTTATAAGAAAGAAATTTATGCTATGGCCTGAAATGCTGAAGTAGTGAGTTAGCACATTTCCTGTGGTTTCCTGTCTTATATCAAAATTTCCTCAGCCAACTATTTAAACCTGATTTTTCCTTTCAAAGATACAATTTTACATATATATTTTGCCTCCATGTTACAATTGTTTTTAAATGTTGCAGCCTGTTCTTCAGTGTTGAACTGCAGTTTATTGCCCCTTATGAGTTGCCATGCTGTAAAATGGAAGAGGGAAGTATATTTGTCAATGATATTTTGGGTTATTTTTAGCTGGGGTCAGTGTTTATTTCAGTGCATCAGCATGGTTGAGGGGTACAATAAATCACAACCAGAGACAGGGACAAAAGTCTCTTAAAATGGTCATTTTTCCAGTGAAAATGTATGTGCTATTATAGCCTAGTAGACCTTGGAGAAAATGGCTATCAAAAGGTCGGAGGGGGGAAATAGTTTTCATGAGATTAATAAAAAATGAGGATCATGATTTTATCTAGCAGGGTAGATATTGGCGAGGGTGGAGCTGTAGTGGTAAGACAGGAGCACTCAGCTGAGATTCCCTCTCAGATCACGTCTCCCTTCTAGAACCTCTCAAACTAGGACAGACATAGGTATTTTCATGCACATTGAAAATAATATTTGAAATCTGAATGAAAACTCCCCATCTGACAGTGAATAGTTGTCTCCAGAGAAGAACAGAGATCTCATTCAAATCTAATATAACATACGTTTTGCAAAAATTTATTCTTTTAAATATTATCTGCCTTTTTGTGTGCATTTTCAACAGTACTTGAGCTTTACACCAAGTTTAAATGAATACGTCAGAGCTCATACGTGATATGGTATTTATGAGATTTCATACAACTCACATCTCATGATTTTTCTGGAGACTGTGCAGGACATAATTTTGAATTACAAGATTTTAAGGACATGGCAATCTAACAGTTGCTTTTAATGTGATGCAATATTGATATGCAACAAATATGAACATGTTATTAAAAAAAAATAGAAAAGATTGCTACATAAGTGGGATAAAGAAATGTGCTAATCTATTTCTTTTGGAAAATAATCAAGCCAGCATTCAAGCATCCTTATGGATGGAGCACGTCTAAGGCAGGAATCTCTATCCTTAAATATTGCATCTGATCAAGAAAAAGCTCTTTTTAATTGTATGGTTTAATATCTGTATAGCACCTTTCATCTTCTGCCAGAAGACTTTTATTACTGGTATAAAAGACACATGAGATTGGAAGCTGTTGGCATGAATACCTAGGACTCCTGGATTATGTTTCCGCTGCTGGACAGCCAGGACTAATAATTTATCTGGTCAGGGCTTTTATGACGCCACTAAAATTGATTCAGAGTAACACTACAGTTCTTTGCAAAATGGTAAATACACATTGACAAAACCTGAAGTCTAGTATCTAGGCTATTATTTATTTAATTCAAGTATCTTCCTCCTTGTGCCCTTGGTATCTAAGCACCCTTGAATTCTTCTAAAGAACAGAGTTGGGAAAGGAGGTGAAAGGTGTCTGTTGAAACTTTGAGGAGTCCCCAGAGAGGCAAAACTTTTTTGTCTTGAACACCATTTTTTTATGCTGTCTAAATGACTTCAGTGAGCAAGAATTTAGGTTTAAGCCCAAAGATAGAATCTCCAAAGTTGCAGGTTTCTCCACCCCTATGGGTTATAGCTTCTCTTATTCTGAAAGGTCCATTTTAGGAAAATACTTTATTCTCATTACTCACAGGTGGGATGATTCATGATTACACACTCTGCTTTCTGGAGGATTTCTGCCTTTATTCAGTAACTAGGTAGTTATTCACGATATGGTTTCAAGTCTTGTTTAATACTCAGCGTGCAAATTTTGATTAAGATCTATTTCAGTGATCACTCACAGCCGTGTCTTATCAATATATTTTTTATAGATTCACTTGCAAACATACACATAGCTATTCTGTAACACTGATCTATCACAAGAGATAACAGTAAATACCTCTTTGAGATGTTAAAAAGATAATAAAAAAATGTAGTGTTATATGCTTAATGAATGGAAATACTAATTTGGCATGTGGTTAAAACACCTCACCTGAGCACTGAAGATACGAGGAAAACCATCCTGATGCTCATCTGACAGTCATAAGTGTGGTTTGGAGACTATTCAACTTCAGCAATTTACAGCAGCCAGAAAGGATCCTGAATTATCAGATTTTTCAAACCTTAGCTGGGACAGCACCGAGCCAACACCACCTACTCTGCACTTAGCCAGAGAAGAAAAGGAATTGCTGTGTGTCTGTGTGCCTAACCATGCTCCGGTGTGCAGGAGATTTTCGTTGTGAGTAGGAAAAATCTGTACTAACTACCATTTTCACAGATGATGCTTAACCACTTTGTATCCTCAAAAGGTAGCATATGGATACACTTTCAAACACTTAACTCCTCTTTCAGTGTGATGATAAAGCTCCCGCCTTTTAGATTACAGATATAGGGCTCTTACAGCTATTACTAAAAAAAAAAAAAAAAAGAAAACCCGTCTTCCTAGCTCAATTGAAAGACTTTTAGAGAAGGATAAGTTCTGTATCATCCTGCTCATGCTGAGCAAAAGTATTGTCTTGGCATCAACGTTTTTACAACTCCGTTTAAAAATAGTTCTGTTAAAATGTTCTAAATGTCATTGTGCCTTCTGTCTCTCCTTTATTCTTCAACTTAAAAGCTTCTAAAGCAACTATTATCTGAGTTTATGGGCTTTAATTACCTATCTCACATGTCTGTATGGGCTTTGAGATACTGACGCCTTAATCACCTGTTCCACAGTAGTTTTGTTTTATTGTCTGTGGTGGATAGGATTTCTTTTTATTACATTTCCCTATTCCATATCAGTATCTGAACCCATTATAGAGTGTTAGAAACATACATTTTTTCCTAAGCATAGGCATGAATATAAAATACTGCATTTTACATTCTTCTGATTTTTACAGGAAATTTGAGAACTGGTTTCTGAAATATATTTACCCAATCATGAACTTGCAGAGGTATGAATGGTACCTGCTACTTTTTAAATGTACCCCTTCTCCCTTCGGAGTTTTTTTTAAATTATGTTTCTATGTTGACATTGTACTGGAACAGAAATGGACACATTACAATGCTTTTAAAATATTGCTCATCCCCTCCACCTATAGAATCTCCGCTCTTGATCCCTGCTCTGAGAAATGAATCAGATAAAATTCAATTTAATAGAAAATACCCCTTAATACTCTCATTCCTCAAAACTCCCATGCTACTCAATTTTTCATACCCAAACCACAGAAATATTTCAAATCACCATTCATTTCTTTATAGTGATCTGCAGTTCTTTTATAAACTTCACATTCAGAAAGTGTCTTATACATACAGCTGAGAATCACATTATTTTCATTCTTTTCACCAGATGCATTGACTCATCATGTCTTATTTCATCAGTTACAGTACAGTATGACAGTATATATATGATATCAGCAGATGTGGCCAGATTTTAACTCTGTTTGTCCTTTGAGAAATGAATTCTGAAAGCTNTGTCTTATTTCATCAGTTACAGTACAGTATGACAGTATATATATATGATATCAGCAGATGTGGCCAGATTTTAACTCTGTCCTTTGAGAAATGAATTCTGAAAGCCGATTAATTCTTCAAGATTCCTGAAATCCTTCATTTGGTTTACAGCATGTATCTCCACCTGAATATATGGAAAATCAGTTAGTATAAATTTAATCTACTTATCTGATATATTTTTGCCCCTGTCGGTGTTTTTATTTGATTGTGGCTTTTATTTCAACTCTGCTAATTTAATCACACTGAAGACTGGAATAAGTACAGAGCACGTATTGTGAAAGATGCTTCTAGACTTAGGCAGGCCAAATGGAACTGAGGCTCATTAGTGACCCTCATTCTGCTATAAAAATCACGACAACTTTGTAAAATATACATTTAAGTTATGTTATGACATTCATGTCTAGAACAGGGGATTTGATCAGTTAATATGAAAACTACCAGAGTAGCTCCATTAATCAGATTTTGTTTCTTCTACGGATCTGAATGTAAACAGTTGAGCAAATGCGAGTTTGTGAAATGTGTTTATTATGTTATCCTTTTAACCTCATGAACTGTTTAGTATATTTGATGTACAATTGCATCGATCACTCTTTTCTGGGCAATACTCAGTGTAGACACTTGGCATTCCTGAGAAATCTGAATAAAAATAAAGTGAGAGAAAATAGTCAATATGTAAAAAAAATTCTAGACAAAAGAATTTTTTCACTAATTTTTAGTTTCCCTGGGGATGGTAAGTCCGTGCTGTCCTACAGCAGGGTCAGGCAGACTGCCCTGGTGTAGTCTCTGACTTTTTCTTTACTGCCTCAAGGGCAAAGGACTGTGCAGCTGAGAACCATTGCCCCCCAGTTCAGCCTGGCTCAGCAGTACTGGGAAAGCATGATGAGGCTTAGAAGCCAACTGCAGGTACAGGCAGAGCAACAATGTGCTAGATAGCCCAGATGTACAATGGCTAGCCACAGATACATGACCTGGACATCCCTCTTCTTCTTCTTCTTCTGGTTATGGTCTTTAACTTGCTAAATAACAGCGGATGCTACTGACACTGCAAACACAAATCTGTTTCCCTATGTTAAACCTCTAGCAATTGAGCACTCAAAAAAACCCATCTGTCAAGCACGGAAGCATGTATTGCATTAAACTTATCTAAGAAGAGACAGAGTAGATGGTCTGGGTTGCTAGATTCTGGGCTTTGGCAGAATTTAGCAACCCAGATCTGTCCCTTCACCCGTGTTCTCTGAGAAGGGGCAGAACATGCAGGCAGGGGAAGATGACTCAATAGAGAGCTCTCTTGCTCCACTCTGTGATATAAGAGGGATCGCATCCGGGCCTTGCTCATCTAAGGTTGAATATTCTCATCTATGATTTTTTCTATAAATTACTTATGGAAGACATTTTTGAAGCTATAGGAGGTTGTTATTTCAACGAATACAGTTAAACAGCAAGCACAGTGTTTGTACAATCAAAAGTTCAGCTGCCTGTAGATTCCCCGAAAGATCACTGCTGCCGTCACTGACCCCCCTGGGTTAGCCGCCTGCATTTCTGTTGGCTCACCAGGAAGTAAAACAACCTGAAGACACTTCTCACTTCCCAACCTGAGGCCACCAGTGTCATCCCCACAGAACCAGAACAACTGCTGAACTCACCATCAAGTTTTTGGTGCCACAGTGCTCTGACAGCTGCTACCTGTTCAGGGTTTGGTGGCTTTTCCCAAGGTCTATGGCAATGCATGACCTGTTATGTTGCTGGTGAGTGACTCTGCGTCCTCACTGAAATCACAGGTGACACGGTTGCACTATTATTCCCATTCAGCAATTTGGTTTTATTTTTAAATTAACCTCGTGTTATGTAGGAATGCAAGATATTTTAGGATAAAGTGAGACTAAAAGACCACTCAAAGTCTGTTTCTCTTTGGAGTTAACATTCCATGAACCGCAACGAAGCAGCTCATGAGCTTCATCTTTCACCCCCATTCACCTGGCAAATACTCTTCATGGTACGTGAAAAGTGACTCATTAAAGTGGCTGCAAAGGGCAAACCTCAGAGTAATTTTACTTATTATCTTTGTTCTCTCATTTATTATACACCAAGTAGCAACAGGCAAACTTGTTTTATTTTATCACTTCGCTCACATGCCGTAGTTGTGCAAATGAGATGTTTATCTCAGTGTGAAGAGCACTTTGGTCTGTTTAGTCGAGCTGGGAAGGAGATGGATGAAGACATGAAAAAGGAAAAAGAAATAAAAGTCAAAAGGGGAAGTGTGAAAGAGGGCAGAATTTTAATGAATGAGTGGATATACAGTGTATATATTGCAAAACCTGTGGATATTTAGTACCTTCCGGTAAAGGATTACATGCACTTAATTTAGGAAATCTATTAAATCAGTCAACCCTTAAAATGTTTCTGAGCCAGATAAGACCATCACAATTGACATGCGGGGCTGAAGCAAAGTCCCAGAGTCTTTTACCAGATGATCATCAGTAACTTGCCTCTGAGGGAAAAAATACATTGAGACAAACACAGGTTAATTTTTCATAATGTGGACCCTCCCTACTTTCAGCACTGTGGGAAATACTGAACTAGACTGTATAAACCTCTGTAATCTCTGTTTTCATAGCTATGGCATGTGTAGACTCTGATGCTTAAAAAAGTTGCTCATAGCTTATGCAGATCCCTGCTTTGGAAAATTGTTTTAATTTCATGAATTTGCACTAACTGAATGTCTGGCTTACTGCTGATTTAATTCGATGGAAACACCTTCTATGAATCACAGTATTTGTTTGCAGGAGTTAAAAAAATATGAAATGTGTAGAAAAGTTTCACTGTGGACATATGTCTTTTATTCAGAAAATGGAACATAGTTTCACTAACTCGATTTGTACTGACAATTATGTGACTGGTATGAGTGGCAAGAAGATATCGCACCTCAACACAGCCAGATCAATATGCACTTACCTCTCAGTCCACAAAAGCAGTGGAGATAACAGGAGTATGCCCTAAGTATGCATTCCTTTTTTCTGTATTAACTGTTTATGATTTTTATGTCATTCAACACCAAGCTACTATACTTTACTAGATGATAAATAAAGCACAAAAAAACCACTAGATGGCATTTGTTAGCTGTAAATGAATTAAATCAGACTAACTTTAAAGGAAAACTAAAGGGAAAGGATTTACATACTAATAACTGTCATGTGGACAGTTTCAGGTGAACAATACTGTGATTTAGGGAGGGAAAAAAGTTTGAATTAAGGCTAAAATTAAGTCCAGAATATCAGAAACACAAAAGAGAAGAGAGTCTTATGGAAGAGATAAGCACAGCTAGTCCAAAGGCAAAATTCCTGGCAAGGAGAAAAATGCGTTTAAGCGTGACTGACAGGCAAGCAAGAAGCTCCCCAGTGCTTCTCACACATAAAGGCTGCTTCACTTTCCTGGCACAGAAAGTGCGTTCCTACACGTGCAAGCAGCTCGAAGCCCTGTAGCCTCCTGTAGCCCCACATTTCACTGGGATCCCAACCCACGCTCTGGGGTCTCGGTCTTAATTCCCCTATAAAGCAGCATCTTTGAGTCAGTGACCCAGAGCTCCCACCCTGCACTTTGTGGTCTCCATCAGCCGTCACCCAAGGACCTGCAGTGCAGGAACCAGTGCTATGAACACCTTTCTTGCACGTGCAGATGTGTGCATATCAGGGTACACAGTACACTTACTCCCAGCTGCATGACCCGAAAGCTCCTACTGCTTGTGCATTTTGTGCGTGCTCCTGCATGGATTATTGATATTATTTTTTTCAGGTTTTTGGACAAAAAAAAATCTCTAAGTCTAGTATTTATCTAGCAAATGAGTCTAACTTATTTGTAGAACAGCTGTTGATGCTTTTAGCCTTGTCAGACACAGAGATCATTTTGAGATCCTTTCCAGGATTTCTGTGGCTCACATCAGCACATTTCTCTCTTAGATACATGGCTATAAGCGAGCATATGGGACAGCTTAACTCAGGACCTGCCACCCATGCTTCATGTTTCACATCTCAAAGAAAAGTAGATATACTTCTACTGCAGAATTGCTCTGCAGAATGCAGCTGATCAGCACAGTCTAGAATTTGCTGATCGGCTGCTGTTGGACGTCTTTTTTTTTCCCCTGGGAGCTGATTTGACGCCGAGGAGCTCATGCCTGGCCCCAGCCTCAGTTACCTTGCGTGTACATTGCAGCCACTTCTATGTCTGGACACTCAACCTG
Source organism: Himantopus leucocephalus (assembly GCA_003993805.1). NCBI lineage: Eukaryota > Metazoa > Chordata > Aves > Charadriiformes > Recurvirostridae > Himantopus > Himantopus leucocephalus. The sequence goes on along the minus strand of RSEF01000001.1, from coordinate 12,350,140 downwards.
CTCATCTGGACCTCGGCTTGTTGACATGTCATTCCGGCAGCGCCTGGTCATGTCCTTGTCCTCACGGGCCTGCCTGGCCATCCTGGGCTCTGTCTGATCCCAGTTCCCTTCACCGGCCCTTATCCCGACCCACCTGCAGTATGACACCTGAGCCTGGCCCTTGTCACTTGAATTGTTCCATGCAAATTGGGCGCCATAAACTAAATAATGGAAAAGGTCACAAAATACATGATTTTTTTCTATCAAAAACTGTGGCTATGCATCACAAACCTCAGTTGAAGTTTGCTTGAAAACACCCCTTTGGGGTTTAGAAAAGTTGGGATTTGTCCCTTTTCCACCCATTGCAGCCCAGTGCCTCCTCACCCCAAACATCTCTGTCGTCCTGACTGCTGGGGGGCACCAAGGGATGACTGCGGCATGGTACCGGGGACGGTCGTACTTGGACGTAGGATGTAAGGCACTGGAGGGCATTTCTAAATCTTTTTGTTTTGTTTTGTTTTCAGCCAAAGGTTTTTCAGCTGTCAGGTGTTCTCTCTTTCCAACAAAAATAAAAGATTAAATTGCCTGCAGAAAGCAGACACATTCCAAAAAAATATCCTTCTAAAGAAAACTCAATATCCTGTTGGAAAATAGCTTCAGTGGAAAACAACCAGCAAGAACCTTGTGCAGTTTTAACCCAAGAACAATTGTTTCCCTTAAAAACTAACACACTTTTAGAGAGCCACAAACTGCAATTATTCAATGTAAGAGAAGGGAAAAACCAGAAATCATGTTCAAATGGTCACTGAAGGGAGTGTGTCAAATGTGAACACAATAGTATATCAAGCATCTGTTTGTTTAATTAAGGAGACTGAGACACATTTGTGCAGACCATACAGTTAACATGGCCGTTGATCTACTTTGGGCATTTTGCCAAGCATTTTGAGGAACCAAAACAGTATTTGCATATCAACAGCTTATAATATTAGCGCTAATAGATTATTTAGGCTGGAAATAACATTCAAAGCCTGTTACAAAGCATTCAAATGTGCTTAAATTATGTCAGTGTTATCATCTGTAACAGAGAACTTATATGTGATTTTAATTGATATAGTTTATTTTCAAGGTGAAGAGAGGTGAAGAGTGGATTATATTTTTGATGCTGGATTTATTCCATATTGAATATTCTCTGGTGATCAGCATGTTGGATAGTCCAATATCTGCACTGCAATATTTTTACTCTTAAAGACATACTGCATACCTGTTATTAAAACAAAAAAAAGAAACAATAATATAACGGCTGAAATATTCATAGCTCTGGAAATGAAATATTAATTTCAATTACTAATTATTATGTTGTTACTGAATTTATGCTATTTAAAGCTGAAGTGAACAAAAGCTGTAATTTCAAGTATAAATTTTGTTAATATTTCCAAATGGATTTTGTGTCACTCTTGCTGCAAAGAAAAAAAAATAAATTTACCAAACCAAAGTTCATGACAGGTTAAAATTTCCCATAAAGAAATGCTAATGAAAGATTTACATAACAGTAAAGTCATCAAAACTAAGCTTAACTGAGATTTAATCATGATACTATACACACACATACAAATTAAAATAGAAGAAAAAACTATTGCCCCATATTTGCATATAGCAAAAACATAATGGGGAAGAGACAATTGAATAAAACACTGGGTCAAAATGCAAATAAGTGTTAATGAATGTGTGTTCATTGCTCAGAGAGCATTGCTTTGCCAGTTCTTACTAAGAGAAATAAGGTAGCTGAAGGGTTGAAATAATGGTATTTTGAAAAGACGTGATATCATTAAAGGCATAGATGAGGCACATTTGCCCATAATTTGCGGATATAGCAGTGGTACTGATATATTTACCCCCATGCTTTTGAATTTCAAAGTGTCTGAAAATGAATCCCGTTGCTCTCTTCACAGAAGGAACCTACAGACTATGCAAAAACCGCATCAAATATGCCCAGAGCTGTTAGTGCGTTCCTGCAGCTTCTTGGGAAGAAAAGGTAATTTATTCCTAGTTCACTAGTGTCATCTGGTGGCCACATCGAAAACAGACGTTGTCTTCCATAAGGTTTTTGCGCGTCTTGTTACGAGCTGGCTGAGAGCCCTGCTCCACATTCGGCCCCACCACAGGACAGAAATCCTTCTCTCCCTGTTTTTCTGTCCACTGCTTGGTTTGCTCTGCTTATTTTGTTGTCCTTTCCTATTCTTTATGCAGATCACCCTCCTCTTTAGTTCCCTCTGATAAAGCACAGATCCTCACTGAAGTCCATAGAGGAAAACCGTGATCCCTGGGGGTAGCTTGCTGGAATCTGTGAGTTCCCATCAGTAAGGGAAGGCTGCTTTGAGATATGTGGGACATACCCCACCACTGAGCAACCTTCCCGCTGTCTTAGTCTCTGAGCTGCACTCAGGGCTGATGTAAGAAAACTAAAACCATTGGACTGCGACTGTGAAGCGAGCAATTGAGATTTGAGCTCCATGAGAGGCAAGGGAGATTTTAAATATGATCTAGGTTTAATTCCTGACATCTGCACTGTTTATTCTTCTTTCCCATAACTACTCCTACTGCTCAACTACTCTTTGTTGACTCCTGGGAATGAGTAAGTTCAGAGATGAACATGATTAAGATATAAAAGGGATGGCTGAAAGCTAGCACATGCCTGTGACATCTGGTCTTACTGGAGGAGGTAGAGACACTGAAGGGCAAAAGTCAAGTTCTTCCTTCACTCCATTCTTGGAAGAGCCAAGAATAAATAATGGTTCATTCTTATTCATGGGAATGCAAAATAGAAAGAAAGGTAGAGCTTGCCAGTGGTTAGAGAGGCCAGCTATGCTCGTAAACTGTGTGTGGGACACTTCCATAAAAAAAGATTTCTGCATGTACTATTGGCATTGTTCAGTGATTTACTTAAATATATGTTTAATACAAACATAATATCTTGAGTTTCTGAATTTCAGTGACTATCCGATGAAGCTGGTAAAAAAACCACCAGCTTTATAAAGAGTTCATGTGTTAATGCTGTGTTTTACCTGACCCTACAGCACATTCATCATAAATTACTGAAGGTTGTAAGAAAAATAAGTAACTGACACTAAATTACATGACAGCTATTTCTAAATATCTTTTTTTTTTTTTTTTCCCCATAGAGAAAAGTAACTCCGATAGTGGACACTCCCCTCTATTTTCCTCACACAAGTTGCGTGTAGTGGACATTAATGAGCCATGCTTTTATAACCACCAAAGATTTGCATTCCATCCTTCAGAGAACACCAGTACCATTAATAGGTGCCTATAAGTATTTTCCTTTAGTCAAATAACCTACTAAAAGATATCTGCCCAGTAAATGTCGAAAATGCATCCAGAACATGATTTAACAAATCCTGAGCCTTTATTGTTACAATGATTCATTAAAAGAGAAGGTATGTAATACCCTCATCGCACATACTCTTATCATACATTACTATGAAGCCCTAGAAGTTCTGATGTTCGGTTTTGTCCCAATCAAGACGAGAAGATAAAATATCTTAGGCTTTTTCATAAAGCGAAGTATTTAAAAATATTTAATTTTCAATTATAATTGAAATAGTGAAGTAAAAAAAAATCACTTAATTGTCATTAGAATGCTTAGAAAAATCCACAAAGAACATTGTCATAGCAGTTATAAATTTCAGGGGGCCAGCATTTTCTGCCTACACACTGCTCTAGCATAAGATTTTTGGAGAGCTATACTCTTATTTTCCAGTGCTGCTTCTCCTTAAAGGCTAGGAGATACTAAACTACTCTGTCATTTTTTTCACAATTATTATTATTGAACACTTCTGTTCTGGACAATCCCATTTCAAAGTGGCAATTTTGAGAAAAAATTATGCTAAATATGCAACGTTATTAACAAAACCCCAAATCTTACTTGCTAATATAACAGTATGATGCAAACATTTGAAAACAAATTAAAATTAGTCTTTTCTTTCTTTTGCCTTTTCTCTCTGCACCTATTCGTTGTATGGCTGTGCATCACTTACACCAGATAGAAAGAACCTTGTTTAACTCCCTTCAGAACCCCCATCTCACTGAGGAGCTTCTGTAGCCCTCAGAATCACAGTATTTTAGGAAGCAAACCTGGATGCGTTCAAGATTGCAATACTCCTGCAAAGAGGGACTGTGTTATTGTTTCTATTTTCTACACGGGCAACTGAAGCAGAGGTGGTCTGACGTTCCCAAGCAGGGACTACACCCAGGTCTCCCAAGCTAACACCCCAACCACTGACGTATACGGAAACTGTAATAAATAAATCCCCCACTGGTACTAAATTGATGCAGGCTGAACTGCATGCTTTTCCAAGGCAGTGCCAAGGAGTGCCAACACAGATCACGCACATGTGTGGGTGGATGATGTCTGGGACTAATATGTCACTGGAATTTTGACATCATAACATGTATTTTAGTCTTTTTAGCTGATAGCGTTTTGAGGGAAGAAAATGCTGTATAATTGGTATAACAGTGTTGCTCATACTATATGTCATAGTCTTTAATTACAAAATAAAGCATTTTTTTCTTTATTACTTCAGAACCCTTTCTCACGTACTTCTAGTTATTCACTGTCCCTGTGTCATGACTTGAAAATAACAATTTTCTATCTCTACTGGTCTGTGTCATTCATTTTTCTGCACTTTTAAGTCCTTTTGCCTTTAAAATGACCCATGACCACTCCTTTTCTTTCATTTACCACAAATATGTAGTATAGCACCCAGTTTTCTCTAAATAGTAATTTATAAGTGGTGATGTATTTTACACTTCTGTACAGCATAATAATTCCATTGGATACTGAACTATTATAACAGAAAAATTATGTCCTCCATGCAAGGCTTTTTTGAAAATAAGCTCCGTTTTTTTGATGGAGTCAAAATTATCCTGAATAATAAGTAAGAATCACAGACCACTGCATTTACCAGCTAATCACTCAATCAGGTCTTATTTCTTTGTTTGAAATGTCAGCCAGCTCACAAAACACTTCTTCTCATTTCTTTTTAGGATGAACCGAGAAAAACTAAGTTTGAACATGGAGTTTTCAAAGGACAATGCAAAAAAGTACGCATGTTCCTATTTCATTAACACCTGGAAAGTATAACCAGGTCCATAATATGTTTATCCTTAAAATGTTCTTTATCTTAACATTGACACAAATCTTAACACATGAATAGTTTTAGTAAAGTCAGTGTGCCTATCTGTGAATGTACAGATGAATGGGAAGTTTTTAGTCTTCCAGAAGTAGGATATAAATTTTTACATTTCCCGATTTCTACTTCCTCCGAACTTACACATAATTGTAGGAATTGAAAAACATTGTAAAGAAAAGTGAAGCAAAATGTTAGTTCTTGGGAAAAAAAACCATGCCAGGACACATAAGTATATCAAAACTAGGACTGCTGATACATTTAATAATGCAAGAAACCAATCACGAATGGCCCAGTACAGTGAGATTCAAAGCAACACAGTGTTATTTACCTGGTAATGCAAAAAATATACATTAATGCAAAAAAAAAAAAATATCAGTAGGAGTTTTCTTTTCATAACTGGCACATCAGTAATAAAAATGAAGGAACATAAGCATGTTCTAGAAGCAAACATCCTACATTAGATCATGCAGCAGTTCTCATGATGGGATCATGGAAAGTCCCTTGATGTTTTTGCAAGACGAGGTTTGTTAAGCCAAGTGTCCTGGACAAAGGCCACTACATCTGGGGCTGTAATGAGAATATTTTTTCTGCTGATGCTCAAGTGATTCCAGGAACGAATTTTCATTTGATTATGTTCATGATCATTGCATGTTCAATTAATCCAAACATCAAGAAATAGAGCTTCAGCTCAAGTAGATTCAGAGTCTTAGAAATCAACTGAAAGGTACAATGACCAAAATTTACTGAATTTCTGTTCTAGAACATGTACTCTCCTTAAGTGTTTCAGGATCAATTCTGTCCTGCTGACCAGAGAGAGTGCCCCATGATTTATAGAGTTAAACTGCACAGAGTAACAGTGATAAAAAATACTAACTGTAAAATAAATAACTAAATAAACATATCACAGTGAAATGGCCAAGTGTACAGGGCATTCAAGCATTTGAAAACAGAGAAGGAAAAAAAGCTGGGTGGATTTACTTTTCTTATGAACTTGTACAGCTCATCTAATGAAAATACTGCACCTGGTTAAGATTCTCCATTTTACTTGAATTAAATAAACAATATTCTTCCACTTATTCAAATTGTTCTTGTAGCTTATACGTCAGTCCCTACAGCATTTGGAACTATTCCTACCTGAATATTTCCTATTTTTAAAATAAATTTATTTCTAGTCCTATGGGAAGCAAAGTTTTAAGTCCAAACTCCACATTTTCAAAGGAAAAGATTGAAAACTTGATTAATAAACTCCAAAGAATTTTCATAAATCAGACAGCTCTTCAGCCATCTTCAGCCATGTTCTTGTGAAAGCCACCTAACTGTGCAGTCAAAGTATCATGCTGACTTTCTAATTTGTCAGTGAATCTTTAAGGCAAGGAACACAGGCATAAAACTCTACTGAAATATCAGGCAAAAGAGAATATCTGTCCATATTCACTTCTTTTCTCATACACCAAAGCCAGAAAAAAATAAAGTGAATATCCTACAGAAAGCATTACTACTTTTTTGTACTTTTGGACTTTGAAAATATGAGATGTGCAAATTAAAAAGTATAGATTAGAAAAAATATTTTTTTTTCTCTTTCTCACTAGCTGCCTCACTTTGCAAGTTCAAACAGGAAATGAAATAATGAAAGCAAAAAGAGCACAGATGGCCACAGGACACTAGTCATAATTTTAAATATTTATTTCTTTGTTTCTTGTAAGTCTACTCATGTATCTCTCTGTCCAAAGTCTTGCTTTCCCTTAAGGTAACCTAAACAGTCTAATTTCATCAGACATCTTAGAGGGTTCCCACAGTAGTTTCAAGAGGAGGCATTTCTTTTCTGAGTTCACTATGCAGATCTTTCGACATCTCTCCTGCCATTTTCTTCCAGGATACATATTCCTACAGTAAATATCTTGAAAAACAACTAAGTGAACTGCATTTATAAGAGTAATTAGATAAAGAGTGCCATGGTTTGTTCCATTTGTTAATCAAAATCACAGTTAAAAGGATGGTCAGCCTCAGCATAGAAGGCCTTTAGCCTTTTATGAATGCTGTTTCAAATGATCAAAATTACAAATATTCATTGCATAGAATGTGAAATATGAGAAGCATTAATACCAGGGCTATACTGCTTCATGTCTCTTTTTTTCTAATAAAGAGCAGAACTTTTAATTTCAAAAGAAATATGTTGTGGTTTTGGTTTCAGCCACTATGTTGGTTTATTGGATCCAAAAATGTTCCTCTTTTTGGCTTGCTACACTAAAATCTAGCCCCTCCGCTCCCAGGACTGACCTTCACAAACAGTCTTATCTCTGTAACAGGCCAACCCACAAGCTTGGATAGTTTTACTGGAAATTTTTGCAACTTTGGATGCGGCACGAACTTTGCTTTCTAGGCTGATGCTAATGACAACATAAAAAGAGATAAATTCTGAATTTCCACTGATGAAATGAGGGTCCTTCACAGTAAAGTTGTCTTAATCTGGAAAGATTTCATGCTGTGCAAGTAAATTGTTAATGAGCCATAAAATGTCAAGAATTATAATTTGAAGTACAGTTTAAAAGGAGGAAAGAAAGACTTCCTCCTGAAGGAGAAATTTCTTAGACATATGAAGTTAAATATTAGTATTTTGGATTTTTCCCTGTTCAGAAAAATCTCCAATGGGCTTTGAAAAGTTTCAGCACGTAGTCTGCAAATTATGAAGACAACGCAGAAAAAACTGTTTAGATCTTCAATAGTTAAAAACTCTATTTTCATCTCTTTCCAGAAGATGGTAGTGTAGCATACTGTTAAAGACTCTTGCAGAACTTAACCACTCTTCTAGTGTGGGAGTGCTAAAACTAAAACTAAAAAGAGTGTAATTAAGAAGAAAATAGTTTAGAAAGTTGCACTTATACAGTTTAAAATGCAGGGAGGGTCATTTTGCTCCACTGCTTTAATGTTTAAATTTAGATGTTGTATTGGCTAGCATCAAAATATTATTGAATAAATGGATTACTGAAATATTTCATGAAAGGGAGCAGAACACATTTTTGATTTTGAAGATTTTTTTTTGTGCTTGAGAAAAGAATGCATTTAAATAAATATGTAGTAAATTGTCATGCAGAAAGCAAGCACAAGAGGACTACAGGTTTCAGAGCCTACCACACTAATGCTAACACTCTTCTGAAAAGTATTTGTATATTCTAGAGCAGAGAAAAGGTCAACAATTGCTATTTAAAACAATTAAACAAACAAATAGGATATAAAGTCAATTAATGTTGCTATGTCAAATATGTATTATAAATAACATGGAAGTAAATTGTTGGACAAATACTTTCCATGTCAAAATCTGTAATATTCCTGAGAAAGAAATATTTGCTTTATTTACTAAATTTAAGTTCTAAAGAATCTTCATAATATGTACTGCTACTGACTGTAAATTGTAGACCTTTCCTGATCCTTATTCACACAGAGGCTTGTGAAAAAGAAAAAACAAAACAACAAAACATAAGAATAACTTCTGATACAATTTCAATTAGCGCTATTTTGGGATCAGGATGTTTGAATTAATTACCCATTTACTGAATCAAGTAAGTTGTATTTAACTGAAATATATCAACTAGAAAACCATCCAGTCTGACAGAGAAATTGAGAGGTTTCTGCTTTCTCAGTACTTTTCACCTATAGTTACTCACTTACAGTTAAACTGTTTAGGTCGTAAATCAAATTCAAGGAGTTCTGTTTCCAATTTCTAATTGTATGGCATTTTCATACCTTCCTAGGTTATAACAAGAACAAAGTACTGTTTAGTATTTTTTTCCTTGAAGGCATGCAGGCACTCTAATTAAGTCAAATTTCTCTAATTGTCACATTAAGTCGCCACTTTCTGGAAAACCTACATCTCTCAGTTAAGCGATTTCTTCAGCCATTGAAATAATTTTCTTCTAGTTTTAAAATTTTTCTTCATGTTTTATAAGCCTTTTAAAAAATTGGACATGAATGGAGGTAAGGTGTACCCCTGCAATGTGTACGGAAATAAAATACCTCTCTCTTCACTCCTATTGATTATTTCTACATAAATAAATTTAAGAACAGATCAGTTTTTATGTAACAGTCATTGCAGTGATTTTACGCTTTCCTCCATGATACTCCCTTAAAGAGACCAGGATACAGTCACAGGTAATGGCAGACTCTTCNCCTGCAATGTGTACGGAAATAAAATACCTCTCTCTTCACTCCTACTGATTATTTCTACATAAATAAATTTAAGAATAGATCAGTTTTTATGTAACAGTCATCTGTGTTACAGTGATTTTACGCTTTCCTCCATGATGCTCCCTTAAAGAGACCAGGATACAGTCACAAGTAATGGCAGACTCTTTCATTCTTTCTAGGTGTGTAGCTTTGTATTTATCAGTTTACAAGGCATTTTGTTGAATGGATGTTGCCAGGAAAGCTACATCTCTGGATTCAGCTATTCTGTCTTCTGTTTCCCACCATTCTGCCAACTTCATGTCATGTGTGAACTTTTATTAATTACATATCATTTCAGATAATTGCTGAGAGTGTTGAATACTTGGCCCACTGTCTTTCCATCTGAAACCCCATTAGAAACTTCTGTTTCTGTAGGTGGCAGCACATCAACAACTTCTCTGACAGCTAGTCCTTAAACCATTTCATGTGCTCTCCTATGATCATTCTGCAAATGTTTTGATGACAATGCTATAAATCCACACATCAAAGAGTTACAAGGATTATTGACTTGTTAAATCCTAGTCCCCAAAACCAAGCGACAGCTGTCCAGTCCTGGAAAAGGGTCCATAAAATATTGATCCACAAGCCTTTGCATACTAAGGCCACTGAAGTCCTCTCAGCTGCCCATATTAACAAGCATTAGATCAAGAGTGAAAAATTGCAGCCATGACTCTCTCCAGAAAGGAATGCATCTTCCATTCAGGCTAGTCCAATTTTACCAGTAACGTTGCTCATCTTTCAACATTTTTTTCCTTGTTTGTCTCAGATTTAAAGAAATTTTAAATTAAAATTTTAAAATTTTAATTTTAATTTGCTTTGGAAGTGTTGTAATTGCCTTTCCACTGTCTATTGGGGCATCGACAATGACTGGTCGCATTGAACCCACACAAAATCTTTGCCAGAAAACACAGGCTAAGGGGGATCTTTCTCCTTCTACTCAAAAACCACAAAAATGAACCATCCATCTCTCTAACCAAAGCTTCTTCATTGCAGCGTGCAAACATGAAGGCAGCAATGTTTGCTTAGAGTGACCTTGTGCGTCAGCATAGTTTGATTGCTTGCATTTTTCCAGATGTGACTTAACTTTGACATTCTTTCTAATGTAAAGTCCTCCAACTAAATGCCTCTGGATGTTGCAAAATATATGTGCAAATTAACCCTGGCCACTAATAGATCTTCTACATCCCTAGGAGTGTCAATGAAGGGTTTAAACCCTTGTTTTCAAAATCTTAACTCCCTGTAAATGTGGTTTATCTGGAAAACACTACATTTGTCTAATAAGTACGTCATCCTACTTTCCAAATACAGAACAGAAATATTTATAGAAGATATCTGCAACACTAATGATCACTGTCATCTCCATTCAGTAACAGGCCATTACTGTTGCTAAACTTTTTATTATTATTGAAATCCTTTAAAAATCATTATTTTCCTTCAGTGTGTGCTGGATTTTCCTCTTTTTCTTTCTGTTTCTCTCTTTTTTCCTCCTATTTTCCTTTTATTTTTCGTTCTTTCTTTCATTCTTTCTTTCTCTCGTGCTCTATTTTCTCTTTTTTCCTTGTGTCCTTTACTCTCTCATTTTCTTTCTTTCTCTTTTCTTTTCTTTTTTCTCTTTTCCTTCCTTCCTTCCTTCCTTCCTTCCTTCCTTTTGAGTTTTGTAACGACGGTTTTTCAGCCATGTGAGAAAACCCTCTTTACTTTTTGTATAATAAAATTTCTTTCGGTCCACTGTCTTTCTTTGTATTTTCTTCAGAAAAATGACCTCCTGATTACGCGTTATCAGATAGGATTGCTTATACTGAACATAACAAGAGCATGATCACAAGTCCCTAGGCAGGCATAATCTTTCAAAGCTCTTGCTAACTTTATCTCATATAACGAGGCCGAAAATGAGGTTTCTTCATGCTGGGTGCAGTATCTCTTGTATTATAAAATTAATATCAGCGCTTTTTTTAACTCATTATTGGTTTCATAATTGTTCAGCACCTTTTTATTTCATCGTTGCAAAAGAGTGTCTAAGGAGTAAGCCTAACTCGTTCTCTGCTCCCCCCCTGGTAGCAGACTCTCCCTGCCCATCTTTTCGGAGCCTGTTAATTAGGACCTACTCATCTATGCACACTGCAGAAGGTGTCCATCAGATTTGACCCTGTAGTATTTTTCTGGTTTCTCTGGTGATGTGATCCACAGTATTGGTATTTCAGAATATGAAGTGTTAGTTACTATTCTCCACCTGATTGCATAGGCTTTCTAGTTCTTTTTTCCTTCTTTCTGTCATGTTTATGCCACCTTCTTCAGCATGTAATTCTTTCGGACCCACCGCTGCCAATCTTTTCAAGGAGGTTTCTGGCTATTTTACTTTTGTTCTCCAAGAACTATTTTTTAAGGTTACTATCCAGTTGACACAAACCTGGTACATGCTGCAATGTTGGTACCGTGGAAGCGGGATCGCAGCTCTGTGCTGTCAGGCTGAACAGGCAGCACTGACATGCAGGACAGGCAGTACGAGAGGATGGCTCATGTAGTCATGAACTAGTTCAGAGAGGGTTTTAGTAACATTTCATCAGAAATCAGCACTGAAATAATGGGTTAGAGGTGAACGAAAGACCGAATTAACAGTGTCTTTGAACACTTACTGGGGATGTCTGTAACTGTATGGATATGTGTGAGAGACAGAGAGATTTATTTCAATATTATGTCACTGAACAATGAAATTAAAGGATTTAGACAGTTACCATCTGTTGTGTCTGGTCTGCAAGTGTCTTGACACTCCGAGTTCCTTATGGCTGCGGCTTCTTAATTTGATTTCCTGGCTTAATGTCTTAATTACTTAGCTGGCTATCTCACTCAGGGTTATATTATTTTTAGAAATTTGGACAGGTCATAACAAAGTGAAAGTCACCTTGGGAGTAATGTCTCGAGGAAATAACCAGAAATAAATACTATAGAGAAAGGATAAACTTGGTGATTTTATATAGGATTGGGCCTGATCCGGTTCCACTGAGCCATTTGTGAGCCACGCCACTTCACTTCACTTCACTTCACTTCACTTCACTTCACTTCACTTCACTTCACTTCACTTCACTTCACTCACTGGATGATCACAAAGGCATTTCAGCCTTGCTTATGGAAAGCACTTCACTGTTTAAAAAATCATTCAGGTGGACTTGCTATTAAGTACTAAATCCTGATGGTTCCCAAACTCTTCACCGGTTGGTCTTCAAACATTCTAGGCACCTATAGATCTCCTTGTTCATGGCTGCCTTGGCCTGAACTGCTAAGGGACAAGCTCCAGCTGGAAAATATCAAAGTTCCCTGAGTGATCAGGTCTGAGAGTCATAGAGGTTAAAAGGAAGGAGATAAAGTTTCCAAATTTTTTTCATCATTTCCTAAGACATTAGCACTCTTCCAAAACCTTTTCTCAAATCCTTCAACTCCTGCCATCATTCTGTAGTGCATTAGGGAGCTTTGAAGAAGCTGCAAATCGCAAGTATTAGAATATCCAGGTAGTTTATTAATGTTCTTGCTTATTATATTAATTTGAAAAAGACAAGTGGAGCAACCGATGTCTTAGGTTATTCCCGTTACACAAGAGCAAACCCAGCTTAGTTCTTTCAAAGAATATGTATGGAAACTCAGGTCTGAACATGGATATGTACCTGAAATATCTGCATAAGCCGTGGCAAGGCACAGCATAATATATAATTCCACATTTAGCGTTTGCTGTCACATAGCTTGGTTACACCCTGTAAGATGCACATATTTTTCTGATGCCAGTCATGACCCTGGGTACTCTGTAGATACCTAGGCTCTCTTTGAATTTTTCCTTTTGCCAAACATCCACAAATTTTGGCATCTCACTAGCTGCCAAAATTTTTCCATGAAACTAGTCTAATATGACAGCACAATAACACAGATGCAGCTTTCCATGGTTTGTATCAGACAGGTTCTTCTTTCTTGTATGCTGGCAAATTCATAGCTCAAAAAACACTACTTGCGTCAAAGCATCATTAGTGCAGTTAGTATCAGTAACCAAAAAGTTTTTGTGAGGATAGGAAAGATGCAGATGATCCATCTATAAAGATAAAATAAGAAAAGAGCTACAAAAGCAATGAAAAACTGACTTACAAGAGCCAGGTGAGATAGCTATAATTGACCAGCTATATTTATATACGTACACAGACACAACAGACTGACACACACTCATGGGATAAGCAATCTGTTTAGGGTGTTTCATTAAAATGCTTTATTGCCTGAGAAGGAACTTATCATTATCTTCTGATTCTGAAGTAGAAAGGCAGCTGAAGAGAGGATTCAAAAGCAATTTCAAATCTACTTATAATACAATATTAATATTCTATGACTTAGCAGTGTAAGTAATGGCAAGAAGGTGAGCGTGATACCAAGCAGAACTTGGAGAGAAATACGTAAAGGTGGAATACAGACATCCATACAGAAATTTGGCAAGGATACTGATGTTAAGCTTCAAATTCTTACAAAAATTTGTATATCATCATTAAAGTAGAAACTGTTCCTGGTTTCTGTCTTATCCAAGACGGAGAAGTCTCCAAGATAACATGTCCTTCCTCTTGCTCGTTTAGTTTCAGACTACAGAAATTGCATTTTTGTCTTCCAGTACAGTTATAGCAATTCAGAGAGCTTGCTCTAGATTCTTCCCACTTAATTTTAGGCAACNCACTTAATTTTACGCAACAAATTTAACATCTAAATCAGGAATATAGTTGCCATAGACTTTCCATATACTATGTGGTGTTGAATAAACATCCACAGAGGAAAATTTCAGATGACAGGAACAAAATCCCATATTCCTTTGAAAGTTTTTTCCCTTTTAGTATGATTGTTAAGCCTGTAATTCTGTGAAGTAGATCTCAATTTTCAAAAGATCTTTATTTATTTTATAAAATCATTGCCAAACTATTGTGAGGTCACAGACAGACTATGATCTTATGTCAGCAAAGAGCACTCATGAGATTAAATTCAAATAAAAATATTTCACTTTCTGATCTCTTTACAAATGTGGAACAGAATGGACTGTGTAATCACAAAAAGAGGTGCTAATCACACCTTATTTTTAATTAATTTTCATATACTCACTGACTGGTGTGGAAAAAGTCTGACACTGTTTCAAAGGACAATCAAGCACTAAATGTAGCACCTAGTACAGTCACAGGCACATTTGTACGAACAGTAGGCTGGACAGTCGTTCTTGGAATCAAATGCACTAATACAGTTTTTCTTGCTGGATAGCTTTGTTTCCACATAATTCAAGTCACTTCAATCAGTGGCTGCAAGTGTAATATCATGATTTGTTCAAAATGCATCCTGCTGGAAAGCCTAAACAGTTGCCAGAGATGGAGTGTGAACCAATTATTTGTGTTGCCTGGAAGTAATGAGACTGTAGACTAAGGGCAAAGACCAGAAGATTAAATGCCAAGTTTTTTAGTTTTATCATGCTGTCCTCTTAGTTTCTAGGCTTATGGGATTTATTGCACACATAGTATCCTCACATTTCATTTTTTGTTTTCCCTTAGAAATTTTACAGAGTAATAGAGACCTATCTTACTGATAATGAATGCGTGTCACTAATATTTCTCATAATAGTGTAAGTGAAGTGATTAAGTAAATCTTTATCCAAACACTCTAAATGAAGAAAATGGCTCTAACTTCTGAAATATATTCTTTTATATGCCATACTACAAACAGGAGGTTTATCATTGGCATATTATAAAACAAAAGAATAAACTATTACTAGTATAAACTCAGCTGGATTTCCTTCTTCCACCTCTCCAAACATCCAGTTAATCCCTTGCACAAACACATACATACATAATTGACAAACATGCATGAACACATATGTCACATCTCTACCAGTCTACTATCATTTGACATTACAAATGAATCTGTTGTTACTATATCTATTTAGAATGAAATCTGCAAAAGAAATTAGCTACCTATGGATGAGGTTAGATAACCTTTTATCAGCACTGGTAAATTCACACATGCAACTATTGACTTCAAATCCTAATGATTTCACAACAAAGAGGTCAATATGGACAAAAGCATTTGCGCAACACTGGACTTCTGATATTACAGGCACTGCTGAGTAGTGTCCAGGAATAAATATTGACAAATTGGGGGATATTTAAAAGTCTTTCACATGATAACACCTCGCTGGTTGCGTTCTCTGTTGTATTACTGTTTCTCTTACCCTTATATGTTATAATCTGTTAATGGCAAACATCCGTAATTTATAAAACATGGTTTATTAGTCCAATAGTTTATTTCTACTGTTATGCTCAGTCTTGTTTATGGGAAAAGAGGAAATACATCTTGTATATAAAGCAAATAATTTATTGTTAGCATAATTGGAATCTTAAGAGTCTATTTAACAATCACTATGAGTCCAGATCCAATTATTATAGAAAAAGCAAAAGAAAAAATTAAAAAAAGAATACTACTTCAAAGAAATGTATCAACAATGACGATAATAATAATAATACAGTTTAAATTGTTATATAGACACTTCTTAGTTTCTATCCCTTTTCCTGGTGTTGGACTCACCATTCCCTTTCTCCTCTGGATCCCAGGTCGGTGGATCAGTCTGGTGCTGGGGGGTTGTTATGCTGAGTTATCCAGAGTCCTCCCTGGGAAGAAGATGATGTTTGTGTCAATGGTTTATTCTTTCTCACTCTGGAATCCACTTGGGCTGATTTTTGTAAGTTTGCTAACACATTTTTTATACCTTATCTCATTCTGCATTGCTGTCTAACTCCATGTGACATCTGAATTTACAGTATGTGGTTGTCCTGGGCTTTTTTTTCAGATATTGAATATATTTTTTTCTCTTTGCTACCCCTAAAACTAGCTTTGGCCTGCTTCAGGTCTGCATTTCTTTAACTGGCCACTGGTGAGTTGTTTAGAGCCGTTGGGTCTCCAGTGCCAGCCTGTGCCCCATCTCTTCCTACAGCAGCCCCGCAACCCCCTGCCCTGCATCCTGCCTCTCCGCCTCTCAAGGTCTCTGCTATTGTGCCAGGACTGAATGTCTCTACATGACAGCCAAAAATATCTCATTTTGTGCAAAATAATTACTTGTCAGTACAACCTCTATAAAACTGTGTTTGCACCATTGTCATGGTTTAACCCCAGTAGGCAGTGATAAGCAAATATAAACCAAACTTGCCATAGCCACTGCTCAGAAGAAAAAATATCTGTTACAGCTAAACCAAGTAAAATCAAAATTGCAGGGAGGGCAAGACAAGTTCAGACAAGCAAATCTGACAAGGCTCAGTCCTCAAGCCTTGCAAACTCAGTACAAAGCCTGTGGCCTGTTACCAGCAACGGCAATAATGTATTATAGCGGTACATGGTTACTCTTGTTAACATTCAAAATATTATAATTGAAAAATGTCAATATGGGCTTGTCCATATTTCACACAGTAAATACAAAGTAACTCTTCATAGTCCAGTTCAAAGAAAAGAAATTAAAAATAGACATACTCTCTCTATTGCAAAAGGTTCAGATCATAAGGTAAAAAAATCCATACGAACAGTTTTCTGACAGAAATCTGCGAGTGCACCCAGGCACAAACNGTTCAAAGAAAAGAAATTAAAAATAGACATACTCTCTCTATTGCGAAAGGTTCAGATCATAAGGTAAAAAAATCCATATGAACAGTTTTCTGACACACATCTGCGAGTGCACCCAGGCACAAATTTCCTCTGAGGCAGTAAACTTGACAGACGCTGAAGGATATTAATGAACTTTGCTTTTGTCTCATACCCTTTAGATGCCTAAAAATGTTCTCAGGAAAACCTGCCAGTCACTGAGAACAGTGCCGGACTAAGATTTAACAACGCTTTTCCTTTTCAGGCATTGTGAATAATTATCACTAGCTTCAAAGACACTAGAAACTAAAGTTTTCCTGATGATTTATGAGATTATTAGTATTTTCTGACACAGTTCCACAATAGCTAGAATGCAGTGGGCAGACATCTTCCAAAGTGTTTTGCAGAAACATTAAAATTTATGTTACATGAAAAAGAAAATCTTGCATTTTCTTTTTTTCCACATTTTCCACTGCAATGCCCCAAAATGTTCCATTTCCTCAATAACAGGCTGTACCTGCCCCCCAGTCAGTTATCTACTCTTTCCTTCTACGATGCTTTTCCTGTTTGTCTAGGTCTATATATAATATCCCAGGGCTGTGAGCCAAATTACACTTGGCAGAGCGCTATGTTTTACCATGGCTCAATGAGTTTCCTATAACCAGGTGGAATAACACACTAATTTTGCTAAACACACCTCATGTGTGGTCTACATATATGGCCTGATTTCTCGAATATACCTTACTGAGTATTTGCCAAAGTCTGCCAAAGAAAAGCTGGATTACACTTTTAATTGTTTCTAATTGCACAGGACTGAAATAACATTTATATAAAATAAGCCTTTGATGAAAGTGTGAATTACTACTTTTCCATTGCTGGGTGTCACTCTGGATTAATTTCCAAAGGCAACCACCAGTGATAATCTCCAAAAGGTTCACTTCCAGCCACAGTTCTAATGCTTTACAGAGTGCTAATATTACACAGATTGCAGTGGTGTCTGAAGAAAGGACCTGCCAGTCAATTTTTCTGGGAATCTATATGTCTTTATAATCTGTTCCAAATTAAAAGAAATGAATCAAATCATGACCACTCAGCTAGTCTTCCCTTGTAATGGTGTAAACAGGAAAGTGGTTTTAAATGCTTATCTTATTAAATACTCCATTAAATGATTTAGTAAGTTAAATAAAGCTGCCTGCTCTTCCCTGGTGACTGCTCTTAACTTTTAGAATCAAAATATAATATCCATATTTACATAAAGATTAATACAGTTTAAATTAATGATGTGATAGAATACAGAACAGTGGGTGAGGCATGAAGCTGTGAATAGTTGCAATAAAATCTATTTACAAGATGGCAAAATCTGCCCTGAATTTTGTAGTTGCCAGCACAGCATAGAAGAATCAAAATAGCACTCTTTAGCCTCAAACCCACATGGTCTATTATGCTTTTTCTATGCCAAATGTGAAAGGCACCTTGCCACAAAAAGCACGAGCCATATAGATAAAAGTTGGATTCATTTTATTAATTGCAAAATACAGACCCGAAAATGTTAAACAGAACTAGACTTTCTCAATTCATGCTCACCACCGTTCTTCATTCTATCACATCATTAACTTAAAGTGTATCAGAAGTATTCAGACACAGTTTATTTCTTCTGACCCATTGTACAAATAAAAGGCAATTCAGAGATAAAACTGCATTTTACCAAACAAATATTTTTTTCTTTCTCTTTTTTTTTTTTCTTCTGTGGTTTTGGTTTAGGCTCATTTCTATTTCTAAACCTAGACATATAGTATAATCTGTCTTTACGATGTAATGGTTTTCAGAATTAACAATTAATAACAATGAAGGTCATATTGTGGTGCCAATGGATTGTCTGATTTCAATACACAGATTTGGGTGTGAAAAACTTTGAAATCTGTTTCAAAGCACATATGATTCACACTACAAGCCAGGTAAATGTTTTCTCCAAAAAATGTAGTTGGACTGAAAAGCAGATAGGCAGCTTAATGTGTACATACTGCCAACTTTTCTGAAAGGTTGTTTTTCATTTACAGAACATATACAACTAAAATATTGTTTGCAACTGTAGCTTTGTTTACACCCATGTTGAAAGCTGTGGTGCATAGTTCTCACAGGATTGTTCTCAGCTGTTTTATTCAATAACCCCATGAGTGTTGGCAATATGTTTTAATGTGAGAAGAATGAGCATCAGCTAATTTTACCAGGGCTGAGAAGTGCCGAGCTGAACTAGCTGGGCAGCATATCTCTATTTTTAGAATGGGGGGGTGGGAGTGGGGTGGGAACGGGGATGGGATGCAACACACGACACTAAACTGTGACATTATTTAAAGTTAATCTTCAGGAGTTTCAAGAAACTNGGACGGGGATGGGATGCGACACACGACACTAAACTGTGACATTATTTAAAGTTCATCTTCAGGAGTTTCAAGAAACTTTTTTTTTTTTTCTTTAAAATTCAAACATCCATACAGTCTCATCATCTAGTATTTTTTGAGGTATGAAGTTATATTCAGAGGGTGATTCATCCCATCCTAAAATCAGTATTTTCAGGATAGTCTTGTACTTTTAATTAAGTTTTTATCTATATAACATGTCTATTAAACATTGCTCTATATCCAAAGTCAAGCAGAGACCTCAGATCTACTTAGGCTTCTTTCCAAATTATTCTTCCAGCTGGCGGATGAAGGATGCAGTGAAAGTTTCTTTCTCCGTTTTGGGGGTCAATTATCAGCCAAATGCAGGCTGTTAACAGCCACAAAAATGCTAGTAGTTTTGATAATTTTTATTTGTATAGATATATTTGTCCCATCCGACTCATAACTAAATGTCTGGAAGCCTCTGCTTCATCTGTCCTATTGCATTATTAGGTGGCCAGTGAATAATTCAAAATGTATTTAATAATGGATGGAGCCTTTGTTTCATCTGGGTGTGAAAAGTTTGATCATACACTTCAGAAATTTGAGAAGCCTTAGTCAGAAAATTCTGTCTCTGAGAGGTTATTGTGTCATCTCATTGATGAAATATTCAAATCTGTTAACACTACACTGAAGCAATTTTAGTTACACACACACACAAAAAAAACGTTACCAACATGATATATCACATAGTACCTGTGAGAAAAGTGACAGAGGTCTTTTCTTTTTAGCTGCAGTTTACTGAAATTCATCTCACAACTTCTATTCTTTTCTTTTGTGCCCTTTCCATCCGTATTTTCTGTACAGTTTTACAGACAAGTAACTGAACTAAAAAAAAAAAAAAGAAATTACTTTTTTTAAGCTTTCTCTTGGAAAAGTGGTAATGAGCCCATCAGTATCACTGCTTAGCTATAACTGGCTTTGAGGTTTGATATTTCTCATCAAAGTTCTCCTTGATACTTCTGTTCTTAGATTTATTACTTACAAATTCTTGCAGCTCACTTTCTTGTTTCACTGTAATGTTTTTAAAACTTGGCTACCTCTGTACCACTTAAGTACTGTTCTATCAATGATAATTAGTCATCTGAAACATAAACAATCCTCCACTCTAGGTTAAACTGGTGTCGGCATGTTGTGTTGGCTGGAGCCTTACTGATGTTTGTCTTCACTTATGTTAAAAGACTAGTCCTTCCAACATGTTGTGGGATAGTCTGTGCAGACCTCCGCATGCTCACCTCTTCTGTTTTGTTCAGGCTCAGCCTTCCAGACAGTCTTTCATTGCTAAATGGAAAGTTTTAATTTGGCTTTCCCTATTTTAAAATATACATGTACTCGCGTTCCTGGAAGTCCACAATATTTCACTTGTCTCAAAGGACTCTTGGCAGATTGCTTCAATGTCATTTTTGTGTTTAACACATGACTTGGCTGCAGCTTCTGTTTGCATGATTGGGATGAGACTTTAAACACTTTGAGGTTAAAGGATCTCTCAATAGTGGGTGGGCATATTGTGTAATTCTTTTTTACAGCAATTGTATTTTTATATCTGAATCCTACTTAGTTTGCATTAAAAGATGTTTCCATCATCATGATAGCTTTTGAGTCTTCTGGGTGGCAAGTTGATTAAATAAATCATAGAAGCATTTATAAGAAGCCTTTTCTTACTATAAGATCACAAGATGTCTATGAGCTTCATAAACTACATGGAAACTGTTAATAATGTTATTGAGACATGGTGTTTGGTTGGGTTTTATTCCACCACCACAGCTGGTCATAGATAGTACAATGCAGTCAAACAACGGTATTTACTCAAATGTAATAAAATCTAGCCTTAGAAACCATAAAATAGAACTATTATGTCTGAGATACAGTTCACTGAAAATAAGACTAAAGGGAACAGAAGTGCCGTATTTATTCCTAGTGCTGACCTGTACTTGGTTAATTTTCAGCCATTGAGCTTTATTTGCATGTATACCTATAGCATTTTACATGATTTAAGCCCAGTAAAGAAGCTTTTACGTTGTAGTCGATTTATAAAATGGCCTCAGTGTAAATAAGTATCTAACCCATATTTTTGAATCATACCCATTAAATAAAATCAGAAATTGCAAAATGAAAAGTCTTTAACTTTATTAAAAACATGCATGTCTACTAAACATGAGGAGGCTAATGGAATCTGGTTGTGTGGCTACTCAGAAATAAAACTACTGGAAGCTGAAGAAGTAAACCTTATTGGAAGGGTAGTTACTGACTAAAAGATGATATGAGATTCTGAAACCATCATCTAAAATAGTTCTCCTTAAGCAGAAAAATAAAGGGAGGGACAATATAAAGAAAAAACTATAATTCCGAGTGCTTCATTAAAGATAGCTATTAACAAAAGTCCAATGTGTGAATTTAAATTATACTCTCCTAAAAATCTTAAAGTTGAAATTTGAAAACACATTGAAGTTCTGCTGAGAAATTATTGATAAAGGGTAAAGAGCTGACGAGCTGCAGAGACTGCAAATGTGGCTATTATGTTTTGTCAACAATCAGAAGCCCAACAGTAGAAAGTGTGATAGATTGTTTTACTGACATCTAGGACTTGACAGAATTTAATTTGAAGTTTATTAGACCTTTATAAACTGAACTTTATTATAAACAGTGACCAGATAAAGACAGTAATTAAACAACAGGTGGTCAACCCTACTCATAGATCACAGTATCTTCCTTCCACAAGTCTGTTTTTCTGTCCTCACTAGAGGAAAGTAAACATCTGGAATTCCCAAACTAAAGCAAACATTTATGATTGGGAATCATAGCTCAGCAAGCAAAGAAGAGTATGAAATAAATTCTAGTCTTCATTCTGTGGTCTTTGTTATTTCTAAAGAGTAAACTTTTAGTTGAAATAGGAAGATCAGAGACTTCCAACAAGAGATGCAAGTTAGGAATATATAAACATCTCAGGATAGCGGACCTTACTAGTCCCATTAAGAACTCCACTGACAGATGCTTATGTCATTCTTAATGATTTTTATAAATACCCATCAACATTGCTATACAGTCACATTATTAGTCACATGTTCCTCTCCACTGCAGCTTTTGGATTTTTTAGGGGTTTTTATTTTATTTTCCAGACAAATCTGCTCTGTGCCTGAGACAGTAATACCATCATTTCTACAGCACTATGATTTAAACAAGGACTGGATCTAGTTAGAGATTGATGTCCTAATGCAGAAGCATGCAAGGCAATAAGCACTGGCGACCTGCAAATGTCATTCTGCAACCACAAAGCTATTAATATTATTATTTAAATGTGACGAGAAGAGAAGAGAAGAGAAGAGAAGAGAAGAGAAGAGAAGAGAAGAGAAGAGAAGAGAAGAGAAGAGAAGAGAAGATATAGTACCAGAAGACTGAAATTATCTGTCTATATCCCAGACTTCGGTGGAGTATAGAAATATCCAAGCTAATATTAAATGATCAGAAACAGTGATAAAAATAGGATTTCATATAGGTCAGTTTTTGCTTCCACTTCTGTAGGATTGTAGCTGACTCTTCATAGCAGGATATATTTTATCTAATGGTAGATATCTACAGATCAGCTTCTTCTCCAGGCTTCATTAACAGTCATTTTGACTATTAAGAATAACGAAAGTAGTCAGATCTATCTTAATGGACTTGACTAAAAGAAGTCTTTTTAGGGTACAATTTGTCTGACATGTTTCTCCCCCTTACTTTAAGCTGAATCTGGGAGGACAGGCCAGATGCAGAGCTCTAGACTGTAATCAAAATTCAATGATTTAAATTCCACCTTAAGGGCCAACTACATATGTGAGGTCTGAAGTTCAGCATAATCAATTAAAAGATTGCCATTGACATGAATTGCGATGGGTAGACAGTGTGACATTGATGTAATAAAATTGCCTATATACTCAACACTCCAAATATTTAACTTTAGCATAAAATCTGTACAACACATTTTAATATTTAGCATTTACAATGTTCTTATACTTTCTGATCTGAAAATTTGTCAGAGGGGCCACACCAAGATGACTTACCTTCCATCTAAATAATCCCTTCTATCCAGCTTGTTTCCTGTCTGTAGACAGTTTCTTGCTCAGAACTTTACTTCTTTTTGGAGAACCTCAGAAATGCATTGTTCTTGCCAGTTCTTCATTCCAGGGGTAGGATTTTTGTGGAATTTAAGCCTCTCAATATAGATCTCTAAAGCAATTTGTCTCTATCAATCTGTGAACTCTCTCTCCTTTGAAGTTCAGGCTCACAGCAGGTTCAAAGCATTCTCAGAGCATTAAGACAGGTTGTATAAGGCCATAGCTCAATGACATACTAAACATGGATCTGGAGAGGAGACAGAGAGGAGGAGAGAAGATGGAAATGGACATGAGCTGCTTTTTCTGGCAACAAAATTGTTAAATCATTTCATCTTCATTGTATCACCGCTCACTTTAGGCAAAGGTGAAATGGGACAGAAAAGGAAGAAGACATAATGGCAGGTTAAATGTTTATGAGCTAAGAACTGCTTCCTGCCTTAAATACTGGCAGCACCTCAGCACTTCCAGGATAGAAGTATCAGAGCCTCCATGTGGAGCCAGTAATTACCAACATATCTTATATACAGGTCTTGTTACAACTAAACTATATACAAGACAGATGAGCAACAAGGCAGAAACACTGAATGAAAATGTTTGCTTTAAAAGATAAGAAAAAAGCAGATACAGAATGTGCTTGGACATTTTATATAAAAGTATTCTCAATTTATGTTACATGGAACTGTTAAACGAGATTGAGTTGCAGCAGCAAAGAGTATCACTTCAAAACTCAGTATATGGTAAACCAGGTTTTCTTTTATGGAATTAAGGAAAAAATCATAACTAGATATTAAAAGAAAAATCATAAGTAGAAATCAAATGTAAGAAAAGTTTAAGCTATTTAAGCACAAAGTATAGCTTAATTTCTTGCACATCAAAGAAATTGGCATTTGTGTCTAATCCTATGGGATGATATTTTCATTTATAAGCCTTCTTTATAACTATTTAGATTAAACGACAACAAAAAAAAGGGGGGGCTGGTAGGATTTTTATATGAGTGGTACTGAATCATAGAAAATCACAAAAAAATTATGGTGGAATTGACCTCTGTCTGTCATCTAGTCCAGGCCCCTGCTCAGAGTAGGGCTAATTTCTGAGTTACATCAAGTTGCTTCGGTACTGTTTGATTTTGAAGATCTCCAAGGATGGAGATTCCCCAACCTCTCTGGGCAGCTTAAATAGGTGTATATTATATTCTTTATTCCCTACAACTAGTCAGCATTCCTATTGCTGCAACCTGTCACAGCTGGTTTTTGCCTTCTTGCTGTGCACCCCTGAGAAGGTTTTGGCTTCCACTACTCTATAAAAATTCTTTAGGCATGAAAACTGCAAATAGGTCTCCTGTTAGTCCTCATCCTCAGACTGAACAAACGCAGATCTCAGCTTCTTACTATGTGGCAGTCTCCTAAACATCTTAGTGGCCTTCCACTGGACTCTCCAGCTTGTCAGTCTTTCTTTTACTTGGTGACACAAAAAAAGAACACAATATTCCAGGTAAAACCTCATGAGTTCTGAGCTCATCCTGATGCAGTCCAGCATGCAATTAGCCTTTATCAACAAAAGGACACTGCAGATTTGTCTTCAAACTATCTACATTGTTTTCAGCAAAGCTGGTATATAGCCACTTAATTCATAGTCTCCACTGATCTGTCCCAGATGCTGGACTTTGCATTAGGCTTTGCTGAAACTCATGAGGCTCCTTTTGACTCATTCCTCCAGCTCACTAAAGTCGCTTTGAGCAGTAGCTCTGCCTTTCAGCATGATGACTGCTCCTTCAATTTGATGTCATCTGCAAAGTTGATGAGTGTGTTTTCCATGCCATCATCAGGAGCGTTGGTGAAGGTTTTAAACAATGTTGCCTTTGGTATTCAACCCTGAGAAAGGCCACCAGTTAAAAGGCAAAAATTTGACTAACTCTTTTTAAGCCCAGCAGTTCCTCTAGTTTTCCACACACCTTGTAGTCCAGCCATCTAGTTCATATCTCCCCACTTTGGCTACAAGGATCCTGTGGGATACTATGCTGAAAGCCTTGTTAGAGTCAAAGTAACTGACACCCACTGCTTAGCAAGTCCCTTCATGATAAAAGGCAATCAATATCAGGCACAATTACCCGGTAAAGCCCTGCTGGACAAGTCACCTTCCTGTCCCGCAAATGCCTGAAGCTGGCCTTCATAAGGACTCACACCACAATATTCCCAGGGACTAAGTTGCAACTAAGCAGCAAATGGTTTCCTGGACTCTCCATCTTGTCCTTCCTGAACACGAGCATTCCATTTTCTTTTTCTGTGACTGTGTACTTTGAAAGCATCACCTAGCCATGAGATCACATGGTCTTCTCTTTGCAGATGATGATAAACTGTTATTTTGTCTTTAACATCCCTCACCAGTTAAACCAAGCCAAATCAAGGTTTGGTCTTCCTAATTCCATCTCTGCGTGCCTGTGTGATCCTTCTACATTCCTTCTGGGCAGACCCACCCTGCTTCTGCCCTCTCTACATTTTCTTTTTGTATTTCCTCTGGGATTCACCATTCAGCTAAGCTGGCATCATGTTATTCTTCATAGAGAGTTTCTCATAAATAAAAGTTTTATATTACAATAGACTGTTTTTCACAGCTTTCAGTCACAGGGGCAGATACTGACATCAGTTAATCTGCTTAATTCCACCGAGTTCAGTGAAGGTACTTCTGTTTGTCCCAACTCTAAATCCGGGCCATTCACAGAGTTTTAATCAATTGTGATTTACAGTGATGAAATTGTATTGTTCATGACACACTGTGCAAAATGTATGTACAATGTCTTTTATGCAATAGTTTGGCATGAGAGTCGATACACTGAAGCACTAAAGAAAGAACATGTGATTCTATCAGATACATGACTGCATGTTGCAATATATTCCCCACGTTACATTTTTGTGGGTGTGTGTTAGAATCATGGAATCATGGAATTGTTTAGGTTGGAAAAGACCTTTAAGATCATGATGTCCAACTGTTAACCTAGCACTGCCAAGTGCACCACTAAGTTATGTCCCTGAGCACCACATGTCCCCATCTTTTAAATACCTCCAGGGTTGGTGACTGTACCAGTTCCCTGGGCAGCCTGTTCCAAGGCTTGACAACCCTTTCAGTGAAGAAACTTTTCCTAATATCCAAACTAAACCTTCCCTGGCACAACTTGAGGCCATTTCCTCTCGTCCTATCGCTTATTACTTGGGAAAAGAGATTGACCCCCACCTCTCTACAACCTCTTTCAGGTAGTTGTGGCGAGTGATAAGGTCTCCCCTGAGCCTCCTTTTTTCCAGGCTAAACAACCCTAGTTTCCTCAGCTGCTCCTCATAAGACTTGTTCTCCAGACCCTTCATTGCCCTTCTCTGGACATGCTCCAGTACCTCAATATCTTTCTTGTAGTGAGATGCCCAAAACTGAACACAGTATTCAAGGTGTGACCTCACCAGTGCCAAGTACAAAGGGACAATCACTTCCCTAGTCCTGCTGGCCACACTATTACTGATATGGGCCAAGATGCTGTTGGCCTTCTTAGACACCTGGGCACTCTGCCAACTCATATTCAGCCAGTTGTCGACAACACCCCCAGGTCCTTTTCTGTGAGGCAGCTTTCCAGCCACTCTTCCCCAAGCCTTTAGCACTTCACGGGGTTGTTGTGACCCAAGTACAGGACCCGG
>RSEF01000001.1:12278907-12322804 GCA_003993805.1 Himantopus leucocephalus | reverse complement strand
TCCAACCTTAACAATTCTATGATTCTATGATTCTATGATTTGGATTTTTCTAAGAATAATGATGTCACTATGCACAATTCAGAGTGTAAATATTCTATACATCAGGTTTTCATATTATCACTCATTTCTTTTCTATGACTTAGTAAAGAAACTGTGATTTTTGGTATTTGGAAAAATAATAATTAGAAAAAACACTAAAGTTTTGGGTTTATTAGAATACTAATGAAGAGGGAAAAAAAAAAATTCTCCTGTGTAGTCATGCTAGTGACGTTACTCGACTGGCCATTTGCTATGTGGTTAAACATGTTTCAGTGCAGTAATCCCAAAAAGATGATGCAGGAAGTACTTACCTACACACAGAAAAAAAAAATCTTCATTATTTATAGTTTTGATTTGTGTTGTGATTGTGCCAATGCATTATTTACGAGGTTTATATGGGAGGGTTTTTTGGTTATTGTTTTTTTCTCAGTAACAGCAACTTGCCATCTGGAAATGCTAAAAGTGCATAAAAGAAATAGGATTTATATGCAGAAACAATAACCCCCTTCTTTAAACTTTCTTCAGTCTGGGCTATGCTGTTTTATGCAAGTTGCTCTTCTCAATTGTCATTTGGTTTTTGTTTTTGTAATTGGTCATCACCATGAGACTCAAGTATATAATTCTGTGAATGCTTCTGTGAATAAGTGAGTGCTTCAACTGATTAAAGAATAGGCCTCTTTACAGGAAATTCAAGGTATGTATGCAGTTCAAACTGAGACACTTTTCTTCATTTTTGCAAGAAAATTGGGAGTTGTAAAGAGCTTTTATTTAAGAAAAATTAAAAGACAGTATTACCAAAGAAAGGTCATGCCTTGGACTATACAACTTTTCTATGAATTTGTCATTCTTATCAATGTCGTACAACTGACAACAACAGTGAACATGATAAAAGCTTGGTTAAAAATGTGATGCGTGAGTCCAGAATCTTGCTGCCTCAAGGGAGAAGTTCTCTTAGCTACAGACTTTGGAATCTCGTCCCAGGTCAGCCAGTTCTTCCTTCACCAAAAGCTTCTAAGCTCTTGCAGCCTGCTTGCCAGTAGATTTTTTGAAGCCTTAAGGGGCAAAAGCTTTCCCTGTTGCCTTTACAAAGTATTGGGTGATCATTAGTCCCCTCTCTCCCTGATCGGTTATGCCCCTCCTAGTTGACATGCAGGTACAAAAGGCAATGTCAGAAAAGAGAGAAACTGGAATCAAGGAAAGTTATTGATACATATTTATAGTCATTTCCATAGGAAATTCCCAAAGGTGGACTGGCTTAACCAACAGTATGGATAGCTGAGGGATGGGGATTTTGCAGAGGTGGCAGGGGCAGCAGAGGAAACTTCATTCTAGTGCAAGATTGAAGGGTAAAAGGGCACAGACTGTGTAAGTTACACCTTGCTGATGGATGGATGGATGGATGGATGGATGGATGGATGGATGGATGGAGAGCTTTTGCAGAGTTCTCAGAAAATGTCTTACAGAACAGAGAACACATTTAATTGGAGATCTGCAGGAAACTTCTTTTTTTTCCCCCCACTATGACTCACAACTGGGAGGGGAGGTTGGGTGTGATCTATCCAGGGTATTGGCTCTACAAGAAGTGGTCCTGCTCAGTCTTCCTGCTTGGTTATCGAAGTGTGATATGACTAAGGGAGCTGTGCGGTCAGGATTCTGTGCACACAGACCAGCCCCAAAATTGCCCATAACCTGGAGCTGCTGTGATAACTTCAAGGTTAGTTACCAATTGCTTTAAAAAAGAAAACACACTGAAAAATCCAATACTTCAGGTCTCAGTCTCAGGACAAACCCTAAACCCCTATCAGTTGCCCATCCCCCTTCACATACTCTCAGGGGGGGTATATGTTACTAACAGGCTAAAAGATTCCCCTGTATAGCTGATTTCCACAGGTAGATCATTAAAGGAAAAAACAGATCTGAACATTTTAGTTGTATTAGTTAAAACATGACAGAAATATGCACAGTTACCAGAGCACTTAATGTGACATAAGGACCCGTACAAACTAGAACAGCAAAGCCATATTATAATTTATACAGCTTTTCTGAAAATATTTACAATTTTCCCTTCTCCTCTGAGCAGCTGTAAAGCATTCTTTCATTCCCTTCCTGTGCCTAGTGAGATCCAGGAGGGAAAGCATCCTCAGCTTTGCCTCAGGGGACACATGGCAAAACACACTTGTGTGATACTCATACCTCCATGAAAATAAATATCTGTTATCTGGTCAACAAAAGCTCCCTTTATGGTTCATGAAAAGAGTTAGGCACCCCAAGGACACGATTCATGAAATAAACAGGTTATATACCTCACAATTGCTTATTTTACTCCACTGAAGATACATAAGGCTTATGTAGCCCCAAACTAGACATTGAATAATCTAAAATTCAATTAAACGGTTCCCTGCATGTGTTTTCTTCTCCGTTTGTCTTTTTGCAGGCTTTAACAGTGTTCCATTCCACATGTTACTTTGGATTATTTTGTATTTGCCACAGTGAGGAGCTTCTGATATACAATAAAAAAACATTCTGTGATACTTCAGGTTTTTGGCAGAATCCATTCAGAGGAAGCATTAAATTTCTTATGACTTAGTTTGAACCCCAATGAAATCAACTGAAAGTCTCCCAAGTTTGTGCACTGGAATTGTATTTAAAATTTGTTTTTCTAGGCTGTGATTTTCCAAAGAATCTCTCCTTAATTATAATTTTAAGGAGTTAAAAGGGAAAATACACGTTAGTATATAGTTTTGGACTGAGAACATGCTTTTATAAATATCAAATTAAGCTACATGTTAACAGCTTAGCTGCAAGGTAAATTTCGTATATGAAAAGGAGTCATGGAAATTGTTGGGGTAAATTCTTTCTGAAGACTTCCACTCTTATTGTCTAATCCTCTTCCCCTCCCCACAGAACTTTTACTGCACAATAAATCTTAAAGCAAAATTCTTCTTTAAAATCAATAGAAAGAAATAGGAAAAGTTTCACAAAGAAACCATCTTTTCGGAATAAACGTTGTTTACAGATCATTTTGTAGTCTTACTTTAGTGTCGGTTTCATAATCCAGAGCTGGTTCAGAGGTTTTATAAATCATTCACTATCTGGATCCACTAAAAAGAATGTACTTGTTTTAGCTAAAGAATGCAGCAGAAAAAAAAAAAAGAAAAACAAAACAGTTAAATGAGCAACATGGTTTTTTTCCTTATGCCTTTTTAAAGAGTA
The DNA here is from genome assembly GCA_003993805.1 of Himantopus leucocephalus. Lineage (NCBI taxonomy): Eukaryota > Metazoa > Chordata > Aves > Charadriiformes > Recurvirostridae > Himantopus > Himantopus leucocephalus. Next base: position 12,319,552 of record RSEF01000001.1, on the reverse strand, counting down.
CTCTTGAAAATAACATACTGTGAGCTAATATTAATCATATGAGGACAGATCATGTAAACAAAGCCTATCTAGTGATCTAGGTCCAAACTTCATAAGGACTGTGAATCCTGTTAAATTTTCATTTTTATGCTTCTAAACCATTTTTATATTGTAACATTTATTTTAGATAATGCTCAGAACGATAAATCACTTCACTTTACAACCCTTGAGTCTTAGGATTTATGAATACAGAAGAAAATCTGTTTCCTATTTGTATGCTCTACTGTTTGGAATTACATGCTAGCAGAAGAAAATCTGTCCTTATACAAATGTGATAACACAAAAATATATGAAGCTGCCCTTGCTTAGGTATGACTAGTCAGCCTCAATTGGGCGGATCTGGTGTGTTATTTTACTTGAACTATATAATGATAAATAAAGTCCTTGGCTCACAAGAAGAGGAATGCTATTACAATATATGAGCCATATACTTCATTCTGTTTCTGTTTTGTGACCGTAATTCACCGTAAGACTCAAAGGTTGAGGATCAAGTGTTCCCAGTTTAACATAAATTTATATCATCTTTATTCCCAGCATCAATTTTATTCCCAGTGAGTTCCCAGTCTGGGCACTATTTGTCTTAGGGTGTAAATTCCTTTCTTTGATTCCAATCAAAACTCTGTTGTGCACCTAAGTTACTGTTTTGCAATGGAAACGACCATGCATTCATCAAGGACTTCTCATTTGAAAAATAAGAATATTAATTAATATATCCTCAGCCTCCTATAGTTGAATACAAAGGAGCTTGCTGCTTTTTAAATACCACACAGAAACACATAGTAAATGTATTTACTTCTTCTGCATTAGTACAAAAAAAGCTTCCATATAGCAATGGGCCTAAATTATTAAAAACCTTTTGTTTGTTCCTAATACACTTAAAAAAATAAATAATTTGGAAGAAAATATGTGCAATTTATACAGAATAGAAAATCCTAGACCAGCAGGATTTAAAAGTTCTTGATCATACAATGTCTTCTGTAGGACAGTCTTATGTACCTACAGAAGTCCTACTGAAATCAGAGAGTCGCATTTGGACACAGAGGTCTGCCCAATTTTCACTACATTGCTATTGCAGTATCCTAACAGAAAAGAAGTAGTAGATTACAAATACTTATTTTACAAAAGAGTAATTAAAATAATTGACATTCTCAGTCATCCACATATTTAATTAGCCAAAAATCCATTCTCAAAGCACACTTTATCTCTTGCAACATATGCATGCTATTGTGTTCTGTGCCGAGTGAATGCCCTAATGCTTACATTTAAGTGGCATTCCTATTCAATAACCCATCTGCTCAAATGATGTTTCAACCAATGACACTCAAGTACANTCCATCTGCTCAGATGATGTTTCAACCAATGGCACTCAAGTACAGTTTGAAAGACCTAACAGGCTACAACTTCTTTCCAGGGATACCTCCCGCACTGTTTTCCATAAGGATTTAGATGGACTTCTGTTTATCTTTNCCCATCTGCTCAAATGATGTTTCAACCAATGACACTCAAGTACAGTTTGACAGACCTAGCAGGCTACAACTTCTTTCCAGGGATACCTCCTGCACTGTTTTCCATAAGGATTTAGATGGACTTCTGTTTATCTTTGTTTTTTCTCAGGGAACATAGTGGAAAAAGGGCATGCCTAGGCTGCATAATGTGTACTGCACAGGAGTCTTGAAGTCCAGAAGTCTTTTCTAGGGAAGGCTCATATCGCATCAGTTTAGCAATTTTCCCATGGGGATCTCCATCCAGGCATTCTCAATGACAAATCAGGACGAAATGTGCAGGTCTGATGATTACGTAGGACATTTTTTTCAGCGTGTTTTATAATCTATTTCAGGAGCTTCTTCAGGATATGGATCTCTTGCAAGAACTGTACAGACTACTGAAGTGGTACACATTTCAAGAATCAATACTGACGTGCTTAGGCCACAAAATAAAAATAGGACAAACCACTTTGACTGAATCAAGTTTGTCTAATTTTTTGAAAAGTCTAATTTTATTTACGTACAAGTACACATTGCATTAAAGTTGTCAGCACTGACTATCTATAGNTTTTATTTACATATAAGTACACATTGCATTAAAGTTGTCAGCACTGACTATCTATAGTTCTTAAGCAAAAGCTAACAAAATATTAGTTGATTTCAAATAAATTAATAAAAAAAACATTGAATTTAATTATCTCCAAGAAGAAAAATGAATAAAGTTAAACACGCAACCATAGGAAATATCATTATCTATCAAAAGCTGTTTGTGGTTTAAAGGTGGCAGTGTATCAAGAGTCAGTTAAGAGACTGATGGCAAAAGTTGGTGTTGTACTGATTTATATACATTCTTGAAATGCAGCCTTTCATTGGAATTCTTTTACCTTTACACCTCTCAGAACACAAGGCAAGAACAGAACAAGAATGAGGAGCAAGTATGGGCCTTCCAGACACCTACTGTGAATTAAGAAATGGTCCTTTGCTTACCCTCTTCAGGGTAGGTGAAGAGGGTATTCACTCTGAACAACTGTACAAGGCTCATCCCATTCCTATTATTTATCATACTTCTCCTTAAGCTAAAAATTGGTATAGAAAATTTGCCCCCTGGCTACCATGCCAAACAACTTTGTTATAGTGTGGCCCTGTGATTTACCGTGTGTCAGTAGCCTTTTTTGTTATCCTATATACTATATATATCCTATACTGTATTCTGTAGCTCAGAGACTATTTTGTGCCCTTGGACCCGTGAGCACACTATGGTTCTGGTCCACTGGATCAGGTGCTACTTAATATAAGGCATTAATTCATTTAGTATTATTATATAAACACTCTGGCTACGTAGATCAATATTCTGCATTCATGGCAGTGGAAGAATTAACTGAAGGTGTGCATACAATATTCCATTTACCAAATTGCAAAGGCTGCTTGTATTGTGCACCTAAAACAGAAAGAGCTTATAGTAAGGGCTTGCATAGCACACTTGTTTTTTGCACCCTAGAAAAATTCTCCAAGCCAAATCTACATTGGCTGCTACAGAAGGTTGGCTTAATACTTAAAAAGAGAGGCCAGGGCACTTGTTCAAACAGATCCAGTACCTCTGGCTCTTAGCTCAGCTAGCACAAAGAAGATATAACCAGGCCATGTTTTGAAAAGCAGCTGTGAAGAGAGGGGTTATGCAAAAGGCACGTATTCTGACTCTCGTCTTGGCAGGGGTGATTTCCAGATCCTCAGTTCCATTGCACTCCACCTAAATAGATTCAAGCTACTTGAAATTTATGTGACTAGACCTAATTTTTCTCAAGAAGCTAGCTGAAGAGTCATGACGAAACACAAGAGTAGGCATAGTAATATTAGCTTGCATTGTTTGTTTATCTTTAGCTGCCATGTAGAATACTGTAGGATCTGCATTTTCCTTGCCGTATTAATATCGTCTTCTATTGGTTGTGTCATTTCAGCTTTACTGTCTACAACATAGACAACACAAGACTTATGAAAAGTCATATTTTATGAATTTTATCTTCCTTGTACACACACTTGTTGTATCACAGTGTTGTTCTACTGAGTAAGCTTTGAAGTTTAATGCTAACTTGCCTGCTTGCATAGAAAAATCTGGTTTACATTCACATTATTCAGAAATACCACAAGTGGGCAGAAGGCAATAGAGAAATTTCCAGTGTCTCTCAATTCTAGAGGCATGGGATAGACTTTGGGCTTCCCAAGACTGTCAAACATGCTGAAGAAGCCTGATCCTACTTGTCTGAGTGTTTTGGGGTGTGGTTTTGTTTGTCTGATTGTTTGTTTGTTTCTTGTTTTGCTCATTTTTTTAACAGAGGAAAATGAGCAAGATCTCATTGAAATACACTATTGATTGCTACTATGATGGTAGCAACTTTAACGTTCCCAGATATTTGAGAATGACAGCTTATGATTTCTTTTGATTTATTTATTTTAAAATAAAATAATAATAATGGCTTAGTATACCTTATGGAAAAATCAATTTCAGAATGTGGCTTGTAAAGAGAACATATTAAATGGAGAAATCAAAAACTTTTTTAGCACTAGTCTAGTTAAAAACCACCAGAACTGCTGAGACTCAGAATAAATTTTATCAATAATGTTTATATGGAAAGAGACATTTCAAGCATTGATAATGAATATAGCAGGTTCTTGTGTTGCACAACCCAGCATGACAACTAAGGTGGATTACAGTGGATAAATTTCCAGGTAGTCTAGAGTCAGCATAGCTGGTTTATATCATTTCCAGGCTCAAAGCTGAATATTCATCAAAGGTTTTATTTAGGGAGTGTTTTGTGGTGGGAATAGCTAGAGACTCTCTTCTCTTAATGTCTTTTTTGAAATATTTCTGAGCATAAAAAACCCAAACACGTTCACAGTATTATTGCCAATGTTCTTCTCGGTGAAATCTGTAGCAGTAAAGTACAAAAACAGGTGAGAAGAGGAAAACAGTAGTATTAATTCTTGTTCCGGTACCAAAATTATTTTGGTATTGAAGTCCTTAGCTGAATTTATTTTATCAAAGCAACAAAGAATCCCTGGAACTAAAGAAATCCCACATATAAACTTAAGAATGTGCTGAAAAAAATAATAATTTTATCCTTGAACCAAAATCAAAAAAATATTGAATCAAGGCTTAAATGCTGTAAAATTAAAAACTGGAATACTACAGAAGATGGAAAAAATTCTCATTTATTTTGAACATAGAAAGACACTGAAGTAAAATAAGATCTTAGCTGGCAGAAGCTTTCCAGAATAAAATGATGTGAGAGATGACGTATGAAGCATGAGTAGCTGGATTGAAAACATATAGAATAAACAGCAGCTTATAACACTGTTTTAGAAACAAGAAAAGACATCTGGGCTTCAAATAATCATGCTGAAGAAAGGAGACAAATTTCAAATCTGTTCAAAAAAGATGACATTTTGGTAATTTTCTAGGGTGGTTCCTCAGCCAAAGCTCCTCCTCTTACTGTCCCAGTTCTGCTGATTTTCAACAATAAACACCTGCTAAAATCAACCTGAAATCTATTTTGGACACAAAATATAAGATTACCAACTGAGTTAGAAGAACAAACCCAACACAACGCTTTTAAAATTTCAAGAACCATGGTATTTTGGATTCTATCCATATGAAATACTGCTCTTTTTCAAATGCATGAGAGCATTTACTGGTATTAAACAACTCTGGGAATTGTCACTGTCACGAAGGAGATTACTGTCTTGCACTCTTCTTATGGTATTTTCAACTTCTGAACCAGTCTGTGACTAAACTTTTATAATGAAAAACGTTTGCATTACTAATGCTGACCTCATTTGTCTCTTAAATGCTAAATGAACTTTAACCTTATGAATCTAAAAATTCTACTGTAGAAACAAAAATCTGATCAGTTATACATAGAAATAGAAAATATTGGACTTACTAGTACCCAGATAAAACACTGTCTGTGGAACAGAAAATGAACAGGTGATAACGTTATTTGCACCTCTCTCTTTTCCTTTTAATCTTGTTAGATTCATTCCAGCAGGTTTATTTTCAGTCACATTAATAGAATCCAAAGGAATAGTCTCTCACAAAGCTTAATTTACTCTAAAGAAAGCACTACCATGTGTTACTGCAAAACTGGAGTTTTGAAACTAGATTGATTGATGTGAACATCTGTTTTACAAGGTAAAATGAGGTGGTTTTGAATATTAAATTATACCTAATTCTGCATGCTTTGCATGTCTTAGTCATCATTATAAACAACTGCATTTCAGAACATTGAAGATGGAAACAGGAAAGAATAACTTCATTCTAAGTATTAAAGCTCTAGCCATTCTATTGACTGTTAATGAACATATCTGTGTGCCATGCTTTTTTGAGTAACGTGAGTGAGGACAACAGGCAAAAACCGAAACACAGGAGATGTCGTCTGAACATCAGCAAAGACTTGTTTACTGGGAGGGTGACTGAGCACTGGCGCAGGTTGCCCAAGGAGGTTGTGTAGTCTTCAAAAGCCACCTGGACTTCGCCCTTTTCAACCAGCTCGAGGTGACCCTGCTTGAGCATGAAGGCTGGACAAGATGACCTTCAGAGGTCTCTTCCAAACTCAACCATTCTCTGATTCTGTGTCATTCTGAGTATATCATATGTTTGTGCTTCTATTTTTCCACCCTTACTGGAAACTCGTATTTTTGTCTGTTCTCATAATGCTTCAAAAAGGGTGGGTAACTAGTAATTGACTATAGCAATTCTCTTTAACCTGTAATACAAGACGAAGACATAACTTACTCCCAATACCATTTATCTGTCACCATTTTCAATATCCTCATCCGTAGTGAAAACTCTTAAGATGATTTAGTGAAAAACTGGACAATTCTCGTTAATACCTGTTTTGGTTGTAAATCAAAAATAAAACCTGTTTTGCTTTGTTTTGTTTTTCAAATATTGTTCATAGGCACTACAGTAAAACATGAGCAATGCAGACACAGTTGTATTTGTCTCTTGTTTCATGTTTCTCTAAACCTGTGTTTTGAAAAACGTTTCAGAAGTTCAGTCCAGGAGAAAAGTATTTTTCAAATTTTTAGTACTTATTTTAAGCTTTTGCAGTGGAAATCCTATGAAAGTTAATCTGGACTGATTTGGAAAACCAGCCGAGGGCTAATTCTAAGTTTTTTCTATCTGTTTTCCACATGACAACTTTAATTATTACCTTATAGTTACTGAGTTTTGATTAACACTGATTAATCTCAATATATCTTTCTAAAAATAAAAAAAAAAAAGTTTTTATTTTAAGACAATCCAGATTTATCCTTATCTAAACCTTTAATGAGAATGGACAGAAAGCCTTGTTTCCATTCAATTTAGCTTTAAGTGATGTTCATTGTTCAGATTCTGTCCCGAACTGTTTTTTATGATAATAACAATAGTGTGGAGTTAGTGTAGTTTTCCACATACTCATGGAATATTACAACAATGGACTCAGTCTATACACTAATGTGAAAATCTGAAGCTACTTTAAATTAAATCAGTAAAGCAGAAAAAAAATTAATCATCTCAGTTTGTGAGTGATTAGTTCAAATTCTACTGTCACTGGATGAAGATATACTTCATTACAATGAGCACTAGCTAATTGACAACATTTTCTGAGCATTCTCAAAGACAAGTCAAAATCTGACTGCTCATAAAGTCTGAAGTTTCTCCTGTACAGGGAATAGGCTTCCCTGGGTTATGTTTGAGATGTGTTAGCAGAAAATGATTGGGATGTTTTAGGACTTTCATTGTGTATTACTACTTAATTAGAGTTAGAGACATTGCAGAATTGCCCCTGAGTCAAAATTAATGACCAAATTTTCACTTCTATACCCGATTTATCTTCAGTAGCACTCTCTCTCCTGGCCAGTGTTTGGACTTCATGGCAAACCCAGCTGTACTTACTCCTAAATGCTAATATGATATTGTCCTGTGACTGACTTAAAGCATGCCAGACGGGATGCTCCCCTAGGAACATTTCCAGGGTCCTGTCCTAGGAGAGTTCCTGGATCGCTTCTTGAAAGGCCATGATGTATGTCTCTGACATAAGGCAGGCACGGCTTTTTTTCTCTCAGAAAGCTCTTGTCATTCGTATTTCACCAGTTACAGAGAAAAGGGCTTGGGGGAAAAAGCATCGTTGTTCACATGTTCCTTCAATAAATTTAGGATCAGTTATATGTGGGTTTTTCAGGAAAATAGAAAATATTTATTGTGAAATACTTTCTTTCCCCATGGAGAAAACATTCTTTCAGGTTGCCAGTTCATACATTTTTACCTCAGTTTCAGAACTGAACATGCTGTGTTTATAATGACACTAACACTTGAATAAAGCATAGATAAGCACAGTTAGATAATTTGCATGCACTCCTTGATACATGAAACATGATTTTCCTTTAATATAATATTTTAAAGGATTTCACATTCTTGCCACGTACTTTGAATGTTCATATCTATATACGCAATTTTTGTGGAATGTAATTAAACAGAATAATGCAGAAGTCCATTGCATTATGTGAAGGAAGACTTTTGAGGCACAAATGGGAGGCAAGCTTTCCCTTTTTTCTCTCAGTAAAAGACTCGCGTCTTTGTTTTAGATTGAGCATCAATGGCATCAATGGCATAGTCTAGCTTTGATTGTTCTGGATCAGTTTTTAATTATAAACTGTAATTTTAAACCTAACTTGGAACCCCACATTTTAAGAAAGTAAAAATTAATGAAGTGCATGAGGGCTTGTAGAACTATCATTATCATAGAATCATAGAATAGTTTGGGTTGGGAGGGACCTTTAAAGGTCATCCAGTCCAACCTCCCTTGCAATGAACAGAGACATCTGGAACTAGATCAGGTTGCTCAGAGCCCCATCCAACCTGACCTCGAATGTTTCCAGGGATGGGACACCTACCAGCTCTCTGGGCAACCTGTGCCAGTGTTTCAGCACCTTCATTGTAAAAAATTTCTTCCTTATATCTCATCTATATCTACCCTCTTTTAGTTTAAAGGCATTACCTCTTGTCCTATTGCAACAGGTCCTGCTAAGAAGTTTGTCCCCAGGTCTCCTGTAGGCCCCCTTTAACTACTGATAGGCTGCAGTAAGGTTTCCCCAGAGCCTTCTTTTCTCCAGGCTGAACAATCCCAACTCTCTCAGCCTTCATAGGAGAGGTGCTCCAGCCCTCTGATAATCTTCGTGGCCCTCCTCTGGACCCGCTCCAACAGGTCCATGTCTTTCCTGTGCTGAGGGCTCCAGAGCTGGATACAGTACTCCAGGTGGGGTCTCACCAGAGTAGAGTAAAGTGGTAGAATCACCTCCCTTGACCTGCTGGCCACGCTTCTTTTGACACAGCCCAGGATACAGTTAACTTTCCAGGGTGCGAGCGCACATTGCCAGGTCACGTCCAGCTTTTCATCCACCAGTACCCCCAAGTCTGTCTTGGCAGGGCTGCTCTCAATCCCTTCATCCCCAGCCTGTATTGATACCAGGGGTTGCACTGACCCAGGGGCAGAACCTTGCATTAAAGGGACTTCTTTGTACTTCTGCTGTCAATTCTGCATATACCTATAAAAATTCTCCTTTATTGAAGTATTTTGTAGTGGAATAGGAGCATGCTCTACTTGGTCATGCTTGTGGAATGTCTTTTATAAAAAGAAAATATTTTGGAAGCTACATCCATGGAATGAACATAGATTCCAAATCTGACTCTGTCCAGTGAAGATGTTAATCAGAAATGTACTTAAATGATTGAGTAGAAAGGAAATCCAGAACTCACTCGAGTCAATGCTGAATTCTTGCATGTTGCCAACAGTTCAGTAAGATTTTTTCCTGCCAGCAGCAATAGAATCATAAGTTCGGCTTCATTCTGTGGCAACATGCTTGATCTTACTGAGATTCATTGAGTTAGTGATAAATACAAGATCAGCTGTAACCTTAGAAACCAAAATAAACAAAGAGACTGGAGCAAGTGAGAATCATTCTAAAGGCAGAGGAAGGTAGTGGCATCTTTGTAACATAACAACTGAACTGATCTTCACTGTTAGAAGTTGTCCCTTCTAGCATTAATTGAGTCTCCTAGCTGAACATCTTATTTAGGCACTGACTCCCATGCACCAGACCAAACAGCTGCACCAGTTTAAGGCATAAACCCCTCATCTTTCTGCTTTGTTTTTCTGCCAGATGTTATGCAATGGGACTGGGGTAATAGAAGCAAATGTGTTTATGTCTCAGTACAGATTAATTGGTACAACTCCACCACTTCTAGCTTCAGAGATGCAAACACACATTTCTTCTGTCACCACTTTTCTTAAACCACCACAGCCAGATTTGCCAAAGTTTTCGGTTCTATTATTTTTAGTGATTCATATAAGTCTCCTTATTGTTAATCCATTTTACATAAGACATCAGTCCTGACTGCAATTTTCACCAAAAGGGTCCAATGACAGCACAACTCATGAGAAAGGAAATTTCCCATATAATTTACACAGAGCTATTTTTTTCTGATATTACAATCAGAAGATTAATAAAAACTCAGTTTGTATATCCTTGCAAACTCATTAGGCACTTTATGACAACCAGGGACAAAGCAGTGATGTTCGTATCCTCCATGTTTTCCTCTTATTTAGCTACCAGTAAGTTAACTTCCAAAAGCAAATGACTGCCTAGCCCCTCTCAGTTAAAAGTGAAGAGGTACACCAGGAATTTGCAGAGGAAAGAGAACAAACTGAAGCTGGTGAGCTGTTGTCTCCAAGTCTTAATTCTTATTTCATTCTTGGAATATCTACATTTTCATAAACAAGATTAATGATATATTTAGGGCCTTGTTGCCACAGATCTAAAGCACTTGGACAAACTGAAACACATTGAGCCAGGTCCTAACCAGTGTTTCAAGGAAGCAACAACAGCTTGTGCCAGCTCAACATGCAATATTTCCTTTGGATGTTTTGAAGCATAATTTACATTTTTTGTTTGGACATCTTGTGATTTTCTGCCCTCAAAGTGCAGTGAAGCTAGCCTATTCATATCAGAATATCAGGGGGAAAAAAAAGTTTCAAAACTGTGTTCAAACCTGCTCCTGCATGAAACGCTCAGAACAACTGAATGTGAACTGACATGTTCTCCTGCTTCCTTTATATGAAATTGCTTAGAAACAGAACACAGTTGAAACAAACACTTCAGCAAGCTCCTTGAAATGACCCAAAGCCAGACATTTTTTTTTTTTTTTTTTTTTTGGTGGCGCAGATGAANAGGTCACATTACAGTTGATAGCAGTTTGTTTTGTTTGTCTGCCATAGCTGCAGATGACAGAGATCCAAAACCCATTGACTTGAATAGGCTTTGGATTGACTGTGGGGAAAGGATTTCCACTGTAGATAGGAATGCTAAAAACATAATCATTTAGGGCTCCAGTTTCAGCAAAATGATTCCAGCCTCTGTCTCTCTGTCTTGCACACACACACATTTGCTTAGGATCAAATTCTCTCTCCTTTGTTCATGTTAGATAACTATAACATCACTGAAGTCATTCAAAGAGCAAGGTGCAATCCAATGTGAATAAAGCTTTAAATACTTGCCTAGAGGTGGGAATTTTCCCTTCAGGCCTTGTTGAAAAGCTATCAGGCACACCCTCAAATGAGGTCAGCAGATTCCCATGTGTTTTTACATACAACATTTTCATCAAAAAAATCCACTTGTATTAAAATCACATTAGGTTGCAAAGTCAGGTACTCCAAGGCTAGGGTACGCCAGAACTTGAGTTGCCCTTTCTTCACCAGATAGAAACAACCTAGCCTCAGGCTGGCTGTGCTTTTCCAGGACTAACTCACAGATGCGGAATGACTGGTTCAGACAGCACTCACCAACACATGCATGTCTCAGACTTCCTCAGAACAGCTGAAAACAGGATTGATTCAGATACCAAGAAAAGAGGACCGAGGCACAGCAGCCAAGTAGCTTACTGCTATCAATCATTTATTTTCAACTTTCAAAAGAAAAGAAATAATTTAAGAGGGCCGGGGTGCATGAGAGGAGGAGAGTAATGGGGAGGGAGAAAGGAAGAGAGAGAAAGGAAAGGGAGATCTGACTCAGTCAGTGAATCACTTTTTTTTCTCTGAACAACAGTTCAAACTTATCGTGAACAACTGAAGATCTTCTGAACTGATAGCTTAAGTATCCCAAGGAGAGAAACAGTAATTTTCAGTTTCATCTTTTTTTTTCCCCATGATAATCCAAACACGTAATAGTTATGAGATTCATTAAATCCACAAATTTCTATGTTAACCAGATACCAATCTATCAAGGAAGTACATGAATTAACTGTGAATGGGGGAAAAAAAAAGGAAGAAATTAGATAGTTTTTGCAAGCAGAAAGATGAAATTTCATGCTGAACACAATGAATGCAATTTTCAGAATTACCTTAGGTAACATAGAAATTGAAGACACACAAAGTAACTGAAACCCTTACAAGATGACTTGCACTTACAAGTGCATCCATCAGGAATTGCTGGGGATTCTGGAGACTTAGGTGTTTTTCCTGGCTCTGTCAGTGGCCCACTGGATTAATCATAGAATCATAGAATAATTTGGGTTGGAAGGGACCTTGAAGATCACCTAGTTCCAGCCCCCCCTGCCATGGGCAGTGACACCTTCAACTAGACCAGGTTGCTCAAAGCCCCATCCAACTTAGCCTTGAACACTTACAGGGATGGGGCATCCACAGCTTCTCTGGGCAACCTGTTACAGCATCTCACCACTCTCGGAGTAAAGAATTTCTTCCTGATAGCTAGTCTAAATTTGTCCTCTTCCAGTTTAAAACCATTACCCCTCATTCTGCCACTGCAATCCCTGAAAGAGTCCTTCCCCAGCTTTCTTGTAGGCCCCCTTTAAGTACTGGAGGGCTGCTATAAGGTGTCTCCGGAGCTTTCTCTTCTCCAGGCTGAACAGCCCCAACTGTCTCAGCCTGTCTTCATAGGAGATGTGCTCCATCCCTCTGATCATCTTCATAGCCCTCCTGATATAGACTAGCCATTTCTACCTCTGTCAGTTTACTGATGGCCTTTTGATTCATTTTAGAGTTGATGGCAGAGAAACATTATATATGTTTCACTCAATACTTTAAAATATCTGTTCCCTAAAAAAAAAACCAAAACCAGTAGATGAAAAGGATGTTGTTTTAATGTACATGAGACATTATTAGGACATGTGATACATGACAGTCACTGGAGCAGACAGACAGACAGGAGGCTGAAATCCATCTCACAAAGACACCTACATTTAAATGTTAACGTGAGTGTGGTGAATAAAGATCTAATCAATGGAATGTGGAGAGCTATTTCAGATGAGACCCATGCATAGGCATAGGGAAGCAGTGCCACTGGATGTACCCTGAGGTAGTCCACCTTTTCTCCAGCTGCCAGAAGAATATGGATGTCCCAGAAGTGCTGCATCACATCTGCCAACTCCATGCGACTCACCAAGTTAAACAACATTAGATGTCCATCTTTAGTTGACTGAATCTTGCCCCATCTAAGTGTTTACTTTGAAGATATTCATTTTAGGATGAATTGAATAGCCCCTAGGTGTCACTGAGTTCACTGTATAAGGACCCTTATTCAGTTACCCTTATATTGAGGTGTTTAACGCTGTTTAAGATGCTTTCAGATGTCTTACCTGGACTCCAGCTGAAGGTCCAGAAAGACGAAGTGTTTCCACGGGTCTTGTGTCTTATCTGTGTCATTCATGTGCGCATTTGGGACACCCTAGGGCAGTCATACCAAACAACACTAGAAGCTTGTGTTAGGTTAATAAATGCCAGTGACTGTCATGGGAGGTGAGATGCTTATCTCAGACATAGACACTTACATTTAGATGCCTTAGGCTATGAGTTGGGTCTCACTTTCCAAACCCCAGTAGGATTTAAACTTAGGATAGGTGTCAGGTTTCTCTGCTGACTCATCAAGGCAGCTCTGTGAAAGCACAGCAGTGGAATATTTGGCACCTGCAGCATTTAGTGACTGAAANACATTTAGGGACTGAAAATCAAAATATCCATCATGTGGTGATCACCAAGTTAAAAAAAAAAAAAAGAACAACAGAGCTGTAGTTTCTAGAATTAAGTTTCTGTCTGAAAATTTTACCTACAACCTCATCTTGGCATCAAAGCAATTTTTGAAGTCTAATTCTAATTCACTCANGCATTTAGTGACTGAAAATCAAAATATCCATCATGTGATGATCACCAAAGTTAAAAAAAACAACAGAGCTGTAGTTTCTAGAATTAAGTTTCTGTATGCAAATTTTACCTACAACCTCAACTTGGCATCAAAGCAATTTTTGAAGTCTAATTCTAATTCACTCATGAACGAATGACCATTATTCTCTCTAATAGCACCTGTTGTCAATTTAAATATAGTTTTAAGTAACTAAGGTGTGAGCAGGTGTCAAAATTTCAGTTTACATACTTCAGTTCATAGATGTTTTCCATCACTTTAGACTGCTAATATTTATTTTTATTCAGAATTCTTTGTGAAAACTTNTAAATATAGTTTTAAGTAACTAAGGTGTGAACAGGTGTCAAAATTTCAGTTTACATACTGCAGTTCATAGATGTTTTCCATCATTTTTGACTGCTAATATTTATTTTTATTCAGAATTCTTTGTGAAAACTTTCTTCTGAAATATACATTTCCTGTAGTATTTTTTTCCATTTCTGAATCTTTATAAAAATGTATGCTACAAGTNCACAAGTGTACTCCTGTTCTTATCACCTCTCTCAGTAAAATAAAGATAATGGATTGGGATAACTTAGAAAAGCTTATGTTCTTACTCTATACATTATTTTGTTAAATAATACGCCACTTGAAACGAAAGCTGATTAAACCAACTGATTAAAAGACAATGTATCTGTTGNTACAAGTGTACTCCTGTTCCTATCACCTCTCAGTAAAATAAAGATAATGGATTGGGATAACTTAGAAAAACTTACGTTCTTACTCTATACATTATTTTGTTAAATAATACACCACTTGAAATGAAAGCTGATTAAACCAACTGATTAAAAGACAATGTATCTGTTGCATCCTGGTAACAGCTAATGTTACAAAGACACATGTTTTCAGTATTATGGGCTACATGTGAATTAAACATCTGCCTAGTATTATAATATCAATATAAAAAAAAACTATTAGAGCATCAAATTATCCTCTTGCAAAGTGGGAGACTCGTCCTGTCTCTGGGGACTTTCAGATATTAGACTGATGCAATACTTGCTCTTAGCCAAGTAAACTCTGTGCTACTTTCTTTTTTTCATTACGTATAAATATGTACATGCATTGTTTATAGGCTGTGTATACTAAGCAAGGCCAGGTCTGATTCACAGCTGTGAAATTAATCATGCTCTATGTACAGGGATTTCAGGGAAAATTGTTTCGTATCAGTACTCTGACTCTTTACAGTGTTCTTTTTCTTGTGCGGTAAAGCTTTAAGGCCAGGCAGCATAATTGGTAAATTAAATCTATGATTATGTAACAGGCCTAAAGTACAGATTAACGGTACAACCAAACAAATGAGCACAATAACTTAAAACATATATTGAAACAGAAACGGACAGACTTCAAAGCATAAGTCAACAACTTAATGCGTTTACTGTTTGGCATAAGAAAGACATTTACCCTATAAACTATTCCTTCATACATCTCCTTCTCTGATGCAGAGAGCAATGCACAGCAATGGAAAGTCAGCTGTCTTGCCTGAATGTGCAGGTGACAGGAGCTCAAATGGAAAAAGATCAAAGTGTGAATCCAGATTAATCTGTGAACAGCTTCCATGCATCATATCAGCAGCAAATGCTGGTTATAGCCTGAATTGCCATTCATAGAGTTGTGACATTGACGATTTTCTAAAATTATTTTGACCACGAGGCAGCACACACCAAAGGGGTTAAAATTTGTCTTTCTTTTGCAGTCTGAAATAAAAACTCAGGGTTCTTAACACAAAGAAAATCATTTAGCAAAATAACGCGTATATCTTTCAAACGTGGAACAAGTTCTACTTCCAGATATAAGTTGTGTGGGATTGTTGGAAGGAAATCAACAATCAACAAGGATGCAATGGGATTCATTGCTAGCACCTTATAACACTGTAGAAAGTGCATGCCACAGGACCCATGGGGCTGATGTTCCCCTGGAAGCAGTGGACCGAGCAGGATCCTCGTAGCACTGGAAATAACACCAGACAGTGAAGACAACTGAGCCTTGCGCATTGGTTCTTCACTTCTTCCAAAGAGATCCAGTGACACCTCTCCAGACATAGAAGTGTTGGATGGTAGAGTCCCCGGCAACCTGTCCAAAATACATTCTTTCTTCACTCTTCTTTTTCACCCTTCCACTAAAGAAAGACTTGTTCAGAGGTGCTCTGGATCAGGGGCTTTGCTCCAGTAACAATCCTAAGTGAGACGGAAGAATAAGATCAGGAGCTTCAGACAAGATCCAATCAGCCTGCATTACATACTTAGCAGGCTGTCCCAGACTTAATAAAAATAGCTAAAGGATGGAGTCAGATGCCTCTGAACAATAATTCTGAAAGCTTCTGTACTGAGCAAAGACCCTGTAGTCACAGTACTTCTATGTCCCTTTGCTTGAGATCCATATCCAGCATCTCTCTCCAGATCAAGGTTGTTAGCATCTTTCTAAGAAATCCTGGGAAGAGATCTGGCAGCTCCCTCTAAAAAAGTTTGCACCAGCAAGACTCCCATCATTCCTCTCCCTAACCACTAATTATAGAGTTGTTCTTCCTCCTGCTTCCTCTGATTCCAACGCCTTTCTTTTTGAACCCAGGTCCTGTGTATGAAGGGGAGGTTACCAGCACATGGGATCCCCTCTTAACCTTCATTACATTACTGTCTTTCACTGAGGACAGATTGCGCATAGAAAGACTGGTGGGAATGGTCTGACACACAGAGTATTACGTGAAATGGAGAAAATCACTTCACTAACAACTATGTTTAAGAAAAACAAAAAATTTGGTACCTAAGTCCAGAAGAGGGTTTCAAGCACTAAACTGTAGCTTCATAGGCATTCTTAACTACAGCCTTGAGCTGTACACCAAAAGTCTTTGGTGCAAGAAGCTCAAACAAACTGTTGTCTTTGGCATTTCCTATTAACTGTCTCAGTGCTGTCGAGCCAGTTTCAGATCCTATCTCCAGCTGAGTACACAGGATACAGAGTAGGAATCTAGCTCTGCATTTTGAATGCCACCCTCATGTTTATAGTACTTGAATTTTAGGCAGCGGATTGTTAAGCTGAATCAGCCCTTAACTCTTACTTGAAATTCAAGTGAACCAAAGGAAAAAAAAAAAAGATTTAGTGAGTATAAGAATTCAGCAACTCACCATTTTTGAGAATTAAACCTTTTATGTTAATTCTCTGTTTAACACTTTTTGCAGGAAGATCCAAATTCCTGGTTGCAAAAAGGTAGGGTGGAAAGGATATTAAAAAGAAGAGTAAATCATAAACGTTAACAGCTGAAATTTGTAGAACTCATTGTTCTTCCTGAAGGCATAGGCCCACGTAGGGAACAAGAGATTATTAAAGTTAATATATTTCCATTCCATATATACAGACTAATTTTAGGACTCTACTGCTTCAGACTTTTGAAGCCAATCCATAGTGAAATCATGATGTGCCATACAAAATAGACATTGGAACATGCTTATTTTTTTGGCTCATGGCAGTTAAGTAGGTGAAATCATCCTGTTTTAATTACAAAGCAACTCCCTCCCAACTATGTTTCTTATGTTTAATGTTTTTTCCCTTAATAAAATGCAAAGGCTTATTACTATATAGAAAAACTTATGTCATTTCTTGACAAAGAAGAAATATATCTCCTGTTTACCATGTGTCTAAATATTGTTCACTTTTCTAGTTCAAACAATGCAGCTGAGTCAAAATCAGATTTTCATAAAGCAGGATTTGACCTCATTTAAGTTCATCCTGAAGAAAACATTAAGGGAAAATGAGTAATATGCTGAGAAATGTTAGTCTGAAGTCACAGGACAGGAAAAGTGGGTTGTAGTAGTCTTCTTCATGGTAAAAGTACATTTCATTTTATTTAATAAAAGTAAGATTAGGTACTCAGAACCAGGTTATGTTCCTATTGCACTGGAAATATCCCTACAAACTGAAGAGCTGTCCCCCATCCTATATGTCAAGTATTCCTTACATGTTTTTGATTCACACCTTTAAGTGCCAACTGATATAAAAGACATTATGTCAAACATTTCTCATAACTGTTGTAAAAGCTTGTATCCTGAAAGTGCCATTTCTTGGGCTCAGAAAACATGTAGTTCTACTTAGAAGTGCTGAGTTCTCCTGCAAACACAAATGCCATGGGCATTCATTCAGAAGGACAGCTGTCAGAGAAGGAGTTATGTTCTTTTCTTGATGTCTCTCAGTGCCAGATCATACACTCAGAGGCAAGAAACTCGGATTCAAAGCTCCTTAAAAGTAAACTCTACTAGACATTTTCCTCTTCCAAGAAGAGGGCCCTGACTACCAAACTTAAGATGTTTCCTGCTCCTCCTGGTGGAGCTTTTAAAATAGCCTCTGTCTGGAGTTGAAGCAAAGAAACTTACTTCTCCCAGTCTGTGAGCACACTGTTAGTCTAAGAAAAGTCTCTGTTCCCACTATTGTTGCTGAGTTTTACATGATTCCTCCTTGTATGACAAGCATAAACAACCCTGGAGAAGGAAATAAAATTTGCAATCCCTTGCTGATGTCCAAAGTGGGAAATCATATTCCTTTCTTCACATTCTATAAATTATTGAAGATTTCCCTGAACAATAGAAAACAAGAAGTTGACCCTTTCAGTAGTAGGAAAAACACTGAACTAACCTTTTCTATGACCTGAAACAATGCTTCAACTATTGCTTTGGTAATCACTCTTCTAATTGTAAAATCATACAATCATTTAGGTTGGAAAAGACCTGTATGATCACCAAGTCCAACCATTAATGTTTGTTTTGTTTTGTTTTGAAAGGGATAGTTTAAGGAGTTTTCCAAGCTGTGAATCCTAATCTCAAATGTGGTGAAACATATGAGCATCTGTAACACAAAATCTCTCTTTTCCTCAAATATGTTATTAACAGATGCCTGCCTCCCGCACACTCTGCAAACTGCTTACAGGTGGCAAGGAAGTTGTTTTAAAACACTATAACAAAGACTCAGAGTAAGCATGTACCACCTACCCAAAGAGACCTTAAAGTCATCACAGAAGAATAACAGAGGGTATTAGAAACAGAAGGGCATTCTTCAAGAAGTGGAAAATGCTTTCAAGCAAGAGCAGTGGAATTAAGCATAAACTCTGGCAAGTTTAGAGTAAGATAGGCCAAAAATCACTTCGTTGAATAATTGCATGAGGGTTAAAAACTACGAATAAAACTTCTTTAAACATATCAAAAGCAGGAAGCATGCCAGTTTGTCTTCAGAGTTGATAGATGATATGAAAGTTATAAAAGAATTTCTCCAACGTGGTGCAGTCATAGCAGAAATACTAAGTGAATTATTTGCATTGATGTTCACTATAGAGGAATATAGGTAAGCTCTGACACTGAGACTTTCCTTTTGGCAGGAAAATCCAGGGAAATAACTCAAAATGAAGTGTGCTTAGAAGAGGTTTAGAGTTCTGATGAGTTTTTTATCATTGATAACATGAAGAAAGCAGAATAGTTTTCCCTTGAAAATTCAAAATCAGATTATATTTGAGATTGTCCAAATTGCTCAAATCTGCTCATATGCTGAAAGACTGAAGGTGCTGAACAAAATGATGTGTTTTCAAAAAATGTCAGGAGAATTCCAGGAAACTACACACTGGAAAACCTCTTTTGTCCTGGACTGAGCAACTGAACTGCATAGTGAACTACATGAATAAATGTGATGTAATAAGGAATACTCAGCCTGAGTTTTGCTGGGAGAAATCACGCTTCACTGCAGAACGTTTGACCAAAACAAGGATTACAGGTGAGTTACCTAAAGTACTATACCTGGATTTTCAAAGAACTTTCAAAAAGTTCCTCATCAAAGTTCTTAACCTAACAGGAAAGGTCCCTTCACAGATTAAGGGTCAGTTAAAATCTAGGAAACAAATAATGTGAACAAATAATGTCAAATGTAACCCATAGTAGTAACCCATAAAGATCTGGACTTCAATGCATGTGGCTAAACATAAACGGCCTGAGGTGAAAAGGAACACAAAAACTTTGTTGATATACATCCCTTTAAGGCAGTCATACCAGAAACTGACTTTAGAGAGTTGAAGATATCATATGACACTGGATGATTAGATACTGAAATGTCAAATGAAAATTAAGTGTTGATAAATACAAAATAGTTAAAAGAAAGACTAGTTACTCATGTGTCGTGATGGACTTTAAATAAACTACTCTCAATAAGGAAAGGGACCTTTGGATCATTGTTATTTCTCTAGAATCACCAGTTCAATGATCACCAGCAATCAGGAAAATAGGATGCCAGTAAAGACAGAATAAGAAACCTTGTACTACTGTAGAAATCCTATGTACAAGTACTCCTCACCATCCCCCTCTCCAAATAAATATAGTAAAACTGGTAAAGGTACAGAGAACTGTGACAGGGATGATGAGAGGTAAGGAATGCTTTCCATATGAGAAGATTTTAAATAAACTAGAACTCTTCTCAGGAAAAGAAGGAACTGAGAGTGATTTGATAGGTTGTAAAATCATGAATGGGCTGGAGAAGGTGACTGGGGAATAATCATTCACTGTATTTTATAACACAAGGATGGGAAAGCACCAAGCAGCATTGTCAAGCAGTAGGTTTGAAGGAAGTAAAAGGAGTACTTTTTCACACAACACCTCATTATATTGTGGAACTCACTGACACAGATTACTTCCATTGCCAGAAGTGTAAATGGGTTCAAAAACATATTAAACAAATTGAGGATTGGAAGATCCATCAAAAACTAATAAACCTGATGATGTGGTGTAATCTTCAGTTTGAGAAAGCCCCAACCAGAGATGGCTGGAAGCTGCATGGCTGTACAATTACCAAAGCATTAGCTGACCACTACCAGCAATACAATATTGGCACAGAAAAGCTTTAAATCTGACTAAAACCAGATGTTTCTGTATTCTTAACTTTTGTCACAGTTTCCAGTGAGTTCCCAGTACCCCGAGCACAACTCCTGAGGTACATTACCCCGGTGTTCAATCTTTAGTGACTATCTTCATCTGACTTAATTTATTTGGGCCTGTATGTTGCACATCCTCATTCATGTTCAATCCTTGGATTATAACCATAAAGAGAAACCAACATCCATTTTAGGTCACTTCAGTCCCTCTGGAAGTATGTGTCCTTTTCCTTGACCACGTAGGTTTCTAAATTAGGCATCTTAGTTCTGTGGTAACAGCTGGGTAGGACAGATCTGGATGGTAGAGTAGTTTTAGATTCCTTTGGCTTTATTTAAAAAAAAAAAAAAAAANAAAGTGAAAGAAAAGAAGAAATTGGTGAGAAGAAAGATAAGAAGATATCTAGAAACAGAGAGAGAAACTATGAACACTAAGTTATAAAAGAAGCTATAAAAGAAGTTATAAAAGAAGTCATTTCTGATGATTGTTTAAACTTGAACTGGCCAACATCAAGTTGTAGTAGTTTTTAAATGTGTAACACATTTCCACACATTAAAATTTCAGTCTTTAATTTTATTTTTAACCCATGCTTTCCAGCCTCCAGTGTTTGAATAATATGAATAAAACACTGAAAATTATTCGTCCATTGACCCCTTTCCTTTTCATTGGACTGAAGAGGAATGTTCTTGAAGAGAAAAATAGTCACAGTTTATAAGGAATTTAACTGAAAGTACAATGAAGTTTTTTTTTTCATATTTTGTAGAGAAGACCAAACAATCTAAGCAGAAGCTGTAGTCTTCAACACTTTTTTTACCACATGCACTGTATTCTATTCCAGATATTATGCATTATCTGTGTACGGATCATTCGATAAAAATGATTCAATATGACCAGCTCGAAAATAGAGAACAGCAAATAGTACTACTAAACACGTAACGATCAGATAGAAGACAGTAACCTGAAGATACTGTGTTCATTTAAAGAACAGAGGAAATAAGTGCAGCATCCTGATCAGCAGTATTCTTTTAAATATAGAAACTAAATGCTTTTAAAGTGTAACAGACACACTTTACTTGACCATTGTGGAAAAACAGACAAAATGCAATAATGTGTTTTGATTAAGATACAATTTTACCAAGTAATATAAGACCATGGCCCTTCTAGACAATCACCATGTTTTCTCCATTGCTTTCAGTCTGTTAGGTATGCCATCAGCCCCATCTTTTCTTGTTTCCCTGCCATCCTCTTTTACAAGACTACAGGAAGACATATGCTTTTCTCTCTATATATATAAAAAGGATCAACCAAATAGAGATTTCCTCTGCATTGTATCTTCAAGCTCATTGGTAGCAGGAGGACGCTTCTAATTCCACCTCCCAGTCATCAGGGAACTGGTGAATGACTGATCAGTGTTTTAGAAAATTTTAATTTTCTTCACTAAGAGACCTATACCTATGTCATGGTATTTCTGTCAATGAATGTAAGACAGGCATCAGCTTTTCTAGAATGTGTTTTCATACTCACTTCACAGGCAAGTCCAGCCTCATCTGAAACAACTCACTAAGTCATTAAGTCACTCTTATAGACTTTGATTATTCACACCAATTGACCCATTTATATACCTCTAGGTTTCAGGGTCTACCGGAGTCTCTTTTAGGCCGCTGAAGCCAGTTGCCAAAAATCTGTCACCCATAAGTCAGGTAATGCCTTGAATTATTTCATGTATAGCTATAATTTCAAATTTTGGTGAAAAAACATTTATTTACTGAAAAGGGTCCTGATTTTCATAGGTTCTCTGAAATAAGTCCTTACCGAGGCTTTCTAGATAAAAATGTAAGCCTGAAGCGGGCAAGTAGGTGCTTCAAAACAGGTCAAAATGACCTATGTTTGAAAATGTTGGCATACCTTTTTTTGCAAGGGAGCTTCTGTGAGAGACATTCTGCCTCTACATTGTCAAAATGAAAAAAGGTATGCTTTGATAATAGCCTGCCTGTCTTGTTGCTGGGACGCTTTACTTTGTGTTTCAAACAGTTGGAGATTGAGAAAAGGTGTTCCCTTTCAGTACTCAAATTTCATGACACTCTGCTATTTTTTGCCCATCACATGGGAAATCCCACACAAGGGAGAAGATATATAAGAGTACAACCTACAGTTACTTTGAGATGACAAATACCATGATGAAACAAAAGAAATTTCCCATTAAAATAAACCACATGTCAGATTTCAGCTCAGATTCAGCCAGCTCTCAACTAAGGAAATATGCCTTAGCTGTAGATCACGGAGTAAATACATAACTGCTTTACTCAAAGTGGCCCATAGAGAAACAAACAGAAATATGAGCTAGCGCTGACTATGAGAATAAACAGAAAAGCCTTCCAAGAGCAGTCCATCTCATGCTTTTACCAATGTACCCCTGAACGAAAAAGATGCACATATCTCCTTGCCTCCGGCAATGCTTAATTACCTTATATCAAAATAAGCTGTGGAATTCAAGGCCAAACATACCCAGTGAATCCTGGACCCCATACTGCTCAGGGTTTTCCCTGTCACTGGGTATAAAAAACATGAAGAACTGAAGCTTGCCACAAGGTCCAGCAAGATATAAATAATTTCTTTTGCCATAGCTAAACAGGTTTCTCAGAGACCTCTATTTATCCAATTAAAAACAATAAAAAATAAGCTTGGCAAGTAAAGGAAATACTGGAAATATGAGAGAAAAAAAAATAATAGAAGACTCCCCTGTTACGAGTGATTAGCTTTCTCCATCCTTTAATCAGGCAGACCAGAGAGGTATCCTACGTGTTTTGTTTAGTCCTCTCAGACTGACTCCATCCACACAACAAGGAACGTTGAAGTGTTTAGGAAGTTTTTGATGGATTTTTTTTCCTTAGTACTGCATTGTTTCAACAAAAGGAAAAGATTTTTCAAAAGTTTATATATTAACAAATTTTCTTTGGGCAAAGTTTCATGTCTACCAGGAAGAAAACTCAGAGCAGGAATGCTATTACTGCTATACCTCCCCTGTCTTTCTTTCACTCCCGCTTAATCATATTCCATTCTCAATTTCATAAAACCTAATTTTGTCTTGACTCAGACACTCAACAAAATCTACACAATGATTGCTTTCAGGTCAGCCTGCTTTGGTGTAATTCCTTAGATACACACTGGGGAATAAAGTATTCCAGAAAAAACAGGTGAACTAACTTTCCTGATGTGAGAAAAAGAAATCTTGAATGGCTGACAGGGTTTCAGGCCTGATATTTAAAATATCCTGGCTGTAAGGTACATCTTGTTCTTCTTGGACAAAAAGTCAAGATTAATATTTTTCTAAAATATTCATTTCATTCAATCCAAGTCCCAGTCATGAGTAAATTATATAGGTCTTAGTAGGTCATCAAACGTTCTTTTCTCAGCTGAAGTAGTTGAACAGTTTTTAGGCAGTTCTATGAATGAGACAATCATTATCCACACACATCATTGCAAAGAAATAGGAATAGATTGTTGGAGGTATCCTAATCTATATGTAAATCTCCCATTCCAGTTAGCACTATATAGTAACAGAAGTAACAGCAATTCTATTTGCGGTCTTGTTTAGAAAAAAGTCAAAAAAAAAACCCAAAAAAATCATCCCATACATAATTATATTTCACTGTAAAACTAAAATAATTTCATGTGAAACCAAGTTTAAACAAAAGTCAGACAAAGCAAAATGACTATTGTATATTTCATGGAAATACAGTGGTGCTTCAATAGTCAGTGTCCTAACTGCAAGGCTACACCTGTGGATAGTTGGATGATAGTAAAAGTGTCCATTTCTATTACGATGTTGACTTTACATTACTTGAAGAGATCCCTTTGGTAATGGTTTTACTATTTTATATTTTTGCCACACACGTTCATTATTAGCACTTCTATCTATCTTGTGTTTAAACTTAAATGATCAATGATAAATGTTTACTTAATTTTTAAAACATTAGATTTATTACATTTTAAAAGCATACACATGCACTCACTGATCCTTTTTGAATCAAGATTTGATGAATATACAATTTAACTTTTTAAGTAGAATCTGCGCAAACAATGTGCTTTGGGAACTCATTTGGTTCTTTGCTTTAGGTTGTTATGTACCCATTTGGTACAAAGTAGGAAAATCAACTGTATAGGTAAAGTAAGGTAAGGTACTGAAGTCATACAAAGCAGAAATATTTGTATAGCTGATGCTTTCAGGGATAGGCTGAATTTCAAAGATGTTCGGTTCAGTAATTGATTAAAAATAGCTTGTTCTTGATTATTCATACTCAATTATCTACATTCTTTCTCATGGTGTTCAGTATATATTCCAATATGGGATACCTCAAAGCTCTGGGTTATTACAATGCCTCTGCCTCTTTCTAGGTAGGCACAGATTAATTCCTGCAGGAGAGATTTCACTCTGGGTAACACATTTGATGCTGTCAACCCTGGTTTCATCTTGCTGGGAAACTACTAAGTTTCTCACACTTGTTTGCCATTGGAGGCAGCGGTGGTATGCACAGCATTTTTACATGGATTTTTCACTTTTGAGGATGAAAAAAAGAAAATATTCAGCTGAGTTTGCTTTAAGCACGAGGCATGATTATATATAAAATATATAAAATCAGAAATCAAGATACTAAAGTCATGAGTAATAATGAAACATAAATTAAGATGATACTTTATTTATTTCCATGAAGTGATGAGCTCAAAAATAAATTGTAAATCTTGTTGAACCATAAGTAGGTTGATCATGTGGTGGCTCCTCTGCTTTAGTGACTTTCCCCTTGAACTTTAGCACTCTCCCAGCAAAAGATTTAACCTGACTCCAAAACAGAAACCATATGATTTTATATACTTAGAATATGTGATTCTGGTCCATATTAAAAAATAAAATTAAAAAATTGATTTTAGTCTAAGTTTAAGTCTTTAAATGATATGCTGACTAAAACATGCTGAAGACTGAACATAAAAACCTTTTTTCTTCTACAGATTTCAGCTTTCATTGCATCCCATCATTTCCTGTATTTACCAAGTTTTATATTATGTTTGGTTTTACCTCCCATAACAGTTTGGAAGATGAATATTTCACATGAATGTCATGATACATAATATTTCTTTCTCTTCCATGTCCCACAGACAGTAAGTCACTTGCCTCTCTTTTTTCTCTCCCATATAATATAGCTAACTTAGTACTCCTCCAGCAAATACCTCCTTCCTCATCTTTGTTTCACAGTTACTAACTATCTTTTCTCCCCAAAGATCTAATTGATTACATGTTTAGTAAACCTCGGAGCAATTTCTTTCTGTCTTTGAGGACTGCCCCATTTCAGACCCAAAGAAAGGCTTCTGTGCTGGAAACCATGTTTATTCAAGCTATCTCAGCTGCTCTAACAAAGGTGTTCCCTTACAGGAAGCTATCTGTCTCAGTGAGGACACCAATTCACTAGTAATAAAATCTGGTTTCTGTTATCTGTTAGTCTATCTTTCTTGGTTTAGCTCAACAATAAAAAAGAGATGAAATGTGACTAGTAACTAATATAGTGTTAATATAATGTGGTTAGCACAGTATGACTTGCAACTAATCACATACAACTAAGAATAAATAATTCATGACTTTGTAAATAATCACTTAAATTTGATGTATTCAGAAATATAATGATCACTGATAATTAAGAGTAAAAACAGAAGTATACAGAAATTAGTATCAATGATTTAGAAAATAAAAGACTAACTTTTCAATTAACAAGCCAGCTGAGCTTAGGTTATATCAAAAACTTGGAGGCATCATCATTACAATTATAGATGGAGCTGTATGATTTCACCTTTTTTGGTATTGTATTTCAAAAACTCCTCGTTGAAAGAAATGGCGTGATGGAGACAGAAGTGATGAATGCACTGAAAAATTGCTTCCTGTCATAAATGACTTTATAAACCTACTGGGAAATTTTTCATGTCTACATCTGGTAGATGGTGACTAATGCAGGATAATCAAATTAGAAATCATTCAGCCAGTAGGGACTAGTGACCACACGAAGGTCCAGTGACTAAAGCAAGATTAGAAGTTGATATGTGTAAATCACAACTGATTATAATCAGAAGCAGATGCCTGATTTCAGACAGGTCTTCATGGACAAGATGTCAAAAAAGATTAGAAATAATTGAGTAGATGGAGACAATGAAATGCAGACTAAATTATAGTACAAACAACTGACAGAATTTTATGCAAAGTAGATAAGCATAGTGCATAAATGCACAGTGTCCACAAAGAATATAAATAACAAAAAATAACTGACTTTCTATCTGGTGATTGCATAATTTAAATGAATAATATTTAGTGTGTACCTCATGTGTAAACATATTGTGAGAGTGTGGAACAGCTGATTAAATTGGACATATGAGATAATATTCCCAGTCTCTGATTTTCTGTGGGCTAGCACCATTAGAATCAAACATTTGGTACTAATTTATAGACTAAAAATATGCTTTTGAGGATTACATGTTTATATTTATTCTGAAACAATTCTAAACTGCAAATTTACGTTTTAGAATGTTCCTACTAGTGAATACCAGTTAAAAATCATAGAATAACTGCAAAATAAATTTACTGTCATATTTATTATCTCAATTTCTTTGTTTTCTTCTGGAATTTTTATGGCAACTCCATGAATTCTTTCTATAATTACTGATATATATCTTTGTTTCTATTTTACAGGTCCTATGTATAATGTGTATCAGTGCCTAGTAAAGAATATAGGAAATAAATAAATGGATAGTATAATTTTTTCTATTCTAATAATTTGCGAAATCCATTGTAATAGTTTAAGGATACTGAATATAGTTATGTGTCCCCATAAGTACTTTGAAGAATAAATACGAAACACCTAACACCTCCTCCTCCTCCCTTATTCACACAGGCACAGAGAACTAAGTATCATGAATCGTATGTTGTATTACACAAGTTTGAGTTTATGCAGTACGTCTTACACAGAGAATGTTCCAAACTGTATCTAGAAGGATATGTTTTGCCATAGAAGGGTTTCTAGTGCTAGCAGAAGGCAACAATACACTCTATAAAGCCATGAGAATATTTTACCCGTAATAAGCACAACAGCAAGCATTGAGAAAAGAAGTTTGACATTCAGATAATGGAGAGATTTTAGCAAAGTGCTTGGGAAAAGTCAGGGTATAGGTTAATTCTACTAAATGAGATTTCTCATGGTTCTTCAGTTTTTAGTTCTTTTCTTCTTTTGATTAGGTGATTTTCAGACTCTGACTGTTTGCCAGCTTCTCAGTCTGGATGTTTGTGTGACTCATTACACGTTACTCACACTTTTTCATTGGCCAGCTAGGTCTCACATGGCTCCGTCTCCTGTCTGGATGACTATTTGACATATAAGTGATATTTGCTGATATTCAGTCATAATTCTGTACATAAACACTCCTGTGAGTTGAGGATTAGAGAAACACAAACACAAACATACACTGACATAAATGTTCTTCTAAGGCAAAGAACAATTTAGACGAAGCCAGAGTTGGAGAATATTTGTAAAAATGTCAGTCATAGGCTTTCCTGCAACCTTGTGGGGAGGGGGTAGGTAAGATTAATGGAAAGGACTGAGCTTACAATAAAGTTACACCTTTACTTTTGCTGACTGAAAAGGGCCATCAAAAAAAAAATCAAATGTTTTTTTTTCCACCAGTGTCTTTTTAGCTAAATGTTCTTTATTGATTTTAGTGGTAGGATCTTCAATATGGGTTTGGGTATAATCCAAAAGTTTGTTTCCACTGTCATATTTATAATACGTCTGGAATCCTTGCAGGTAAATGTGATGACATTTGAGTAACAATTCTGCACCACTAAAAACAATGTCGGTAAGAGCAGGCTCAAGCTGCTGGGCGCTATTAGAACACATATAAGTCATGTATACTAAACATAGTGTCACTAATCCACGGATGAAATCATAACCCAATGCAGAAAATAGGAACCTTGGCTTACCCGGCAATATACAAAAGTTTCCTAAAGTTCAAGACAAATGTTTGTACTTGTACTGTTTGTACAATGACTGATAAATTAAGAAAAAAAGGAATTTGTGTGAGTGTGTATAAGATATATTTAGAAGGATAAATTCATGACTCAAAGCACATGTATAATTAAGATCTAAGTCCTTTTCAGCTTCTGAATGCAAACACTTAAAAGCAGGAGAAATTAGCAAAAGCAGAAAGTATATTACACATACTCAACAGACAGGATTTTTGAGCATGAAAAAACCCACTCTTTTGTTAATTCTTTGAATCAACAACATATGTTGTTTACTTATTGTTGCATCTTGCAGAAAAAATAAAGTTGGCTTCAGCAAATAATGAGCAGATGAATTTTGAAGAAAGAGGACTGTGCGGCTAGAATTTCGAATACCAGACAGTAATGCCATTATACTGTGGGCTTAAGGTTTTTCCACAGCAAAATACTAGCCTGCCAGGCAGACAAACAAATTAGCTGATGATGGACCTCCCTTCCACAACTAACCTTTAATCCAAGACAGCCCATTTAACTAATGAGGAATCCTCCTCTTGTACTACTATGATAATATGAAAGCGGAGTGGAACTGATAAGCTGAAAAGAGTCAGTCAAGTTTTTGACCTTTCTCAGAAGTGCCTTTGACATCAGCTAGACAAGAATGTGAGGACTCAGCCATTTGAGTAAGTCTCCAGTGATCTAGCCCCTAGAAAGTCTCAAATAACTTCCTTAGTCATAACAGGCGCTTTGGCCTGACTCACAAAACAGACTAGCATGTAAGTTCAGCTCCCACTTAAAATTGTTAGTGGTTTGGGTTCATCTCACTTAGCTTTAACCAGCTTAAATATAGGGGTCTAGTCTAAACTAGTCACTTTCCAAGATCCCCACATAAGCTCCTAAAAATCTTTCAGTTTCTGAATTTTCCTTGTGAAGTACTTAGAATCCTGCTCTAAGGCATATGCTTATTTTGAGTAAAATACTGTAAATTAGCTTAGCAGCTATCTCATAGTTTACTCCTTTTGGACTCACAAAACAGTTTTCTGACGTCTGTTGACCAGCAGTTTCAGAGTACATGCAAATCCTCGGGGAGGTAAAGGAGGATGAAGTGCCGCCCTCCTTCTACACAGACTTTTTTCTATGTGATTGATCAGATGATGGAACAGTCAGTGTTTTATTCCACAGTCACATGATATGGCTTGAACTCACTTCCTTTACATTACTGGGACTAAGAAGTAGTAAATGCACTAGGCAGCAAGCTCTTTGGAGAGAGGGCAACAAGAAAGAGAGAGAGAACACAGATTTTCTTTCTTTTTCCCATTTTTACTCAACCTGATCTAATTTTCACAAAATGAAATAATAGTAAGCCAAGAAACAGGTGAAGATATTTTGCCCTGAAGGCTGTGGAAACAAGTGTGAAAACATGTCTACAATGTAATGTCAGTCTAATCAGAATTTGCATACAAAAGCAAGCTACTGTAATGGAATTGACAATGCTACATTAGTAGTGTTAAAAAAAAATTGACAGATTTGTAGACAGTAAGTAGAAGTTTTGGGGCAGATGTTCTCTTTACTTCAGTTGCCATTGAATGTGATGTTATCTTACTTTGTAGCAGCTCTGTGAGAAGACTTACAGTGTCAAAAAAGGAGAAGGGATGAAAACATGCAAAGGGGTTTTTTGCCTTCAATTTTTTTTAAGTCCACACTATAAAACACTCCACAAAAAAGAACAGGTTTAAAATAAAGACCTTGGAATAATGATTTTTCTTCCACGTCAGCCCCTGTGTCTTTGGTAACCAGAGTTAATGACAAATGACTCAGCA
The DNA here is from genome assembly GCA_003993805.1 of Himantopus leucocephalus. Lineage (NCBI taxonomy): Eukaryota > Metazoa > Chordata > Aves > Charadriiformes > Recurvirostridae > Himantopus > Himantopus leucocephalus. The sequence continues at coordinate 12,289,002 of RSEF01000001.1, read as the reverse complement.
GGTTATTCATTTTTCTCATGGAGTGACTATGGATCTTCACTGAATAAAGTTCATATCATGCTCTGATACTCAGGGAGGGACACTGGGACAAAGCAGTGAGAATTTGTTTGTACAGGAGATAAACTGCTGCAATGACTTTACCAGTCCTGGATTGCATGACTTTGTTTCTATCTCTGAGGACATGTTTAGCCACCCAACCCAGTACAGCTGTCTTTCTAACTGTACTTAATCAAAGGCAAAGGGCTAGGCAAGCATGTAATGAAAAGGGCAATGCTTTGGCTCATTGTTTGACATAATGAACAGGGCTGTAATCAAAGACTACTGCCATTATTGTCCTCAAGCTTTGTTATGGATGAAAAACATAATGAACGATCAGAACGAGACCTATTTGCTCATTTGCTCTGCTCATTCCTGCAGTACAATACCATTTGAATTGATGTATTCTGCCTTGAAGGTGGAGCTTCCACTTAGCCTGCTGCTCCACAGTCCTACAGATCTCATGCTTATGAAATTTGCAATTAATTGTGCCCTGCTCTTTTATTTTCATATTTATTACTCAAAATTCTTCTCTCTGCTTCATACTTTCTTTGATAAGACATTGCTTGGGTATCATAACTGGTGATGGAGGCTGTGAGATGTATTGGCCATAAAGTTTCTGTGAGCAAAAGGTACTCTGAAGCCAGGCTGTGCCTCATTACCAAACTGCAAGAAGAGAAAGTTAAGGAAATGGCAGGACCCAGAGATAAGGCAGAAATGAGCTTTTCTTTGTTGTGTTGGTGGACCAGAGTTAGCACAACAGGGGAAACGATACTCTGGAGAGCAGATGTGGCCCCACAGTGCCTGTGAGTATGTTAACAAGTGTCCTGCCTTACTGGTAAGAGAGAGGATGCTCTAGCTCATTGGTATAGTTTGTACCACAATCTAAAATCCTTGTAACACCAGGTGATGTGTGTATTCCTTTTTCTACTTGTTGTACATTCACTTTTTATCTAGCCCTGCTTTTACACATTTTTCTATGACAATACAAAGCACGAAACAATGTTTAGCTGCAGTCGCATCTACTCTGTTGCTTCTGTGCTAGGCAATCTCTCCCTGAACCACTGAAGCTAGTTCCTGGTGTCTAAATTTCAGTGGACCTCTGTTCTCAGAATCAGAGCAATGCAGAAATAGCTTTGGGATCTCATCTTCTGCCCCTTCTGATCATGCTAGTACTACCATGATTTCAGAAGGATATTCGTTGAGAAGACATATCTCCCAACCAAAAAGCAAATATTTTCTTAGAGTATTTTGATAGGATACTTCAACAGAACAGTTTTATTAGCATTAGATCATGAAGCCAACCTTGACTTTGCTTATGAGCTTAAAAGCTCTTCGTTTAAGACTTTAAGAGCTAAAATATGATCTCAGCATCTCATTGCATAGATTAATCTCAGAAAGGATACTTCCTTTCATGTAACATTTAGAACCTCAAGACCACTGATCAGTTTATTTAATGACAAAAAATTAGTATCACATTATCATAGCGAATGGCTATAAAAAATAACCATATAAATCTGGTCAGGTTTTACTAACTTTATACTTGGTTCTTTTCTCTAATCCCTATATCCTCAAAAATCCTGTGTTCCTCCTAGTCTAAAATGATTCTACGGTATTTTATGGATAATCCTGATACACTGATTATGTGAAGACCAGCACATCACTGAGGATCCTCTCCCTAAAAAGAAAGATATCTATCAGCAAGACATATAACATATTTCTTGTACAATCAATTTTGGTACTAAATGAAGTAAAAATAGTAAATAGTCCAGGCTCGAAGAAGAATATATGGTATGCTCCTATTATTAATTGAGAGGACGTGATCATATATATTCCATTTTAGCATTTCCAGGAAAAATGTATTCTCTTGCAATAAGTTACAGAGTTACTTGCTCTTTACTACTCCATGGATTTCCAGACAGTATAAAGTGGACGGACTATGACAATGAAATAATAATCCAGGTAGTGCAGAACTGTGGCAATTTTTTTTAAGAAACCACCTACCCAAATTGAATGTCATTTCAAGTGTCAGAACAACATGGGCTGCTGGAAAAAAAATCCTTTGAGATATCTCAAAGGTAACAGGAAATATAACATCTGGTGATCCCGAAATATAAAAGGTTTGTCCAATAACTGCAGGGTTAAGTGTTTTGAATGACTGAAGGAGGAAAGGGTCTTATGAGACTTAGGTACAAATTGCCTTTGAAGTTGGTGTAGACAGACCGCAACAACGAAAACCTGGAAAGGAGTGGGTTTTGGTCTAAAATTCCCTAAAAAGAGCCAGATGAAGAGCAAACACAAGAATTTGCACTAGAAAGTGGCATAAATGAAAAAATTAATTCTCCTTTCTCAACATATATGCTTTCCCTTAGCTTAGCAGATTTTATTGGGAAAACAGTATTTTTCTTACTCCTTTTGATCCACTGGTCTCAGAGTTCCAATGCTGTCTGTAGATGCTGTACCCTGCTGTGTACAAATGAATTAAATACACAAACCCAGTCAGCTTAATCCTGTCAAAAATCCTTCTAGAAAACGGGCTGTGCATGCAAGGATGGCAGATAGAAAAAGCTTTCAACTTTAATGAATCACTCAATCTAGTCAGTCAGTTCTGTGGAATCATTTTTCATAAGGACATATCTGAAAGACATTTCAAGATGGACGCAGTCTACAAAGTAGTTTAGAAATAAATTAATTATTGTTGCTTTAAATGACCCTTTAAAAAACGCAGATTCTTCCTTTCTCATGTACAAATGTCATCGACAAGCATTCTCCCTTCTGCTGAAATTCTGTCATCCTTTGAGGCGTCAGGATCTGGCTATTATTGGAGGACAGATACAAATGTTGATTGTCCTCTGGATGGATAGGACATGACAAATTTTGTTTTGAAGTGCTTTGGGGCATAGAAGATTTCAGTTCTTGTCTTAAAAGGATGCAATGCGAAAGTCTTGATGTGAAATAAATTGGAATAATTACAATAACTGTCTAATTATACATGGCATGAAATAAGCCTCAATTTCAATACAGTTCAGGAAGATCTAATGAGGTCTGATGTTTACACCTATTTCCTGGCTCTAAACCAAGTTAATGTTCTCATCAAATCTGATTGGCTCTGGCAGGATCAGAATATCTCGCATTATAGTAATACAAACATTGAAAATAAAGTTTTACCATACAGTATTTTAATCCATATTTATGTTAAAAGTAACAGGTTTGTCTGCCTTTTATCTCTTTTTCTACCACTTGCACTTTTTAACCACATTTTTAAAATTGGATTTCACTGTCTCGGCAATCTTGATATATAAAGATGTCTTACTTTATTGGCAAATGGAGAACTGTGGCACAGGGTGGCATAAATAATTTGGTTGAGTTATGGAAAGCATAAATACGGAAAGCTTGATTTTGCTCCATAGTATGATTCAGTGCACCTGTACTCATCATTCTCACATAACTAACAAGAATTGTTATATCAACCAGCAGCAAGTTTCTGATGAGGAAGAATAGACGAAGAAGTTCTGTTCCCTCTCCCACATAAACACCATAATGTTATCTAGTACTGGAAATACAGGACAAATAAAAGCAGTTGAAATCCTAATGCCATAAATCCCATATCAGTTGGGACTTAGATCTCCAGAGTGTACCACATCCAAACCAGCAGCTCTATTTTCCAGGGCAGCCTAATCTTATATTTGTGAACTACCTCCCTTCACAGCCTTAAAGTTCACCTCAGGCTGATCACAAGTACTTCTTCTGATGAGATGGCAGTCTTTTAAATACCAGCTAAAGCTCTGCTGTAATCCAGTTTATGGGCAACCATGCTAGATATCTGTCTAAATGTTCTGGAGAAACCTTGAAAGTTTTATGTTGTCATAATTGCAGCCAGCTTTGACAGTGGACAAATACCTGTGTGTAGATTAGGTAACTTTCATATGCACATTGACTGGTCCAGGTCAGTGCCTGCATTCAGGTCAGCAGACTGCGGCCTCAGGGAGGAAAAACACTCTGTTGGGCTATCGGATTATATGCTGAGCAGATCCTAGTGTCCTGCAGATGTGAAGTCTTATTCATTTTGCAGATTTGGAGATTTCCACTGCTGCACAAAGAAAATTAGTAGGGTGCATCCCAAGTGAATGGAAAAGAAGATTTCCTGTTATTTCACTGTATTCTCAATGGAAAAGGATAGACATGTACCTTAGACTGGATTATTCTCTGGTTGCACCTATATTGCATATACAGGCCACAGAGCAGACATTTGATTTCTGTAGCCTGGAACCCCATCTCACAGTGCAGATCTCAGAAGTGCTTATTTCTTTTCAAAACTATTCGAGGGAGCAAGAGGCTACGTTAGAGAAGCTCAAACTGGCCAGGCACTTCAAACTGGAATGGAACCTGTGCCCAAACTGAGTAGACTAGACACCACCACGTTGTAGTATTAAACAGGAAATCCTGAAAGAAGGAACTCAAGTCTCTGGTCCGCAGGAGAGGCTCAAGGCCCTTGTCTGGAAGGGAAGTTCACAACTGTGGATCAACCTGCCAGGTCCCAGCATAGGCCATGGCAAGAATATGAGTATGCATATGAAAATAGGAAAATCTGTCTGGAAACCAACCAAGCACGTTTGATTTTATGCTAAAATATGAAAAGGGTAAGGATAAGCCTCAGCTTTCCAAATTCCTCTCTCTCTGTTAAAAGAGATTATTTATCTAGGATTCAATTTCAGAGTTTAATGCAGAGATTCAAACTTCATCTGGGCACTGATGCCTTTACAGAAGTGAATCAGAAGGAAAATTGTGCTTCTTCACTACTGCGTAGTTATGGTAACTCTTTGGTAAATGTGTGTGGATAAATTGCAGGGAGTTAGACTTACAACATCACAAACCTTCACAAAGCTCTCCTTTGCCAGCCTAACCTTTTCCATTAGATACTCACCTGTGTCTTGCAGCCAATACAGAAAGCCTAGAAAAGAGTACAGACATTACCTTGTTGTTGCAAAGTCAAGTATCAGGGTAGACTGTAGGAAGTACAGACTGTACAGGGGCTGAGTTTCATGAGTGTCCAAACTAAATTTCAAGGGAAAATGTGCTGTAATCCAAGCAAAGTTGATTGACATTTGAGTACAGAACTTGGTTTTGCACAGAAACCACAGGAAGATCAAGCAGAACTGAGACTCTTGCAGTCAGAAGGGAAGATTTTACCTGCTGTAAATTTTTATCCCTCAGAAATCAGGTGGACTGTTGCCACTGTTTGTCAGCTAAAGCTTTGGTCTTGTAGGTTTGTTTATTCATATTTCCAAAAAACTGGTTTGGGAAATTAGAGAGACGGTGCATGACAGACATTTTCAGAGACCTGGGGGTGATATTTCCTAAATACAGGAGGCTTCATTCTTGACCAAACAGGTCCACGCAGAATTTGAAAACTGCTGAACAGTGTTTTATAACCTAAGTGAGCACACTGAAGATATACTACAAATTGAATTAGTATCTTTCCCTGTTTGCCATATTAACTAAAACACAGGCTTGAATGTACACCAGAAAACTTTATAGAAACTTGGCAGAAACGTAGTACAAAACCCAGAGGGAGTCCGAATCATTGTCTTATGTAATACAATGAAATGCATTGGTAATGATTCAGAAGACATGATAGAAGTCTACACTGTCCACATAATTTCAATATATTTAAGAACAAACAAGAAGCAGACAGAATAATACTTCTCAGTGAGGATAATTTTACTGTTCCAGACATCACATGGGAATAATAGATCTGTAGAGACAACAATAACATTTTCATAAGAATGAATGTAATGTCACCGCTATACTGTTGGAATTAAACTATAGTTTTCTGAACACAGTGATCTCCATGGGTCATTTCTTCCAAATGACTACTGTGCATTAGCCAAACAAGACTTCTTCAAACACTATGTATTTCATATCAATGTGTGCTCGTGTTTGTGCATGTGAGCGTCAGTGTGTGTAACTTAGATGTTTTACAATGGTCTCATCTGAAGAAAAACTCATTAAATAGTATTCCAGCCACTACAGAACATCTTACAAATAAATGGGTATTGTTCTTTTCTGACTAACAGCTGCTTTTAGTTTAAGTAGTTTACTGTAGCTAAAAGCTCTGACAATCCAGATACTTTTTGCTATCAAGGTTTATCTCAACCTGCTAAAGTCTAGATAAGGGGTTGCCAGTTTTCCTGCTTCAAAGGAGACAAGAGTAATTGGAACTATAAACTCTCCCATTCATCATTAAAATGCACATTTTTATAGGATCACAGAAAGCATCTGTATCTTTACTAAGACAAGGCACGCATTAGACGGATTTAAACTGAGACTGCTCAGTACAGCAGATCACTTGTCTGACATTTACAGATGTTAATGTGCACACACTCATGTCAGAAGAGGAGAAAATAGCACTTGCTTAATCAGAAGATTATTTTACAGAGTGAGGTCTTCATCCTGCATAGTTCTTTGCTTTAACTGAAGCCAAAGGCTGTTAGTCCTTCACAGAGTCATTCAGTACCTTCCATGACCAAGCCCTTTAACTTTTTTCAGTGCAGTTTCTCTCACTTGTGCCTTGGTATAAAGACAGTTTTGTACAGCAAGATCCAAGACCTATGCAATCTTGAAGATTATAACAAACACTATTCTTTGGTCAAGTCTGACATCTATTCATTTCTACAGTCTGTTAACAAAAAGTAACATCTACCTAGCAACTAACTAGCCCTGATTTGTGTAAGATGTACAAATGTCCTTATGGTCAATTGGATGGAATCTTCACTTCCTTTTTAATAACTTGCAAATTCATCAAAAATAGAAACAGTTTCAAAGTGAGTTAAGTTTACTCCTACAGGCTATTATCATCAGAATATATAAATTCCACAATCTTAAGTAAGGTTTACCAGAGAACGAGTCAAAAACACAATTCAGTTCCTTTCTCTTGCTCTCAATAATTCCCAGATGAGTCCCTGCTTGTTTCCACTAAAACACTGCGAAGAAGGTTGCCTGATAAGATGCCCATTAGTTTCCCTAGTAAAATATATTTTAGTGTTACTATAAAAGAGGATATTGGTTAACAAATCACTGACAGATAAACATACGGTACTTCTAACAAATCTAGAGGTTTCCGACAAGTTTTTTCAATTCAAACACTGTCTCTGTGTATTCTACAAGTGGTGGGTTTTGCAGGATATGTGATTACCCTCCATTAAGCAAAATTACTTGTTCTATGAGAATGAATGAAGAACCAGCTGCACAGCTACTGTGAAGATTTTATATATATACGTGTTTACATGGGTTTCCTAAACAAACAGGATCACAGAATCACGGAATAGTTGAGGTTGGAGGGGACCTTCGGAGGTCATCTTGTCTAATACCCCTTCTCAAAGCAAGCTCACATAAAGCTGGTTGCCCAGAACCCTGTCCAGGTGACTTTCTCCAAGGACGGAGACTCCACAACATCTTTGGGAAACCTGTTCCAGTGTTCAAGCACCCTCACAGCAAAAATGTAGGGGTTTTTTCTTATCTTCAAAAGTAATTCCCTGTACTTCAGTTTGTGTCTATTGCGTCTTGGCCAGTCACTGGATACTACTGAAAAGAGTCCGCTTCCATCTTCTTTACACCATCCCATGAGGTATTTGTACTCACTCATAAGATACCCCTTGACCCTTATCTTCCTCAGGCTGAACAGTCACACCTCCCTCAGTTTCTCCTCATATGTTAGATGCTCCAAGGCCTTAAACATGTTTGTGGCCCTGCAGCACAGGAGGCTGTTGGCTTGCCTTGCTGTGGTGGTGCATTGTTGGCTCATGGTCAGACCCTCGCTGTTCAGATATCCACTAATCCATCCTTCTCTAATAACTTTCAAATCCTCTGATCAAATTCACTTTAAAGGAAGGCTATGAGTCTACAAAACAGTTATGTTTCAGTACATGCAGGGCCCTGGACCAATCACATTATTGCTCCCTGTTGTTCGGTGAGGCAGTTTTGGTGTTACCACATAGGAAGGTATTTACGGGAGGCACATTCATAGAAAATCAAACTTCCTTATTTCTTCTGTTAACGGAACAACACCTTGCTTATTGTGATTGCACGGGCTATGGTTATACTATCGTCACACTTCACCAGTCGCTCAAGACTGCAATCTAATCCTGTATGAAAACATACTCTAAAATCAGTAGACTCCTGGAGGACTTAGTTAGGGTAACAAGGAAGCTACTCCTAAATTGTTCTGTAATGAATATTATTTCTTACACTAAATAATATTAATGAGCCCAAAACCCAAAAGAAAAATGTATTTTTATACTATACAATTCTGACAGCCTGCTATAAAACTTTCTGTGTACTTCTCTTTATGTATAACTTCTTTAGAAGTTCTTCTAGATAACTATGGGATTAGTTTTTTAAAAATATGTTTTTCCAGCCTCTTAACTTCTTTTATGACAAGAGTCTATTTTTTTTGGTTTTATTACTTGTTTCTTGTGTACCATTTGTCTCTGTGAATGTAGTTTGATTGGTTCCTTTTCCAAACCCCCAAACGTATTGGTTATTTAGATACTCTGAGACCAAGGTTTATAAAAAGCTTTGATNCAAGCTTCGATGCTCTAACCTGAGCTTTAAAGAAGATTTTATTTTTGAAAGATCATCTGAAAAGAGAGGTGCTTTCTTGTTCTGCAATTAGTTTATACATGTGCTTGGCACTTCANAAAGCTTTGATGCTCTAACCTGAGCTTTAAAGAAGATTTTATTTTTTGAAAGATCATCTGAAAAGAGAGGTCCTTTCTTGTTCTGCAATTAGTTTATACATGTGCTTGGCACTTCATACATCTAAGAGCTTGCAGAACAGAGTTTGGGGTGGTTTGTTCAAGGATACTNATACATCTAAGAGCTTGCAGAACAGAGTTTGGGGTGGTTTGTTCAAGGATACTAAAAAAAATCAGTGTTGAATTTCCTCGCCTCAAAGAGCTGTTGCATGGTAGAACTGAATGAATTTTAAAACTAATTTTAAGATCTGGCAATATGAACAACATTGGCATATAATTTTTGAGCAAGATGAAATATGCATGTGGAAGAAGAAAGAAAAAAACCAAGATACTTGCAGTCTAATCCATTTAGCAATCTGTCTCTAATTTTAATGATGTATTTGTCATTTTATTACTCACAAAATGTCATTTATATGAAACTGTCACTATGATATTAGAGAGGAACAGCTTGCGTTAAACTGTGTAACGCCTTTGCCAACTTTCAATGTTAGTTGTATTCTACCTCTTTAGAATTTCTCTTACATTTTCAGTTCAGCTTGGTGTGCGTTTCATCTTGGGGTGGATACAGCAACTATTGTGTTTAGCTAATTCAAATATATAGAAATTATTCTGAAAATCATTGTGTAAAAATAGTCTGATGTGAAATGAATATCTTGCAGGATCCTGAAATATCTATCATAATTTTTAACATTGATATTGAATAGGCGGAGTTGTAGTCACTTTCAGAGAGAAAGAATATTTTTTTTAAAAAAAAACAGTAATAGTATATTTCCTTTTCTCTTGAAGATGCTTAAAATTATTATCTTCAAGCCTGTTAATCACTGAGCTGGACGAAAGGTATATTTTATTTCCCCCCATATATTTATATCAGCAACTGTGGTATAGTGTTCATTACAGTTAAATGCAAAAAATTCACAACTAGTCAATAAAACCCAAATTTGTAAAATTTTCTTCAGGAAATACAGACAAACAAATACAAAGGCAAAGTTTATTGTGTTTTTACACATATAAGGGATTTAGGAGTCTTTAGATTCTCATCTGTCTTCTTTGAAAACTACCAGTTTTCTCATGTTTTTCATGTTCAATTCAAAGTTGTTGCTGTAACTAGCTAGAAATAACTAAAAACTTACAAATATTAGAAGCACAGATTCACTTATGTCTTCTTTTGTAAAATGAAGGCAATATCTGCTAATTACCTTTCCATGGTCTCGTGAAGATTCAGGAGAGAGTAATAGCATTTTGTAGAGCATTTTCACAGACTCACAGAGTCTCCTAGATTGGAAAAGACCTGTAAGATCATCTA
>RSEF01000001.1:12238358-12278807 GCA_003993805.1 Himantopus leucocephalus | reverse complement strand
TCCTCTAGGGAGGAGCATGTCCTCAAGTTCTTTCATGTGAACCCCCACTTGTCATCAACATTTGTTTTCAATCCACAAATCTTCCATGTCAAAGCAATTGCCTTGTTTGTGTGGAATCGAGCTTCGCTAAACGACTTAGCAGAATTTCTTTAAAATAATTCAACTGGCTTGATCAAGTAATTCATGTGACTTAAGTATTTGTAGTATACTTTTCAAGTGTATTTTTAAAGTCTTTTTTAATCTTCAGAATTCCTTCCGAGGATGGACCAGACTTTAATTTATTGAAAAAATGTTTGGAAAGCCAAGACCTGGGGCTTTTGCACATATACACATATACCTTTAGTCTATGATGTAATCATAAAGGGGTTTTGACCCTGCCACATGTGAATGTTTTGGGCTTCAATCTGATCTCAGGTGAAGTACGTATCGCATATAGTTATCATCATGTTATAAATATATCTCCATATTCTATCAAATAAATGTCAGGCCTGGTATATAATCTGTCATTTGTAATTCTGAATCACAAGAGATGTGTCTAGACAAGTAATATAGATGCTGCAGAGATATACACTCTAAATTCAGCTCCAGAGCACAGGCCAGTTATAGGTGCTCCCCACAGACTCGGAAGTAATTGGACTGAATAACATTAAAATGCAAGCATATTAAAATGTTCTCTGCGTTACCTTTCAGCTACGCAAAGACACATAATAAGGCACCTAATAAGACTCTGAAGAGTAAACCACAACACCACATCTGTTTTCACAGGGGTTACACAAACTGTGGTTAAAGGAGAAGTAAATTTGAATGTGTCCTCTCCCATATAGTTGCAGCTGTTGAGCCTTTGAAAGCAATTTTAAGCTGTTGTTTTAAAAAGAGAAAAGGAATTAAAGGGAGCCATTAAATTTTGTTATGTCAGTTTTGGAAGTCTTTTTTATGTTTATGGTGTTCCTGGCTTAGGTACTGTATAAACAAGTATTGTCCACCCTTGAATCCTTACCCACATTCAGACAAAGCCACAATGCGTTATAAGTTTCACTGGATTATTTGTGTCTTCGAAGGTAAGCACTTGTCAATGGGACTTAAGTTTATGCTTGAAGATAAACATATTTTTAATTATGGTCCCAAAGGAGGACCTAAGTAGTTTGTTACAGCAGAATCTATTCATGTTGATATTATGGTGGTAAATATATCAGAAGGTGCATAGTCTATCTTTTCTGGCTGAATTTCTATGGTTATATTCAATATCTAGGAATAATGTCACAAAGTTTGTGCATGAGATCCTTTCTCAACACTCTGAACATTTCAACAGAATTTGAAAAGCATAAAAACACACAGCATGATGATAACATGTACAGATTTATCTCTTGCGACAAGTATGATGGTTCCTGCTGTGGAATTTTTAAATTGGACAAAACCTAATGCATTACTTACCTGGTTCAGCTATCTTTTCCACTATAAACTGACTTCTTTCTGTCATGCAACATCCCCAAAAGCAGTTATGTTAAGATTCACATAAAAGAGATCCTGTTAGGAAAAATACCCACTTTNAGCCAGCTAGCAATCTCTAGGAACTACATTTTAATTTTTTTTAAAAAAAATTTTCATAGTTTGACAGACTGCACTGCATCTGCCCAGACAGAAGAATTAATCAAATGAAATATCTTTGACAAGATTTGCCAGCTGGTTTTGACTGCTACATGGCAGTGCACAACTGCAGTAAATACAGCAATTGAAGAAATTTATGGCAGCTCTGTATCATCAGAGCAATACAGCAAAGACAAAATCCACTGCTGAGCCTGACCTTAGAATATTTCAGATTATTCTTATTCTTCACATGATCATTTAACTGTTTCTTACAGAGATCCTATCTATAGAGATCACATTTAATATCACATCGATAGTACCCTCCATCCTATACAATTCAACAGACCTAGCATCTATTACAATAAGTCCTAAGTAAGGTGAGAGTATATCCTGTAATCAGATCCATTCTAGTTCATGTTATTTATTTAAATGGAATAAAAAACAATTTTGGAGGGAAAACCAAGCCTAGTGAGTCATAGCTCTAAATGGGCTGTCATCAACTGCAGCTGCAGTTTTGTGCCAGATTACAGGCATGCAATCTTTATTGTGCAAATATCATCTACCAAAGCATAGTTCTCAGTAATGTGAAGTACTGGACAACATCCTTAAGGTTGTAAAGATGAAATGTTAGGTACTTAAAGTTCCTTTTTAGTTTCTATACTCTGTGAAATATTTTCTTTTTCTAAGAGCTGATATTTTATTTGTTTTGAATGTCAGACAAAACATTAGGAAAGGCCTGGAGGGAAGTCTAGCACACAAGTGACTAGTAACAGTCTCATTCCCCTCTACTATTGGAGGAAAATATGTTTTGGTTTCTTTCTTCTTAGTCAAGTAAACAGATAAATATATTTCCCCTGGCTTCCATTACAGCAAGTTGGCAGTTACAGAAGAATCCTTTCAGTTTTGATTTCCTGTCAGCTTTGTTAACAAATGACCACAGAGTACAGTATTCTCTTGGTGTGGTTTTTATAGACTCTGTGCCTTAAAAGGAGTGTTTCTGAATGAAATCGCTATATGTTCTCACTTGGAGGGGTTGATTTGTTTTCTATATGCAGTATCTTTCCCCTTTTAAGGAATGTGTGAAATTGGGAAAACGACAGGAAGGATGTGGCCTGAAAGAGAACATTTTTTAAAAAAGCTTCTCTTCCCTTGATCTTGTTCTTCTAAGTTGGAGTCAAAAGACTGACTAAATTCAGATACAGACGTAAACTGGTTCAGGCCACTTTTTCAATCTGCCCACAGCAGGCAGAAAAAACAAACAAAACCAAAACAGCTCCATGTGCAAAGGGCTGATCTCAGGGAAGTCAGGGGCAGACTGCTGAGTGATTTCAGTAGGGCTTGCTGAAATTTCTCCCTTAAAGTTGAATTTCTTCTCACAGGTGGATCTTCCAAAGAAAAAGACCTGACAAAGACAGGGGTCATGAGCTGTGGTCAGAAGCTGTGTGGTTCCTAAGCTGCTTCCTTATAACTCAGTGGAAACCCTTATGGGCTGGGACCTAAAATTATTACCCTGCTTTCTCACACCTGAAATACTCTGAGGGTAGACCCTAACCTTTTCGTTTGTCTCTGCAAAACTTCTCTATTTCAAGCCAGGCATTGATTCACTACCCTTGTGCAGGCAGTAGACCATCTTGATGAGCAATCAAAAACCTACTCTATGAGCAACAGTCTTTTCTAACAGTTTTTCTATTTTCCAGAGTGAGTTTTCTTTTTCTGCTCTCAGTGCATTTGCTATGTTGTGTTCTTCAACATATGTAATGCTCAAGTAGCCTTTGCTTTGTATTTTGTAGAAGGAAAACGTCCTGCAGGGAAGTGCTCAGTACAGTTGCTGCATCTGCGCTGAGGGCCAGGCAGCGGTGTGGGCTGGGGGGGAAGGGGGAAGAGAGACAAAGTGACTTCATCACTTCCACCCTTACAGAGAAGATAATGAGGGAAGCACTTTCCAAATAGAGAAAGTGAAGTGTCTTCAGAAAACTAAGGAGGCCAAGGAAACTGCCAAGAGAGGAGAGAAGAGAAGAACATTCCAAAAAGCTGTCCTTAGCAGACCATAAATCTTACCCAGCGGACAGTTCAAACACATCACTTGCACCAGCCCTACTCTTCCCTGTTTATTTTCTTCCTGTCAGCATTAAAATAGAATAATAAAGTACCAACCAAACAAACAAGACAAACAAGAAAATAAGAAAGAAAACCCAGTAGAGAAGAAAAAGGATTGGAGTCCTTGTCTGTCAGCAGTGGAGAGGAGTCCCTTGGATCACACTGTGCTGCAGCCTGTGCAAACACCACTGCCTCACCACAGCTGATCCAAGAAAGGAATTCACAAACTCTTCTTAAGTGTCTGAAATAACCATTCAGAGGAATACAGGAATGCCAAGACTATATTTAAATATTTAAAAGGGAAGCACATCCAAAACTTTTGTTTTGTGTCCAAGTGAGGTGTCTTCCTGTAGGTTTTGGCTGCCCAAGCTCATGTCAGTTTCACAGATTCTCTAAACTGCTTTAAAGGTAAGGAGCCTTTTACACTCCTGAAGAATTTGTGAGGGAAATGGGAAGAAAAGTCCATCCTCCCCAGTGTGGAGTGGGAAAGAAAGGAAACTCTTCTGCCAGTTCTGAAAGGGAATGCACAATCCCTACCCAAATAAGCAGGGAAATACCTCTCCGGAGGAAGCCCCAGAGAGCGGGAGCCTGGGGAGGTAAGCAAGCACGCTGGAGGGAAAACAAATGGATTTCAGTTGGAAACCAGCCTGGTCTCTGTCAAACATACCAATAAAACTGACAAGTTCCTGCAGACTGAGTTGGTAAGATCTGCATGTCATGATGGGAAAAAATACCGATAAGAAAACTTAGTAGCTTTAACACAAAGGGCAGCTACAGAAAACTGAAAAGCTTTTTTTTTTTCTTCCCCCCGCCCCCCCCCCAAGCACGTGTATAAACCAGGCAGGAAGGTAGGGCTAGATATAGATAAAAAACTACAGTAGAAATTTAAAGGAATTCATGTTCAGGGGTTAGTGTTAGAGGGTTATATGAACTAAAAAGTTGTTAACACTCAGTGGCATCAGAGGGGTTTAAAGAACACCATGCTTATAAATACAGCCCAGCCTCTCTGCTAAGATAAAGTGAGAAGTCAGCCTGGAAAACCCATCCAGAACTTTAGAAGCAACTCTTGACTAAATTAACGAAGATAACAGCCCAGAAAGATATCCAGTAAGAAAACAGGTTTCTTCAGGAAAAATACTTGCTTTTAAGACAGCTTTAATATTAAGACCAGTCTCTGGTGACACCTAACAGAAATAAAGTGGAATAAAAGGAAAAAAAGGATCTTGAAGGGTCCCCAAAGGCCTGTGCACCATTTCAATTAGCAGTGTAAATTATTAGTATTGATTCTCTGGAGGGTTTGATCACCTTAAGAACCAAGGCTGAGCTTTTTAATTCCTAATTTTTGGGGCCTTCACATGCAGGTCATAGTTGTACTGATGGGTCCAAACCAGTACACAGCTGGCTGAACACTAATCAGGCCCGCTTCTCTGCTTCCAGGACAGCAAACACCAATGCCAGAGCTTCTACATTGCTTCAGGCAGAATAGGTACATATGCGTATGCACACATGAACACACACGCACACAAAGACATTTGTGAACACACAGTCACTACAGAACTGATTGGATTGGTTTGGAACCAGCTAGTCCAGAGTGCAGGCGAAGGAGCTGAGGCACTTACGGCTTTTTCCCGCAATTCAGGCTTACACTACAGAAGTTTGGCAACACAAATGTGCAAATTCAGGGTGAGAAAAATTCATACTCCTGGCTGTCACCACTGAACTTCCCATTGTTATTCTTGGTTATTAGGTAAAGTGACATAAGTGTTTCTGGTAGGAAGACCTTTCTTCACAGGTTGTCCTATTCCTATACTAAAGCACTTCAGTTAACCCAGCTCTGGGGGACAGGGAAAATCCCAGGTTATAACCCTTAGGTATCTGCGTAGACCAAGAAGTTCTGAATTAGTTAGCTAGTGAAGGTGCTTGTGTGCATTTGTGTGGGTCTGGTGTGCATTTGTCCATGTGTAATTTGTGTGCTTTATTGCTCAGTCACATCAGGCCTCTGGCTATGTAAGAACGGTTTAGTATAGAGAGAGGGCTGAGGCACACCTCCCCAGGGACAGCCAAGCCTCGCTGATGTGGGATGTGTAGAAGCCATCTAGCCGACTAGCATATTCCTTTCCCTGTGTTAATGTACTTGACGGCAAGCTAGGAACATCAGTGTCGATAGTTGAAGGTTGGGATCTAAATATTTCAGGGCTGCTATGAGTTTTCACCTCCTAAAGGTAATCTTAGAGACATATTTGAGTATGTTCAACAGGAAAAATTAAGGCTATGTGGGGACTTTGCCAACAGAAACATAGACTTCAAAAAACCGTGGGACCAGGCAATAAGTGTGACTCAGCTGCCTCATGAGGATGCACAGGAATGAAAAACGGAGACTCTCAAGTGAATGCTTAATGTAAAGCTTCCACAACTTACACAGCATTTGCTCTGAAGAGCAAATTTTCTGAGCTTTCATTTAATTAAAAAAAAATTAAAAAAAGGAGAGAAGATACTATGTGATGGCAGTTTTGTAACTGCTATGTGAAGTTACAGTACTGTTAAACACAAGGCTGAACAGCAGATGGCATATTTACGCCCAAGACATGAGACTATTGTTGACATGGTTTGTAATAAATAGCAATGTTGATGTAAATGCATATTTGCTCAGTCTGTGTATCGTGCTGACATTAATCCTCAAGGAAAGGAAACCATCTGGAAAATTTTCAGTTAGTATAATCTGAACTGAATTAAATGCTACAAAGCCACATATTACTCAAGGTAAAACTTTTCTCAAGTGGAGAGAATGATTATATCCTTGTTTGTGTTTTACACTAGCCTCATCTAATCCAATGTGTGCCTCTCATGCCATATTTCCTGCCTTATTTTTAATAAATTGCTACGAATTGCACTCTTCTGTATATATTTTTTCTCCCAGTAGAATATACCAAATAACCCAATTGAGGACAACACTAGCTTAAATAGACACAACTTGAGATATCTCAAGCAAATGCCAACATCTCTTAGGCTCTGAAGTGGTAAAGTTTTTTACTCTAGTGGAGAGTTTTTCCCTAAGGAATTCCCTAAAGAATTTATTATTATGCATATAAAAATACATTAATAGTAACTGCATCTGTCATTTATTTAATTATTATTATTATTATTATAATGAAAAATATTTGAATAGTAAGAAAATCATCCAATCCTTATATTCAGTTAGACTCTGACTGAGCAAAGTTGATAGTCTGCAGTGGAACTTTGATGCTCAGGTTTGAAGTAAAACATATGCTTTTCTCCGCCCTGAGTGCTTGGCTGTCAGGCTCTGCAACAGCCCCATGACAAGGTCCAAGGTTCAGAAGGAGGATTTAGGACATACCCATTAGCCCTAGATGGAGTTTTGACAGTGATTTCAATGCAAGTAGGATCAGATCTTCAGACACAGAAGTACAACTTGCATTACATCCTCTGTGACCAGATGGAGAAGTTATTGCACCTTCCCAAGTCCTCTGAATCAAAGTGAAACAGCTGTAGGAAAGCTAAGGCTATTAAGCTATTCTATTGCAGCTTTTCACACAATATATCCTACGTTACAAAAACTGAGACAACAAAAAAAAAAAATTATCTGTTCATTTTAGAGCTTACTTTGAGATTAGCTTTTTTATGGTTTGCCTTTCTCCTCTCAGATGTTTTCTTTCCTATTTATTGCACGTGGTTTTCATTGGAACATAGCTGTCCAGAAATCGGTGCTTTTGAAGGCAGAGTAGACGCACAACTGAACTCTACTAAATGGCCTGCTCTGTTTACACGAGGCTTGTTAAATAACAAAGAGCACAAAGCAAGTACTGAGCATTGATGTGGGTTTTCATCATTTATCATCTGCAGATTATAGTGTTCTTGCCACTACAAAAGATAAAGCCATAACAGAATGTAATATGAAGTCAATATCCCTTTATAGATCTTTGTTGTGCAAATTGCTGTACAAGCAGTTAATACTCATGGCTCCCAAGAGGTACACAGGTCACCTGAACATCCTCTACACTTTGAATGTAAAACTGTAACAAGATATGGTTTTGACATATGGACTGTTTCTAAATTTTTATAACTTTGGAAGCATTCCTGCATGTTGAAGTTATTGGCAAGTCTCCCATTGATTTCAGGAGTTCCTGATAAAATCCACTGATTTTATGAATCAATTAGGAAATCTCCTTTTTGGACTACAAACAAAAAGAAAGTGGTGTTTACCATGGAAAATTCAGAATCAGACTTCAAACACTCTTCACATGAGTTTATTTGAAGAATGATTCACTGTTGATATAGCTGGAGTTGTTAGCAAATACGTGTTTAAATCATCAAGAATTCAGTTAAACCAGAAATGCTTAGAACTTTAAAATTTCTTCTGGATAATGAAAAAGAAGTAATGAACTCACTGTCCCTTATCTGAACTTACTGAACCAGAATGCCATGCTGCTATAGGAGCTTGAGAGTGCTCAGCTGGACAGAGACACTGATCTGCTGGGGCTAGTACGGGTGTTGCCTGTTTCCTCTTTTGCTAGCTATTGCTGTTGGCTGGTTTTGACATTAAGTGCAGCAGCATCACCTCGGTTTCTGCAAGTTATTGGTCTCTGTTGCATCATCTTATGTACCACCAGTAGTACTGAGTGACAAATTGAGGGGAGCCTTTTCCTGAAGTGTAAAGTATATTAAAAGAAATGTTTAAATTTCCAAGCCTCTCATACTGAAATTGTAAGGAACTATAAACCTCTTGGCAAATATTCATGTTTAGGTTAAAAACACCCTTTCAACTGCAAATATACTCTCTCTGTAATATGCTTAGGCCATTCTCAGTGCAGAATCCCATCAGGAAGCTCTTGGGGACACTCAGAAGGATCGCAGCATGGATTTGGTTGTATCTTTCATTTTATGTGCAATTCTGCTATCTGACACATGAAGCTCTTTAAGGTACCAGTTCTTACTCTGCACACTAAAATCCCTCATTGAAATTAGAATTGGAAGCCTAGCAATGGAATTCCAAACCTTTTTCTTTAAATAAGAAATATAATGCTAATTAAGCTGTTGTTTTTTATAAAATACTTTATTAAGAATAATAAGAGTAAACAAGGTTACAAAAATACCAACTTTATTAACTAATGAAGATGTTGTTAATTACAGAAGATTTCTAATACAAGTTATAACCACAGTGTTCCCTTTTCATTAGGCATTCAGCTAGTTGTATTTAATGGGAGCATTATTTTTCCAACTTAAATATGAAAAAATACTCTTATCATACACTGAATTCCACAGGCAGCTCCCTGAAGTCAGGTCCCATGCAGGGAAACACCATACATGCCCAAGAGTATGTTTAAAAAGGAACACTGTAAAATTTTAGGATGAAAAGCCATGTTAGTTCCTGCCAGCAGCCCCAACATTCATAATACAATAATATACCAGTGCACGTGAGGGAGGAAGAAAATAATTGATAAGGAAACAAGGCTAAACAACCAATCCAATAGATTTCATAAAGATTCCATGGGGGTCAACCAGTTTACAACCAGCTTTCCAGAAGGATGGCAATAAAGCCTCACCTCCTGTTGTAGTTGCCCTGGAGTTGAGATTCTGTGTGCTTTTCAGTCTACAAGGATGCATGTAGTTCAGTGCACGGCCATAGGGAAAAGCACCGAGCAACTTTCAGCCCCCGCTGTCTTGACCATCACATTCAGTGATTTCAAGGGACATTTTGCCTGAGTAGATTTTGACCCTCAGAGATATATTTGGACCCTCGTCTGAAAAGCTCTAACTCAAGTGAGTAGCTCTGTCAAGTACATTGGCATTACCTGCAGCAAAGGTTTGCAGAATGCCTCAGAGAATTTTAATCTTAAACTAGAGAAGAAGATTTCAGCAGCAGCAGCAAAAATCTAGACCAGTACATTCCCAATGAGAGCTACAGTTTCTCTGAGGGTCATGAGGTTTATGAGAGGAAAAGAAATAGGGAAAAAAGCTTTTTCAAGGGAAAATTTTTTTTCATTAATGAAAGGAAGAAGTGTCAGCCAGTTCCAATGCCCAAAGAAAATCAGTAATTAAATCAAACTAACTTCAGTAGCACAAAATCAGCTTTTAGGTTTTAATTCCAAAATTTTATATCCAGTTATTACACTTTTCAGAGACCAAGGATTAGTTACAGCAAGGAGAATAAAGATGAAATTCAATGGAGTTTAAGAATGTCCTTAGATAAGGATTTAAGTTCTGTACCCTTTAATTTTAATATGAATAAAATCACATCTAAGAAGTAAGGTCCAGATCCCGCTGAAGTTAGTAAGAGCAATTTAGATGGGCACTAGATCAGGTTCCCTTGTTATTACAGAGAGAAAAATTTTAGAACAGTGAAAAAATATCTATAGAGTGTCCTTTCTTAAGAGAATCCTGTAGTTATAACAGTTGCCTGGTACGGTACCATTGGTACCAACAAGAAATATTCACAGGAATAAATGAAGTACAAATTCATTACCACATATCATTATTCTTCTCTTCCCTTGCTCTTCAGAGTCTCACGTGCCCTCCATACTGAGACAGGGAGAGCAAGAGCACCTGATGAGCAAGTACATACAAACATGTTAAGTTCTGGAGCACCAACTCTGCACAATTTATTTTACTGAGGCGCTGCCCAGAACAAACAGGTAAAAATCCTTACACGTTGTCTAACAAAAAACAGTATTTTTATCATATATATATATATGTGTATATATATATAAAAATCAGTCTTCTGCACAGCAGAAGCTTGTAACTAAAATATTTTAGGATTCAATTTTTTTAGATAGACATAACAAAATGCCTGCAAATATAATACAGTGAGCACATAACAATTCTTAGAATACAAAGAGTGAACATGGAATTATATATTTTATCCACATTCTACTTGTGACTGAAAACAAAACTCACTCGGAGTTTTTTAAAAGTCTCTCTTAAAAAGTTAATCCTTTCAATAAGATGTGGTCAGTATACGCTTAGTAAGAATACACTCTTCACATACATGGCAATAATTAACTGTAAATACAACAGGTTAATCCTGCCCTTCTTAGGCCTGGTGTGTAAGAGAGCCCAAAAGGAGCATAAAGCCTTCAGCGACAGCCAAAATAGATCAAGACAGACTATCTGCGTAGCGTCCACAACCTCAGATCTGCTGTACAGAGAAGTCGCATCTCGTCCAAAGAGACTATTTACATCAGGAGAAATCTCAGAAGCTCCGCTTGCTGAAACACCTCTTCCTATGTGCCAGTAGAATCTGCTGGATGCTTGACACAAATCTCATCAAACCAAGCCACTTAAGCATGGGCTGAAACTCACCCTAGTTCACCAGAACATGTAAGCATATTTGAATCCCACTGAAGTCAAAGTGCACTGCTGAGGAAAATAATTTGGTGAGCCAACATGAGGGCTGCCTCCCAAGACAGCTCCCCGGAACTGGTTACTCTCTGCCAGGGCAGAATTCAACCCTGCGTCTTCTGAATGAAATGTCCTTTTATATGTCTACAGGATGATGTCAGCTTAGTGGCTATGAAGTTAGATATGATACACATACCATACAATTTGCTACCGGAAACATAAAAATTTACATAGTCACAAGTGAAGTAACAGTGCAGTTACTTATGCAATTACATCTACAGCAGTAAAACTAACAATTGGATATATGTTCTACCAGTTTTCGAGAAAATACAGGGTAATTGATGCCACCTATAACAACATATTTGTAAAATACTTCCAGCCATAAAACTAAATGCCTAAAGGAGAACAAGCACTTTTCATAGATGCTAATTATTTGTTCCCTTTCCCCATCAATATAAAGGAAAATGTTGGTTCTACATACAGGCAGGAAACACAAGCTACTAAACTATTGGTGGTGTTGTCCATATTACATACAAGATCATATCGTTATCTGCAATAATTTTATTACCCTGAAAGGAATTATACAAAGGATATAATTTTGTCCGAATCTAGGTAAGGTTTTATTAAAGATCTTAAGTCTCTGAAAGACCATTAACGTATAACTTAATTTTCCCAGTATTAAGTCTCTCAGCCAGGTGCCAGGTTCAACTATTTTTTTTCCTGCTGTAAATACAGAGTTACTGTCATGAAATAACTAGAATCAACTGAATTTCTAACACTTGTCTGTTGAGAAAGATTTAGGCATATTTGATTGAAATTTCTTTTAATGACCAAAGTCTGCCACTAGCTCATCAGGGTTAATTTTTCAAACTGTATTGAAATACTTTCTTTAGCCTTGTAAATTCATGGTTATTTCTGGGACTAACTTTAAAAAAATGATCGGTAGTTTGCTAGCCAATTCACTTCTATGTCTCTTCCCTCATGCAAAAGGGCTTTTGAGATACCTGTTAGGGGACCACATGCACACGGAAGGA
This sequence comes from Himantopus leucocephalus, assembly GCA_003993805.1. Taxonomy (NCBI): domain Eukaryota; kingdom Metazoa; phylum Chordata; class Aves; order Charadriiformes; family Recurvirostridae; genus Himantopus; species Himantopus leucocephalus. The sequence continues at coordinate 12,266,736 of RSEF01000001.1, read as the reverse complement.
CCTAAATGCAGAATTAGTCCATAAACACTGTGTAAAAGGAAGTGATATTGACTTCTATGAGAACTCTGCTTATGGCAGGCTTGTCAAAGTCCATCAATAATGAAAAGATTAATTTCTAAGGAGACTATTTTTTAATGAAGTATTGAAGTCTTCGACCTCTTATAAGGGGGAAAGAGAAATATGATCATATATGCTGTCCTTGACAGATCTGTCTATCTCTCAGTAGGTCTTTTGTCATATATGAAGAGAAATACATGGCTCATAGAAAGAATAAGATGTGTTAAATAAACTATAATTTGTTTCTCCTTCTAAGATGATCTGAAGAGCAGCATAAAAGAGGTCATATGATCTTTTTCTACAAAACCATTTATCATCCAGTAATAATATCTTTGCAAAATTGTTTACCCATTCAAGTATCTTCAGGAGACATGTCACCATACTTTGCATATACTGTAAGACACTCCAACATTTATAAAACAACACTGATAGACAAAAACACCAAAACACCCATAAATATTAAAAGAAGCTCAATAAACTTGACTATCAAGTAGTTAAAAAATTATTGATCTTTACGTTACACATTAAATCCATGTTGTCCAAAGTCTTTCTTTGAATGGAAGTTGTTGAGTTTTTCAGGGTTTTCTGTAGGTCATCATAATCTTGTGTATCCACCGAGAGTAATAAGAGACCCGAACAAAAATCCCAGGACGATTTCGAATGGCACATCCGCGGCCAGGAACAATGACACCAACTACTATCTTCAGCCTGTTTTGTTCACAAACCAAGGGACCACCATAATCTCGCTAGGAAAAAATGAACATAAAGAATGTCACTTCTAAAAATCCTTCAAGACACAGTTCCCACTGTCTACAATTGACTGGTTTCTTTTGGGGATGATGTAGCTCAATGAACAGGCAATAAAGTTATTTGTACCATAGGACAAAAAACGGCTCCCAATATGTTTTTCACAACCAGAACTTATGCAAACCAATGTCAAGATTGGCCTTTGACCTTTGGTTGCTTCCTATGCAAATTAAACCCTATGACCCATCTTCACACGTGATTCTAGTGACTTCAGACTACCAGACCTTACTCTCCTCTTTCAGCTACCTGCTAGCATAAAATTTGTTTATGTGTATATAAACCAGATGAGCAGAAAGTGAATTGACTGATAAACATCTTTGTTGTTATAACAGGCTTTGCATCCAAGCCTACTGACAGAGCCTTCTGACAGTCAATCATCTTGCAAGGCCCTAGGATGAGAATCTATGTGCACTAATTGGCCAGGGTGGGGAGGGGGGGGCGAGGATCCCAAATATAATAAAAGGTAACATTTTGTAGGCATAATTTTGAGACATAATTTATTAAAATACTCTTTCATTATTCTGAGTGAATGAGACATCTATGCACCAGTACATGCATTCAGTGAAAATCTGGAGTATGGCAAACTCAGATCAGGGTCTTATTTAGCACTAAAATACATTGAGTTTAAATTAAATTGAAACAGTAATTTAGATATATTCACATAGATTTGGGACTTGAACATAGACAGTGCAGTTTTTATCCAGGCAAAACATACACTGAAGCTAGCAAACTAGCTGCAAAACTAGACAGTAAAAGTCCATATCAGATAGTGAAATATTGTTTCAAAGAATAAAAGCTGACAATTAGCGTTGCATTCTCTCCGGATCACCAGAGACACAACAATGCTTGACCTTTATTAGGTTTGGGTTTTGGTTTTTTTCTGACTGACTGCAGAGTAGTTCGCACATGAACAATGAACTATGTCAGTACCATCAGAGCGGCTCATAAAACACTTTCAGGAGTGGAGTTTCACCTGCCAATCTGATTTTCTTTCTCCGCCTGTTCTCTGCTGAGGAAAGTAGCTTCAAAGGGGAACTCAGGGAGCAGGAAACCATGCAGTGATTAAGACAGATTGCTAATATTAATTCAGTCCATTTCTTCTTGCAGGGGAAAATGAAGTGCAGGGTCCCCAGCAGACTTCCATGCAGATGTTTCATTTATAAGGCTTGACATGTCTAAGAGCTCATTTATGATTAAATGTTTGATTTTGAAGAAAATACGTTGCAATAACAAAATGATCCTTTGGAATATTAATAATAAATGGAAGAGGCCTCAGCCTGATGAAGACCTTGTTTCCCCATGGTTTGGTAGTACCCCTAGGTCAGGAAAATTTCACTACTTGTTTAACATCAGTATTAGGAAATCATTTATTCTAGTCCAGATATTAAGTGCATAATAATACTCATGACTGTCCTCCTTCTAGACATCATCTCATCAGGCAGACTTTCCACACAAAAAATGATATCTTCCTGTAATGAATGATTTACAGCATTTCTGCTCAGATATCTTTTCTCCATCATCAAAACTACTCCCAAGCAAAACAACTGTATCAAACTATACTTTCAGTGAAGTTGTTCTCCTGTGCTCACTGATATGTTGCTCAAGCTTGATTAGGGAGACCAAATGCTCCAGCTTTCAACTAATACTGAACATGAGTTCATTTTTGGATCTTTCTCCTTCCCTCATAACTTTATCAACTCTGTTGAATGGTGATTTGTATGTATTTTGCATGCAAGTCCTCATCTAGCTAAGTAGTTAAATTTGCTGCAGCCTGTGCTTTCTACTCAATCAAAATATATTACTGCTGCTAGCATACAGCCCACTTTAGTCCTTATTACACAGAACACCAATTTGTCTCAGTCTAGCAAAGTGTTTAGTTGTATGAATATATTTAACATCCAAGTAAATCCTTTACTGGTACGGTGGTACAATGAAATTGAAGCAAAGGAACCTCTTCCTGCACTCTGGCAGAAAATAGATCCCTGGAAATACAAATCATTTTCCAATGCAGAGGAGTAAAATAATTTTTTGTGTGCAAGTTTATTGCTGAGGCAATAATTATAAAAAACTCTAGTAAATTATTTGCGGGACAGAAATAGTCAGTTTGATGGCTCCTAAGAATGTATTAGGAAATGTAATATCTACCTCACAAGGCCCAGCACCGACGGTTTCAGCCACAGCACAGATTTCCGACTCATTCACAGTGATCTTCCCTTTGAGATATTGGTTGCATTTCTCATTTCCCAAAATAAAAAGGTTTGCTACCCGGAGAAGGCCATCATAGTTAACTACTAGGATTGAAAGGAGAATGAAAACATTATTCTGTTTTAGGGGGAAGAAAAAAATTGAAGATGCAGTCTGGATAAACTTATTCATATAACTTCAGTTACTGTACTTTCACTCCAGTACTCACGTTATCATGTATTTGTCTTTTGGATTTCTTATATTTGCTACAAATGAGATTTGCAAGAAATTTATTTGGTGTGCATGTCTGTTCAGTGCTCTGAGAATATCTGGAGAAGTGTTTTCTATTAGAAGAAAGTGCTGGGTAACTGGGTTTACTCTACAGTCCCCCACCAGCTCGCCCTGTCACTTGGCAGGAATCAGAAAAAGGGAGCCTGAAAATGTTATCACTCCCATCAGCAGAGTGAGGATTTTGTTCCCTGCCTTAATGTGTAACAAGGCCTGCCATGGCCTAGGGAAGGACGTGTGACTTGAAAAATACTGTAGCAGAGCAGAGTTTTTCTCATTCTGTGCTGGCTCAGCTACACTGAATGACTTTGTGCCTGCAAGGGCAGAGCCACAGCTTTGTGCAATCTCCATTCATCAGTGTGAAGGTCAGGAAGCAGGAGCCCTGTGGAGCTTGCTCTTGTTCTACATGTCAAAAGACAAGTCTGTACAAGCTGCAAAGACAAATAAAGGGCCTGGACCTGCCCGTTCTCTGCACAGCCATCAAAAGAAAATGCCAAGCTTGCCCTTCACTGAATGGTTATCCTGCTTTCTTGAATTAAAAACCCAACCAAACAAAAAAAGGATGTAACACTTCTTCCTTCCCTGAATAGGATGCTGTGAGGATTATATTAAGTAGTACATAAAATATAGTACAAAGTCCTTGGATGACAGATGTTATGTATTTACTGTATTACATAACTTACATAACTCCACAACATTGCAAATTCCTTATCAGTTCTCTTAAGCTAAGCTTTCCTGTGATGCTGCACTGTGCTCCAGCCCAACTACCGTGTCCCATCCCCCCCAGAGGATGGCTAATACGGCCATGCTGGGAACATCAAAGGCTGTCATCTGGGAGAGGGTTGGTACAGATTACTTGCCACCCACAAAGAAATGCAGAGTAATGGTTACAAGGAAGAGAGCCTCAGAACTACAGTCTAGTCTCTGCTCCGCTTCCAGGACAGCCTGAGCGTGTTGCTGCTGCTTACTCAGGGTCTGTGGCAAAATGACATTTGAGCACAGCAATTATTGGAGTAATTATTGTCAACTGGCAGCTATTAACTTTATCATCAACACATAATTAGCCAGATATAGTATTTACCAGACTAAATAGATGTCTGTTCTCCCACGTATTTGTATTTAGTTCACACAAAAAACTGTGTTTACTAAACATTAGTAAGGTTGCAAAGTCAAGTACTCAAAAGTTAGGAAATGCCAGACTTAGGGCTGCCTGGGCATCCTGCAGTTCCCTGTCTTTGTGTATGTTAATTGTGTCTTCAATTATATGATTCTGTACTAGTTTTTCCACAAGGCAGCCTGCTTTAAGGATACAAAAAGAGACTGCTCAAGTAGATGAATCAGAATTTTTCAAGAAAGGGTTAGATCTCTGCAAAACAATTCTGCCATATTTTTTAAACCTGTAGAACAATATTTTTCTCTAGTTCATTCTTTGAAATGTTTGAATCATTTTGCCGGTCACTGAAACAAAACAAAACAAAAAAGGATGGACTCGTAGAAAATATTTCACATTAAATGATCTTAGATAAAATGCTCAAAGATTTACAGTTGGACAACTGTGGTATCAGGCAATACCAGCAGCCTCACCTATAATGACAAGAGGAAGTAAGCTGTCAACGTATTCATTTAGTTTTTAAAAATAGGTTCTTACATCCAGTGTATCCCCATCCATAAACACTGCAACTGGTCTTCTCTGGAATGGTACATCCAGAAATGGGCAAACGGATTATTTCTACAAAATTTGTCAATATGGCAGGTCTGAAAAAAAGAAAACAAATAATAGATATAATAGATTTTACTTAACCTTCTAAAATGTATCTTAAAAATGACATTAAATCTATTATAGACCACAGCAATTAAAAACTGTGCCAATCCTTTTCCTTTCTTTTCCATCTTTGAAGAATATGATGGATTCTTCTACCTATTTTTTGTGCTACAGCTGTTAACTGTCAAAAGATTTCTTGAAATGCTGTCACCACTTTCATGCTATTTAACTTGGGTTTTTATCTTAAAAGTAAGTAATGATGGCATTTCATTTGAATATATAGTTTTGCTAATACGGCGAAAGTTTGAAAGCTCATATATACACAAGGATCTCAGTTACAATCTTGTGCTTATTTTATAAATTAAAACCATATACCAGTCAATGTGGGTTGTTTGGATTTTTTGTTTTGTTTTTTTGTTGGGTTTTTTTTTGAAACAAAAAATAATGACAAAAAAAGAACAACAAACAAAACCAAACCAAACCAAACCCTAACAAACCTAAAGCTGGTTATCAGGGAAAATAATACAGGCCCGATTTTTCAGAAGTAACATCTGTTTTTTGAGTATGGTAGATGAACCTGCATTTCTGCTTATATCAAGTGAAATTTCTTACAATTGGAAGTTTATCCCACGGTGTGCAGTATCACAACAGTAGAGAACTGAATTTTCAAATCTTATTTAGGAAGAATCTCATTCATCATTTGAAAATCCTGAAATTGGCAATAATAGCTACTAACCTGCTAAGTTTCAGTAAGACCAAATCTGACCCTGTGGGGCCATATACCAACTGGGAGATATTCAGAATTTGTCTATGCTTCTCCTCTCCCTTTCCTTTGATATTATGGACTCCAAGCCAGGCTTTGTAGTCTTTCAAATCTTTGTACCTAAATGAGGCAAAAGAGGTTAGGATTTTGCTGAGTGCATAATAAAATAACTCAAAAAACTCTGCTTAATATGATTATGCCAGAAGATCTTAACTAATACTCTTCACTAGAAATGGGTTTATGCTGCCAGCTGCTATTCCAAAACCAACAGGCTCAGACGTAAGTATTTGGTCTGAAGCCACTACATAATTTTATCTTTAACTGTGACTAAAATCTAATTTTTGTTTCCTAATACTATCCAAATATTTAGATGCTTGGACAGTATGAACCTTTGAACTTTTTGAGTTTTACCCAATTTTTCTATTTTATTCTGTCCAGTTGAGCAGATGCATGAGATTATTTTTATAAAGAGGCAATTGTCTAACCATTACACTTGGAAAATATATTTATACTTCTATGTAAAATGGCCAGAGCTCTTTTAGATTAACAACAATAATAACAGAAAATACCAAGGTCCCACAGGACTTTTACATCAGAAAAGCAGTGCTAAAGCCAAACAGGAGGGAAAAATGCTGCATTTAAGTTGAAGAAACATTATGCTGATAAGTTCCTGAAAATAAATGTATTTCAATATTGCAATGCTACAGACTACTGTACCGAGAAGGGAAACACTGCCTTGCTGTTAGAACCCACTCTTCCTTTATCAAAGTACCTCCACAGATATGCTTATTCCTGGTGGGGGAAAAAAAAAGAAGAAAAAAAAATATTTAAAAAAGTAAAAAGAGTAATAGAGTTAGTTTCTACATAGGCAAAAACTTTAAAAAGTACTTTTGCTCCCCACATATTTTTGCTGGTGAAAGGTGGATGACTGACAGCTTGCAAAAACATGTCTCTGTCCTTTTTCTCTACAGTTTCAACAATTACAATAGCATGACTTTGCAGAGATATTCTCCAATGTGTATAAAGCAGGAGGAAAGAGAAATCGAGTTACTCTGTTCATTTAGTGGTTTCAAAGTTGAATTTATAATGAGACCTAATTTAAAAAAAAATAAATAGACAAACTAATTCTTTGTAATAGGAACTGGACTGAAACATTCAAACAAGTCCCCAAACTGCCACCAGATGTAAACAACATTTGGTCATTATTCATGTAGGTATTATTCAAAGCATTGACCTCAAGGTGGAGAGTTCCTATTTGATTACCAGCCCTATGAGATTTCTGTCCCCACATACTTCAGTTGGAAACAATCTGCAATGTATGACATCCTACATGTGATTATAGAAAACCTGCAGCATAATATATCAAGTAAAATTAAAGCAATTAAGCATGACAGTTCTTTAAAAAATAAAGATGACTGTGGAATGCAGATTAATTAGTTTCCTTCTTTCTGCCTCCAAAATCACATTTATTTTCTGCAGCTCTTTGGAAAGTGAATTAGAATTGTCAGCAATTTGGGAAAAGCATAAAATCTCACAATTTATAAATTCAAATCACACAAATGTTCAAAGCTTTGCAAAGAACTGCTGGAAGGAGCCCAGACTCTATATGGAGTTCAAAGACAGCAGAATAACACAGATGCTTGCCTTTTTTTTTTTAATTATATTTTGATTGAGGAACAAAATATCTGGTCCAAAAGGCTTGATTCTTTTTAAAATATAGATTCTTCCCAGTTACTTTATAAAAATGTCACAATCAGGAGTATAAATGTGTTCTTGCATATTATGTTTGCTTCAGTAATTATCAAAAGGAATTTACAAGATTGCATCAACTGCTTTAGAAGATTGACTACTACACAGGAAGGTTAAACTTCTTATTTAAATGTAGCACAAATCCAGAGCTGATTCCATGAAATAGGTAAAATTCATCCAAATATACCTAAGTATAACTGATAACAGAATCTGGATCAGAAACATAAGAAAATATGTCATTGATTAATTTAACATTTAGAGGTGGACCTTAGTTGCCAAATATGAGTACAAGTTTCTAAGTATCACTAAGCCTTTACCATCCAGACCTGGCAATTTCATTTTGAGGTGTATAGTGAGTTTTTTGCAGAAAGCCTTGAAGTCATTAAGATTTTGTTTCAGACAACATTATATTTGCTTCCTTGGTAACAATACAAAATAAAACTACATTTTTATGCGTACATGTAATACTTAAAAATATATTTTGTTGCTGGAGTATTCCAGGAATCCCTTTTTCATAAAAGAACCTGAAATCATTCAAGCACTCATCTGCTTAATGGAACTTTGTTGAATAGCACAAAATCCAGGTTCAACTAACTTATTAGCTATTTAAATTTTAGGTACCCAGATGTAATGCACCTTACCTGTCTAAAAGTTCCTCAAACATCAAGGCTGCTTTAACAGTGCAAAGATAATTTTTTCCAGAGAGTGATTCAGCCCACCAATCTGGTTATTTAGTCTAGGAATAGATTGATATTCCTCTAGGAACTTCTTTCTGGATCATCCGCTAGACTTCCAGAAAGGTCTAGTTCTGATTGGAGCTCATAAGATGCAAAGATTACCAAGGATGGGAAGGATGTACAGAATTTCTCTAGCAATGAAGCAATGTAGAAAATAGGCTTTTCATGTTTTCTTTTACCCCATTTTTTCATTTAAGACCTATTTTACAACCTAGTTTTAAAACAGTTGACAAATCGTAAGCTAAAAGCAGCGACACGTACTTTAGTCTGTACCAGCAGAGAAAAAACCCTTTTATTTTTCATGATAGAAGATACAGGGCTGATGCATGTGATATATCTCCTGTTATACATTCATGGTTCACACTTCCAGCTGATGAGTTATGAACGAGAGTAATGAACATAGGAAACAGTAATTCTGTGTTCTGGTTTTTACACAGTAGCAAAGTAAGATTCTGCCATAATGTAATACACATTTCCAGCTGTACATGTTAGGAACTTGTTTTACAGAATGAAAAGGATTTCCTTTTTTTTTTTTTTTTTTTAAACAGACTACATCTCAATTGCATGCAATGATATGAGCAGAAAGCTAAATTTGAGGTGGGTATATATCCTGAATCCATCACTTCACAACTAAATGTACTGACGTTAAAATGAAAATATTGATATGAAACTAAAAATTTTTGGTAACAGTCTCTGAAATAAACAGTTTAAAGCTGGATGCTGAGCCAATGACATGAAAAGGTCTGCAGTAGCTAACTGAAAGAGCAGAATGCTAAGAATGCTTTACAAGCTCATGGGTGTAAGGTAGCAATAGCAAACATATAAACATTTCACTGATGGAGTGGAATCACCCCATGTTCCAGGAACGCTGATTTTCTGCTTTTACAGAATTTAACTGCAATCTAGAAGTATTCTTGTTACCATCAACCTTTTCTACAGTTCCAAAACAAATATCCTAGTAGAGGCATTGTCTTTCTAATCGAAGTGATAGTTACCTGTATGTCAAACTAACCACCCATCCTTCGTTAGTTTGTGTTGGGATTCCATTTACAACTCTCAAATGTTTTGTTGAGGCACAAGGAATGACGGTATCTGAAAGCAGGTCCAGAGATCACATTTTACTAAAAACAGCGGTAGGAAACCTGTACAGTTGCACATAAGGACCACAAGAAGGTCAATATTTATTATGGATTAACTTTCCTGCACTAATGAAATATATTTCTAGAGCATCGGAACTACTTCAGTGAAGCTGGGTCAGCCTGTATAAATATTCATAGGGAATACAAAATACATATATTTAAATAGGTTTATTATGGAGATTTACATAGTTAAAAAGCAAACAATGAAAGTCATTACCATATCTCACCACTGGCAAGACAGGACAGTAAGCATAGATAAAGGAGTATAATAAAGCTATTCTACATTTTCCTCTTGTAAAAGCAATTTTTCCCAGGCTGTATGTTTTTTTGTATCTTTAGCTGATCTCTTTCTTGTTTCCCAACCAGAAAGAAATGGCTAGTCCTAGAGGATACAGTACATGCACTGAACAGTACATCTGCAGACTTACTTACCATCCAGGCTGGTTGTAGTAGGAGTTGTATCACCTTCACCTAGACAGACACATAAGATATCCATCATACAAAATTAAAACACTTCTAAAAACTGAATACAGTAAAAATCAACAGCAAATGGCATATTGTTAATTTAGTTAGTTCACAAAGTTTTAAATTTCAACGATTTCTTTAATACTCTGCAAAAGCACAATTTGGTAAGGATTAACAAGAAGGTAGAACTTAATTCCAAAGAAATGAAATAAGAATTAAACATTTTGCAACAGGAGTTTCAAACATTTTTCTTCTTGGCTGAATCCTGAATACATCAGGCTACCAGTCATGTTCAATTTACATGTTTTATTTGAACAAACAAATGCTGAAAAATTAAGTTGTGACTTTTCTCTAAGCTTTCAGGAACTATAGAAGTCATGTAATTAAATCCAAATCAGATTTAACGAAAATTTCTAATTTTCTTAAAAACTTTTGGAACTCCAAAAGTCTTTTTATGTTGCTATCAGCAAAAACTTATCCCTATCAAAACGTGTTCCCCGAAATCTGGTTTGGTTCTTCCATCTAGTCCAAGTGAAAATACAGTTACAACACAGTTGCTTAAACTTGGTTCAAAATTCTTCCCTGAAGTCTGCAGAGTGACCCAGTCTTACGAGCTACAGGTGTAGCTGCTGAAAATTTGCACAGGGAAAATTTAAACAGTCACATCCAAGTAGATCTCCATCATTAAATATATATATATATATAAAAAGGTATATACTTATATACATAGTTACATTTCCACGTGCATGTATACACATATGCACGTGTATGTGTATGCATCTGTATATGTGTATGTATGCATGCATACATACAAATATATTTATACAGTGCAGTTTGAAAAGACAAGTAAATACACTTGGGAACTGCCAGAATTTTGTCTGTACTGGTTAAGCTGGTTATCAGTACCTGAGTGAACTAGTAGTAGTTCAGTACTAGTCCACACAATTGTAAAACAGACATATTCCAGCTCTGGAGTCTGATTCCAGAAATCATAATACTCACCATTGCCATGTACCCTACAAATATTTGCTGTGAATATTTCCTTAGGAATTCATAGATCCAGATAATGAACCCAGAGTGAGTGAATAATATTTATATTTCTTCAGCTGTTGTTCTTTACCTACATTGACATAAATAAACTTTTGCACAGTTTGTTTACTCTTCACATAGATGCCAAAATATCACCTGAGACTTCAAATATCACCTCTTAGAGATGCTGCAGTCCAGACTATGAGGAAATGCAGCAGATTGCTGCAAGGAAAGAATGTAACATTATCCTTAACCTCCAGAGATCACAGCCGCGCATTCAAAAGCCTGATTTGCCATTTAAATGTTCTCTCAGGATATACAGCATAGTGATTTAGAAATGAGAATTTAAGAGAAAAATCTTGAACCTAAATGTGAATTGCACATTTTTCGGCATAAATCTTTTCCCACTTAATTTTGGTTTATTACTGAAGTCCCTGTGATTTTTAATTCTCTTTATTTAAGCTATTTAGATTTTAACATGCAGCTTTGGAGGAGTGATGTTCCTAATTCTTGCCAGGAGTTAAATCATCCCATAAACATCTGAAAGCAGAATCTATATAACACATAGACATATCAGCATACATATATAGTGAGTTATCCTAACTTTACAAACAAATGAAGNTGCCAGGAGTTAAATCATCCCATAAACATCTGAAAGCAGAATCTGTATAACATATAGACATATCAGCATACATATAGTGAGTTATCCTAACTTTACAAACAAATGAAGAACACACAAAGAGACTATGAAGCTTGTAGCACAGAAGATAACTGTCCCTGGGTTTCTTGAGGCCACAGCCAGCATTCTGACCACTAGACAATTCTTTGTCTCCGTCCAGCCCTCATTCAATAGCTAGATCTGTTGGAAAATGTTTGACCATCTGTAATAGCTCTTTTATGCTCCTGCTGCATAAATAAGCCTTGAAATCTCTACGCTGATCAAGAAAAAGGACCCCTTGTTCATATATTGCACAAGCAGCTTCTGTCCATCCCTTTTCAGTCATGCACAATTGATTCTTGATGGACTTACACATTTTCTGCTGCCACAAGTGACAACAGAAAGGTATGCATACGCATGTGACACCATGGCTTCACTGGGACAGCACAGCTGACAATGCCTGAGGCATAGCAAGTACTCACATCGAGAAATAGGGCAGTAATCCCAGGGAACGAGAGGATCATCTGTGTAACACCAGGGACCATGAAAATCATCATCTGGATTGCGGCAATAGTTTTTCTTCAGTTTACTAACATCTGGTTCTCTGAATATTTGTATATGCCTACAGGGAAAAAAATTCAAAGTGCTGAAAAGCTTTATACTATAGCCCAAATTTTCAAAGGTTAAATGTTGCTTTGCTCCGCATTGTAATATTAGCTGATTGAGAAGCCTACAGGTCAGGGTTTAGGGCTGGTTAAAATCAAAGGGAAGATGAGACCCAAATATTTGCTGGATCTGGGTCCAAGTTTCCTCTGGTTGGTATTCTAAGCACCGGACAGCTGGGAGGTTTCTAGATCTCCCACTTGAGCTAAAATCCCTGGATACCCTCAGGAGGGAACTGTACCCTGGTTAGAAGAGCGTCTGTGCTGCCCTTAGCAAATCTGCAGGCCTCTCTGGGAGCACCGGTACCTTCTCCCTGCAGATTAGCACAAGGGAGCACGGAAGCTGCAAAGAAAGCTGAATCTTAGGCAAAGGAAGGACAAATGCAAGAAAGTTAGCAAGACTGAGCAGCAGGCAAGGAGAAGGATGAATGGCTCAGACAAACTCCAGTCATAGGTCACCTAAGTTACAAACCTACATGAGGCAGTTTAAAGGTGGAAGTTTGGGGTCAAAATCTGAAGCAAAGATGTTTATTTCTGTCTTGTCAGACAGAAGCATGCAGAATTCCTAAGTTACAACTGCACGGCCCTTTTGGTTTTATAACCAACCATGCATGCTGCCATAACCAGAGTAACGGATGAGGCGAGACAGATAAGTCTCCAAAGAGGTTCCCAGATGGAAAATTTGAGGGAGTAAGAGAAGAAAGGCTGATCTGTGCACAAGGTTATATGAATGCAACTGCATCAAGCACTCAGTTGCTTCAGAGCAACGTATCAGAGCTCTCAGAAGTCATGAACTTAAGCCTCTGCCTCCCTTACATGGACAGGACAGGAATCAGGGACAGCCAAATTCCAGAGGGCAATGGCTAATATGTTGGGCACTATGACTGTGGTGGTCATGAGCACTGACTCAAGAACAAGTATCAAAGGTAACATAGACATAATCACTTCTTCAGAAACTAAAGGAAAACAAAGGTAAAACTGTTTCCATCTGGGCCACTAATGTGTATAATATCTCATACATAGCAAAATTTTTGATGAATCTCTGTCTTTGTGGGGTACCTGGAAGTCATTGTTCTTGTCACTCCTGAGGTTTATTAACCTACTCTTCAGAACCAGCAAAGGCAACACTGAGGATCCTGGCATAACTGAAAAAGTCTTGAAAACTCACAACTTCTTTTGTACTTACTGATGATTGATTTTTACCTTAGCAAATAAATTAAAAGTAACTTGCCATTTCCACTACTTGAATATGAAGCCAAAGTAATGATAAACAAAAGAAATTTCAGGTCATTTTAATGGCATTTGATGTCAGTGTCATTAGATGATAGACTCATGATTCAATTTCAGATTGCAAGGGACCCTAGGTGGTTTCAAGTACAACTCCCCGCTTGAAGAAGCATGAGCTATTAGATTAATGAGATAACAATTCCCTGCTTTGTTCCTGCTATCCTCTCAGAGAACAAAACTTTCAAGGACAAAGATGGGGTAAACCAGGTCAGTAAACTAAACACTAAGAAACATCCCAAAGCCTGCAATTAGTGGTTAGCCTGAACAAAGACATGTTGTGTAACATATTTAAACACCGAGAGAGAAAAAAAAAAAAAAGATATTAAAATCTCCAGGGCATAAGTGGCTATTTTAGAATCACTGCAGAAGAAAAGGAGATGCCATCTGGAGACAGTATTTATTCAGGACTCACTGAACCATCTTTTTCTGTTTCGTATGTACACACCTACGTAAGTCTTCAATATTCTTGTCCCATGTAGAGCAAGCCAGCCCAAATCTTGTCTTGGAGAGATTCCCCATGTAACTCTTCCCATTGCCACGATAACAATCTGAATAGGAGTGTTGAGACAAGAAAAAGTGGAGGGTGATTGTGCAACACTGAAAAGAAAACTCTTCCATCAGTAACCCAAATAATTAAAGACAAGTGTTATATTTAGCAAACACTATACAATATAAGTCAGAGAATTGCATAAATCAAATTAGAAGGAAAATAGGTGAAAAATTTCAAATTTAAATACATAATCCACTTGAGACCTTCATTCTCAACACAGTAACATTTAAAATTTTTTCTTACATAGAATCATAGAATCATAGAATCGTTAAGGTTGGAAGGGACCTTTCAGATCATCTAGTCCAACCATTAACCTAACCTGACAAAACCACATCTAAACCATATCCCCAAGTACCACGTCTACCCTTTTTTTAAACACCTCCAGGGATGGCGAATCCACCACCTCCCTGGGCAGCCTATTCCAATGTTGAATAACCCTTTCAGTGAAAATTTTTTTTCTAATATCCAACCTAAACCTCGCCTGGCTTAACTTGAACCCATTACCTCTCGTCCTATTGAGAGAGTTAGATAAACTGCAAAAGTTTCTTTCATAAATAGTTAGCTTATGGTTAATTTAGAAGTGTCACACAGAATATTCTAAAAATTGTCAGGATCTATTTTATACAAAACAAAGAAAAAATACCCCCTTAATCCTCCCTCCTCAAAAATAGGCACTCTTAGCCTATTTGAAACAACGTGCCTTCATGTATTTCTGGATACTGGTAGCAGTATGTAAACCTAGACTTAAGTTCTACTTTGGCAAAATCAAAAAATCAACATGACTTTAATTTTAATGTAATTCAAAAACTTGCCTGTTCACTCCAGCAGAAGTCATGTTTAATTCATAAGCTTTTATCACAAGCCTTTTTGAGATTTTCAAGAGGATTGTTTAAAATGATCACTACTATAAAGACTTTTTGTATAAAGCATTTCATTTCATATTCATCAGTATTTTTACTTTTTGATAATTGATACTCTACAAAAAACACAGAATGAAAGTCAAAGTTTAATCCTTTCTCTGACAGAAGTCTTGCAACTGCAACACTTCAAATTTTAAAAGAAAAAAATGGCTAAAATTTAAAGATGGAAATCTTAATGCAGCCTGATGTAGGGTCATAGGTCTGAGGTCTCAGCCTCAGTTTATGCTATGATTGACATCAGTTGTCGGGATACAATAATACTCCTTCGAGTAATACCAAGACCTCACGGGAAACCAAAAGTTGCCTGAAGACTCAGAATGGACTTTGCAGCCAGAGCTAATATCTTGAATCTAAGGGGTTACATGGGAAGTCCCATGTGTTTTTTCAGTTCAACTCCTTTTAGACGAGGGGGTATAAGGAAAAAAAATAATTAAAAAATGACATTTGGTGGCCTCATATGCCATTACAAAAAGACTGTGAACCAAGGAAATCATCTCAGCTCTGGAAAAAGGCCTTTCAGATTAAGAAAGGTAAGAGAGTGAAGCAGATCTCCAGCTAATATAAGATGGCACACAGATTCACCTTGTCTAAAAATCAGATCCAACAGCAAATCTTTGCTGCAGCTTTATCTGCTGGAATCGAAACATGAGCTGAGAAATGAATCTCATTTACACCATGATGAATCCCAAGTATGCAAATAAAGCCAAAGTGGAACTACACAGGTGTAATACAGATGTACTGAGACCAACTTCTCCAGTTTTCAAGTCTGCTTATTTGCCGTTTGGAACAGTACGGCATTCACTTAAAATCATGTTATCGCCCTTCCCACTGTTACCTTGCTCATTTGATACATCGCACTTAGGAATCTGGGAGCAATAACCAATACGGATGTTTGGGTCAGTGGTGAAACACCAGGGTGATTCAGATCCATCTGGATTTCGGCAGTAGTTCTCCCTCAAATCCCTATAAAAATAAATATGTTAGCTCACAGCAGGGATAACCTAAAGCCACTGATGCATTCTATTGCTTTTTATTATGAATTAGCAATAGTATAAGCTCCTTAAGGTCTGTATGTTACTGATCAGTGTCAAGCGCAAGGAGATGAGGAGCCAGTAAGAACACAGTGTCCAGAAAAATATAGTAATTGTAATAAGAATATGGTTATGGGAAGTCATTTTCAGTGGACCTATGTTTTGACTGGATGTAAGATTTCATTTGAAGATTAACAATATTTTCAGTATAGCTTATTTTTATTCAGGGTTCTCCAAAAAAATTTGCATGCAAGATGACATTGGATACACCTGAAATCCATTACAAGTGCTTTTAAATACAAACATTACCAAAGTGCTTAAAATTCCCCGTACTTTGAATGGCTCTGCTGAGTTCAGAGAAACAGAGTCCTGTAGACTGTCAGTGATTCATTTAAGAAATTGAATCTTGGAACATAAAAAAAACCTGTGTGGTGAAATTCTATACAGCTGTTACCTTTAAAGTAAAAGTTAGCCACAAGGGAACATCTTTAAATGTCTCTCACAGCTTGCATGAAATAGTCAAACCTCTTAAATGTAAGTTTTATTTTCCCATCTCCTGACAGTTGTTACCATGTTCTGTGCATCTCCATATTTCACTGTATTTTTCCATCTGCAGTGCTTACTAATAATAGACTATGGAAAAAATGGGCCTTATACTGTAACTCTTACTCATGTGAGTGAGTTTGGAACAGTTGTACCAGCGGTTCTATTGATTTTACTCAATCTATTGCCCTGAATATCTTCTACGCTCTCAAGAATTGGCTGAATAAGCAGTCCGAACATTGTTAGCCCCTCTGCACTGCTAGGAACATCGTTAAAACTGTACAAGGGCCTAATCCTGCAGCAGCGTTACATAGGTACAGTGCAAATTGGTTTAAGTGGTGGTTTGTCTGAGAAAAACCTGTGGGATCAGGTTCAAACACTAACTTCTGGGCAAGTTCAAGGTAGTCCTGAGACTGATAGAGGAGACTCAGGATCAGTCTTATTTTCCATTACAATGATGATTGTTAAATTTTCAGTAGATGTGTTACAATGCACAGTATTCGATCAATAACCTGAACAATAGTAGCAAAGGGATTCAGACAACAAACCTAATTGTTTTGCTCAAACGATCTGTTCTTAGGGAGATAATCCGAACTCAGACTGGAATGTTTTCTTTAGCTTGAAACATCCGCACTATTTAATTCCAGCACAAGCACAGACTGATATTTAGCCACCAATAAAGACGTTTAGTACAAACGAGGCTGTGGGTCAATGCTGCTCAGCTAGGTTTCCTCTATGCTCAGTGAAAAAAGGACTGAAAGAGCATGATTAAGGTAACTGCCTAAAACAAGTAGATTATTCACATCCTGGGAGTTTATGAACTGTACAGAAAAGTTAGATGACCACAGGTAAAAGCAGTCCTGATCATGTAAGTACATTTAGAAATGAGACAGAAAAGGGATTAAAAAGATGGCAAATAAAAGAAGTGCTGTCAAATATTATAAATGTCAAATATTGCCAACACACTTATGCAATATTTAGGGCATATTAAGTTAACGTCAATAACCAAACTGCGAACACGTAATTACCTCCATGAAAGAAAAACAATAGTATAGAATCACAGAATTGTAGAATAGTTTGGGTCAGAAGGGACCTTTAAAGGTCATCTAGTCCAATACCCTGCAATGAGCAGGGACATCTTCAACTAGATCAGGTTGTTCAGACCCCCATCCAACCTGACCTTGAATGTTTCCAGGGATGAGGCATCTACCCTCTTTCAGTTTACACCTTGTCCTATCGCGACAGAGGGGGCTCAGAGAGTTGGGGTTGTTCCGTCTGGAGATGAGAAGGCTCCAGGGACACCTTATGGCAGCCTTTCAGTATCTGAAGGCTGCCTACAGGAAAGCTGGGGAGGGATCTTTTACAAGGGAATGTAGTGATAAGACAAAGGGTAATGGCTTCAAACTGGAAGAAGGTAGATTTAGATTAGATATTAGGAAGAAATTTTTCACTTTGAGGGTGGTGAGGCACTGGAACAGGTTGCCTAGCGAAGTTGTGGAAGCTCCATCCCTGGAGGTGTTTAAGGCCAGGCTGGATGGGGCTTTGAGAAACCTGGTCTAGTGGGAGGTGTCCCTGCCTATGGCAGGGGGGGTGGAACTAGATGATCTTTAGGTCCCAACCTAAACCTTTCTATTATTCCATGATCTTTCTTTTAAGCCCGCTTTAAGCACTGAAAGGACGCGATAAGGTCTCCCTGGAGCTTTTTCTTCTACAGGCTGAACAACCCCAACTCTCTCAGCCTGTCCTCATAGGAGAGGTGTTCCATCCCTCTGATCATCTTTGTGGCCCTCCTCTGGACCAGCTCAAGCAGGTCCACATCCTTCTTATGTTGGGGGCTCCAGAGCTGGACACAGTACTCCAGGTGGGGTTTTACCAGAGCAGAGTCCAGGGGCAGAATCTCCTCCCTTGACCTGCTGGCCACTCTTCTTTTGTTGCAGCCCAGGATACTGTTGGCCTTCTGGGCTTTAAGCACATATTGCCAGCTCATGTCCAGCTTTTCACCTACCAGTACCCCCAAGTCCTTCTCAGCAGGACTGCTCTCAATCCCTTCATCCCCCAGCCAGTACTGATACCAGGAGTTGGTATATCACCCAGGTGCAGGACACTGTAACGTACCAGCACTGTTGGGATTCAGGTCCCAGTCTGGAAATCCATACACTTTATAATCAATTAAATTAGTGAACACATGCTTAAAGAAAAAGCTCATAAAACCCCCTACAGTTTCACACAAATTTGTCTAGAACTAATATTTTGATATCTGAAGAACTGATTTTCCCATGTTCCAATGGTTTTCAGCATCAGCAAGTACAGTAAGGTCACAGAGCAGGGACTGGAATCCTATAGTCTACTTTGGTTGCATGAATTTCTAAACATTTGAAAACTAAGCTCTTTTTCCACTGCAGTAATATCCACATCTCTACTCACTTGCACTTGAAGTTCTCAGGAGTTATGTTGTGCTGGTGAGGAAACTGGGAGTCCCATCGCTGGCACTGGATTCCACTCCATATGGTGTTGACTGTGCCACGATAACCCTCACCCTGCCCCTGAATGCAAGTCGATGTCTCAGCTGCCGCCTCCGTGCTGTTCACGATGCTTTCATCTGTAGACCCAGAGAAGAAGAGCTGTTTCATTTTCTTAAGACTGAGCCTGGCTCAGGATTTCAGGTTTGAACTCTACATTGCAGTTCATGTTGTTGTAACTGGAGTTCTTTGGTGAAAATGCCAATCTGATGTCTTTTACAGAATAATTTTCTCTTCTTCAAATTCATAACATCCATGAAATCAAAATTGGTGTCAGACCTTATGCTACTTTATCCACTTTCAGGCAAAGAATCTATAAAGTCTGCAACATTTAAGACCTTTGTTTAGTGAGACACCTGGCCTATGCTGTATTATTGAAGGTCAGGAAATATTCTTAGTTACTCTTTCCAGTTCAACAAATATTATCTCCTTCTTAGCTTTACACAACTGAGTGGCCACCCATGTGCACACTGTTAAACATGTTAATACACATTTGCAGGATTAAAACCCAACTGGTTTTCTCCAAAAAATCCCCAGAATATCATGTCACAGGAAAAAGATGCAGATAAAAAAAAAATAAAAAGATAAATCCTATTATAAATTAATGTGCTAAATCCTCCTTGAAGCTTCTCTTTTTATGCCTCATATAGTTAGAAGGAAAAAAAAAAACCAACAAACCAACAGCCCAGCTTTTGGAAATCAAGGATCAGTATTCTCTACAGAGAGACAAATGTTTTAAAGACCAACAAATTCATCAGACTCAAGATCTTTTACAGATGTTGATATACTCTGCATTCACCCTAGTGTGGGCTGTCTTGAACTAAATTCAGAAAAACAGTGGTTTTTTAAATGACTCATTCACATAACTTGAAAGACTCTTTTTATTTCTTATGCAATTTTCATAATTGCAAATTAATGGCACAGATATTGCATCAGATATATACAAAGTAGTACAAAACTAAATATAATACAGTAAGAGCAGAGCAACACTTCTACAATGTCCCAAAAAGCTCCCAACATAATATTTTTGTAAGTAACTGCCCATCTGTTGGTAATTGCTATTGTTCACAAGACTAATTTTATTAATTACCTTTAAAGTACTAGTTGCCAGCAATAAGTATGTTAATAAAGTTTTAAAATTAGTTTTCTTCAAATGGTCCAATGTTTAGAACAATATTTGTGTGTTTCTCATTATATAGTTCATTCGTGGTAACTTCAGCCAGTTCTACGAACTTGCAGAGAATATGGATCTTAAGGAAACCAAATGTCATAACAGATGGGTTTGGTTGATTTGCTGTCTAATCTTCAATGTTAAAGATCACTTCCCTGTCAGAAGATAACATCAAGTTGTGCAGTTGAATTATACATTCCTCCATGCTGGAGAAAATTTCCCTTTTTCTCTTCATCTGGTTGATGTTTTTACATCAGTGCTTAATGGTTAAATTAATTTCCTGTCCTTCCTTCCCAAGGCACTTTGCCTGCAATGATTGTCCTAGTTCAATGGGATTGTGAGTTCCATGCTCATTTCAAAGTCAAAAGGACATTGCACTGCAAGTATCACAAGAAGGATTCTGCAGGCTGACGAATGCACCCTTCCTGGTGAATTCATCAAACGGGTTTGCAGCTAGTAACTGTATTTATAACCGTTGTAATTCACTTTATAAGTAATTGGACAACAAAAAGACAAATTGATACACCTAATAGAAATACGTAGCTTCATATTTCAGCTTTCCATCATCACTAATGTATGAAAACAAATTGGAATTACATTCCAAGATAGCTCCTAAGCTGATTAGACTAGACATTGCTGTCTAGACATTCAAATATATATTAGTTTGGTTTTTTTTTTTAATATATGCAACACTTTTATTAAAAATGAAAGAGATGTGGTGTACAATTTGGGAAAAAATAGTTACCCACCATGATAAATTTCAGCATACTTATGGCATGGCTGCATAATATTTCCTAAGTAAATCAATAAATTGCAACTATGTAACTCCAGCAAAAAGTCTTCTTAAATAATAGTAATAATGCATAAAAATGCAGCGTAATACAAGCTATTACAAAGACCTTATTTATACACAAGTACTTACTATTTCAACTGTAATGAATTGTATAGTGCATTTACTCTGTACTCAGTCATACTAGGGAAAAAGTAATTGGGTTGGTGTTTATGCATCTTTGTGTGTTTTGTGGGTTTTTTAAAAATTCACATGCCTGAAAAAAAATAACTAATGCATCACTTTAAGCAAGGCCATAGAGTTATTTTGCAGAGCATTCCTTCTTACATATCTACAGATAACACAGCTCATGGCTAAACCTTACACTATGTGTCTGTACAGTGACCTCTATCTGTAGATCAGATTTTACAATTTGTCCATGTCAAAATGTTCTGTTTAAAGGAACCAGACAAACCCAACTTTCACATTGTCATGAATACTTTCACAGCCAAACCTCTACTGGAAAGGCTAAAAGAGAAATTATTTCAAAATCTGCAATGTGTGATGAATTAGCTGCTGCTACTACTTTGTGGCAGCTCTCAACAAGAATTCTGGTGATGAAGAGTATCACTAAAATATTTTTATTTGAATTAATAAAGCAATTCTGACAGCCCAAAAGGTCCAGAAAACCCTCCCCATACTCTTCTTTCTATACCACCTGCATTTCCTACAAACATCTGGTTTTCAAATATGAAAAATGAGAATGCAAAATACTTTTGAAATTTAATTCTGAAATTATAAGGGCTTATTCCCTCAGAAACAACTTCTCTTCTGGCTCTTGAGTCTCACAGAAAGCTCAAAAATTATCAAAAAATCTCAAGAAATCCTTCATTCAGCTGGTGATTTCCACGAACAGGCACTATAGGAGCAGTCTCCCCGTTCATGTGAATGAAGGGTGGGGTGGGTGTTCACACAGACAGCCAAAAGCTTGAGGAGAGGTGCTCTGCAGACCATAAGGCAGTTACCAGAATTTAAGAGGTGCTCAGGTTGTCCAAGCCTACAAGTTAAATAGTCATCTCCATTCAGTACTGGTCTTGTTCTTGAGTCTAATTACTCTTGTCACCCACATAGCCAAGTATCTAAAGTTTAATAACTCTGAGCATGAATATCAGATGTGCAGAGCACCACTAGAAGAGTCCTGAGACCACACTCACCAGTTCTTTTACATGGTGGAATCAAGATGAAGCTAAAAATCAGTAAGGCTGAATTCACACCCTTATCTTAGCCATTCTTCTAAAATATAAATTAAGACCTGCAATTCCAAGGGCTTTTTCCAATGAGAAAGTCATTATGAATTGTTAGAAGATAAATTTAAGTTCAATAAGCAATCCTTATTATGCAGGCAGGTACTTTAATTTCGTATTAGAAGTACCTTTTCTTTTTTTTTTTACAGTTCTGCTTTTATAGTTCTGAACTGAGATCAAAAGGACCGTTAAAGGAAGATCACAGAAAATATCATCTTACAAAAGACTACTATTTATGATTTATTAATTAAATATCACTTCTTATTCCTGTATGAAACTTCATTATGAACAAAAGAATTTGGTAATTGTCTAGCAGCATTTTGTTACCATTGAACTTTGTTGTAATTTTTTTTTTTTTAATAGTCTGGATGACTCAAATTAACCATGTAATTCAGACAGGTACTTGAGAATTTCCTGTTAGTAGTATTTCCACCATCACATGTTCACTCTGAAGTCCTCAACCAAAGAGCAATAATGCAAAGGTTTCCTTTTTTCCATAAAACCCTCCCTAATTTGATACTTTAAAATACATGACGTTATTAATGAGGGCCAGCTCATGCATTCGTAGATGTTAAGTAAAGAGATGAAACATTATCCAGAGCTTTGTGTGTAAAGCCACAGATAGTCTTCTCAGTTCTGGTTCTCACAGTAATGCCAGCATGAGGGAATCAGCAGGGGCCTTGAGTCATTCTACCGCTGAAGTAACCAGTTAGAGTACTATTTCTGTCTTTAATCCCACTGACCCAGAAGAAAAACCTGCACAAATTTTAGGTCAATGGTGAAACTCCTACTGACTTAAAAGAAGGTAAGGATTTTGCTGGACTATTCATGTACTTTCATGATAATACTATCAATGTATTTTTGGAAAAAGATGTAGTTGGAAAAGAAGAAGAGTCTAAATTTCTTCATCAGGAAAATTCCTACTTTTGCTTATGCTGTTGCAATGCCTATCCCAGTGTGTCAGTCTACAAAAGGAAAATGTACCCTGATTTGTAACAAAAGATTTTAAAAAGTAGATTTCAAAAGATGAGGTGCCTAACCCAGTAAAGAAAGTGTTCTAAACACAGCAAAGTCCTCATTAAGCATACAATTCTGCAAGTGTCAGCATGAAACTTGAGTGATGTTATGGGGTGATGCTCAGTTACGCTGCCGCCAGGCATCCCTGCCTCAAGCAACACAATATACAGTTCTGAGTGTTAAGATCTTTTCTTTCCACATGTTTCCTTCAACAGTAGATGAAACATGAAAAAAACCCCAAAGAAAAAAAACGTCCAAACCAACACTGATTTCTCGTGTTTTGGGATTTTTTCAGCAAAAACATATGAGAAAGTGAAGAAATAAATCAGATCCAAGCTCAAGAATCATGGTACGGAAGAACTCATTGTCACCTAAAACCCATGCAGCTACAGTTAATTTGTCCTTGAGCACAGAGAGATCTTTCCAGGTTGTTCCAATATCTACAAATAGCCTTTAAATCCAAAAAATTTTCAGTTTAAATACACTAAAAATAAATGAATCTGGATCCAAATTTTCACCAGACTTCTCTTCAGGTTCAGAGCTTTTTAATCTCACCTTCAAAACTATCATAGAAATGATGAAAAGGATCTGAGAAGTATCCTTTTTGAGGAAATGTGGATTGAGCCATTGCATACACAATGAATGCTAGACCTCATCTATACCCCCATGTGAAGCGAGNTACCCCCATGTGGAGCGAGGTGGAAGGTAACATTTTATCAACTACTAAACATCAGTCTCTTTTCACTGCCTCCTTTCTATAAACATCTTTATCTTACATAAATATTAAGCTTAAACTGAGTGGCACTTTTATTTGTTTACATACTATGATTCAACAAATAATTCTTTAATCAGAACGTCACATTCAAATGGGCAGTTGAAATCTCTCTGTTACTGAAGGATAAGTAATCTAATTGGTGATACTTTGCCTTCCCAACAGTTGTAGACACACTGCAATGCTTCATTTTACACCTAGATTCTCAGTTTTGCTGATTCATTACTTGCTCTTTCCCA
Source organism: Himantopus leucocephalus (assembly GCA_003993805.1). Lineage (NCBI taxonomy): Eukaryota > Metazoa > Chordata > Aves > Charadriiformes > Recurvirostridae > Himantopus > Himantopus leucocephalus. The sequence goes on along the minus strand of RSEF01000001.1, from coordinate 12,242,314 downwards.
TCAAATCCAGACCACTATCGAATTCTCTCAGGGCTTTTCGGGCTCCAGTCATCCCTGCCTATTGCTTACGAGTACTGACAGCAAAGCCTAAACCCATGGTAATATTATTTGGGTTGGTTGGAAACCAGGTAGGCAGCAACCAAGCACTGTCTTTGCTGTAATAATTCCAGATAGCTCTGCAGCTCTCAAACAACTGACATATGTAGCTTCCTCATTTCTGGGCCTCAGCACCTCTCTGCCTCATCCCCAGAAATGCAGCTGTCCTTTTTCCTTTTTTTTAAAAAAAACCCAAACAGTATTAGCTCCCCATCCTGTCTTGCCTGTAGTCCATGTCCTCATTCATGCCAAAGTAACAGTCATTTTCTTTTCTCATATTTGCTGTCACTGCTTCCATTTCTTCATTTCATCCTACACTTCTTTATTGCTGTTATAGTTGTCCTTTTATCCTCTCTTCTAACTAAAAATTGTCTCAAGCCAAAACCACAGACACATATGTGAGCAACTTCAAACCAATCCTGGGGTCCCTGAAGTCTTAATCCAGATCCAATTTTTGCAGCTTGAGCCATCTCTAATCCCTAATTGCTCCTGTCATCTCATTCTCACAGCCCTGGCTGTAAGCCACAATGTTTTATGCTGCCTTCTGTGCTTGGAAATAAAGTTACAATGCCCTCCTGTCTCTTCAGTCTTAAAAACATATTTGTTTTCTGAATGCTTCCTTCCACTGACTTTTTTGCCGAAAATTTTGTATATGAGCTGTTGTCAGCATTTTGGCTATAGAGCATACTAGCACTCATGACATGTAGCAAAAACCGCAAGCAGCATGCTGCCTTGTGGTCAGTCCCCGAAGAGAGGACACCTACGTTTTTGTATATGGTCCAAACACTTGGATTTGCAAAGCATTTTTTCTAATTAGTATTTCTTGTAAAATATATAAACAGTCTTCAGCATAGGAATTAAAAACCTGTGTGAGAATCCAAACCACAACGCTATAAAGACATATAACTCATGATGTTCTCTTTTTAGTGTACTAAGATTGCACACAGCCACAGCTTCAGAACATGGAGCAGCCACTGAAACCCAGAACAGCCTGGTGTTTTGGGCTCCCTGCTGGGAAGTGGGAAAACAGTTTTTCTATGTGCCTCAAGAAAGGCAGAAAACTGAAAACAGGGCTCTAACATATTGTGTCGATATTCTGGTCACCGAGCTGGTGATATATCAGTAATATCAACAATAGATTCCCTCTCTGGGTTATAAAGTCAAATACATCTGCTGGATTAAGCCCTTTCAAGATCACTACTTTTGTATTCTTCCTCATATAAATCACTTCAGTAATTTCCAAATATCTACTGTTTTCTGCAGTGAAAATACAATTTTGCATGTGAAATTTCCACTGATCTTAATATACTTTCTAACTGAAGATAAAAGAAATAATTTCTAGTTAATTTGGTCAACTTTTGCCTGCAAATGTGACCAAAGGCTTTCATTACAACACTAAAATCATTACATTGTGGGTTCTTTTTTTTAATTTCTTTTTGGCGATTACCTTTTCTTCAGGACTTTAATTGTGACTTGGGTAGACAGAGGTGACATTACAGTAGTTTGCAGGAGATCTCCCATCCAGCTATTTTGTAAAGCTTAGACCAGACTGTAGATACCGAAAGTTGCATGGACTGTAAGCTTACGTGACCAGCAAAGCCAGATGCGAATCCTCAGAACACTGACACATCAGCTCAGGAAATGCCAAAGGATAAAGGTTTATAAAAGTTGCATTTGTGAAACAGTCAGCTGTAACTTAGGAATATTTTTATTTTTCATAGTAAAAACACTACTACCAGGGGAAAAGAATAGATCTAGTATGCTACATATGATTCATATATTACCTAATAATTAGAGAAATGTAGGAAGCACAGTTTAGTTAAAGAAAAAAACAGCAAAAACCCCCGAAAACACAAACCAAAAATCCAAAACAACAACCACCCCCGACTAAATGAATCAGCTAAAAAGATGGAAAGAAGATTCAGTTATAGAGCTAAGCAAGACTGTGTTCCCAATGGGGAAAGACTGAACTTTCCCCATTATCAAAGATCATAAAAAAATGTAGATACAATCATATGATTTAGTACTGTAGTTCACAGGCAAGACTTTCAACATGGGTGTGACTTAATGGGCGCCTGGCACAAACCAAGCAGTAGTCCCGTTAAGTTTCTTCTGTTTCTGGAGAACCTGATTACAGGCATTGTGCGAAGTGACAAATTAACTTCACTTTTTTACAGTGGAATAATTTTGCTGATTTTAACTACCTTATACTGGATTTACAATGACATATGGTAGAGCAGAATAAGTTCAATTAGTCCACGTCAGGAAGTACATTAAGAGTACTCCTACTCAACCTTTTTACTTCAAACAATTGACTAATTGATAAGAAGCGAATTACACTCCAAGACATTACACTGCCTTAAGCCAAGTATAAGCAAGGAGACCAAATTCTGAACTATTGGTGCTGGAAGCAGAAAACACAGCATAATTTGGTTTGGTATGAATTCCAAGTGAAAATGAGGAATACCATATTTCCCCCTTTAGGTAGCAACTGCTCACATATAAAGGCTCACACCAGAGCCATTCCCTCTTCTCTCTCCCTCTCAGTATTTTTATATATGCCAATTTTATAGGAAAAATACAGGATTACATTATGGAAACAGCCTTTTTGTAAGATCTGCTACTGTCTCTATTTTATGTAGATTTGAGATACCCCAATAATGGTTTATCTTGGTTTATATAACAACAACAAAACACGGAGAACCCTAAAAATTAAACAGTCATTAAAAAGCATTCCTTTTATGCTTATTATTATTTTTCATTTTTCTCCCCTTTTTTTAATTCTCACGTAAATCCAGTTCCAGGTGAGCTTTATTGTTCTTTTTAATAGAGTCTATTTTCTTCTTCTATCCTCCTCCCGAGAAAGCCAAATGAATTTTACAATGACATAAGCCTACTAAAGTGACACTCAGAGCTAGATGAAAAGCAGAGTGTCTGGTTTCGAGGATTTTTATTTTTTTTAACACTCAATTTTGGTCAAAATTTAAGCAGGACATCAAAGGAAATTGTAGTTTACAAAACTGCAGAACTAAGAGAAACTGACTTTCTCATGAGCTAACATGACACTGAGTTTCACTGAGCAGCTTTAGAAGCTTCTCTTTGCCTCTGCTTCACGGAAAATCAAAAAATACTGTTTTCGTTTTCTGCCTGTATTCCTGGGGGCTCTGCCACAAGTTTGGGGCACATGAAGCTGACAGGCTTCTACAATATGGATTCAGTCAAAGTCATGCCTTGTTTTCAGAACTTGCCTTTATTCCTAAGATGTTATAAACAAAGTATTTTGAGAAAAGAGAATAAAAAAAACCTGCCTGGATATTACAAGACTGCTTTTAATATCATGCTTGTACCCTGATTATTTTACAGGGTGTCAGTTCACTGAAGGCAAAAAATTGGACCCCAAAACTGGCAATGAGAAGTATGGGAGATAAGAGAGGAGACTATCGCCAGTAGATCCACAAGCCGTGAATGAGTCAAGGAATTTCAAGGATGCAAGTCTCAGTTTCCTGATTAAAACATGTCCCAACAAAACTTAATTCTACCATCTGCTTCAGCATCAGCATTACCATGAAAGTCTGGAAAAATTACTTTACCCAAGTTTTCAAGGGAGCTCCATTAGTTTTATCTTCCTTGTTGTCCCTGTACTGCTCATTTAAGACATCGAATTATCACTAGCACAGAGCTGTCAGAGCTACAACCAAAGTCAGGAGGATCTGGGGCTTGAAGATAGAGTATGCCACAGAATGCTCTAAAAATTCTGAACTAAAGCATCTCAAAGTGGGCATCTAATATTTGTATAGCTTAATGTTACTTTGATACTCCCCTCACTACAAGAAAGACATTGAGGTGCTGGAGAGTGTCCA
>RSEF01000001.1:12216581-12238258 GCA_003993805.1 Himantopus leucocephalus | reverse complement strand
ATAAGGTCTCCGCTCAGCCTCCTTTTCTCCAGGCTAAACAACCTCAATTCCCTCAGCTGCTCCTCATAAGACTTATTCCCAAGACCCTGCACCAGCTTCGTTGCTCTTCTCTGGACTCGCTCCAGAATCTCAATGTCTTTTTTGTAGTGAGCGGCCCAAAACTGAACACAGTACTTGAGGTGAAATCTTGAGGTATCCGAGGTGACCTCTACCTCTGCTGGAACTGAACTGAAACTTAGTGTCTAAAACTCTTCCCTAATATGTCTTTTCCCATTCTTTTTGTTTTAGAAGACATGCAGGACTTGAAACTTGATTTTGTATGAAGTAAATTTTCATACAAGAGATGTAAACCAGAGTATTTTAATAAAAGGATACCTGCAGTTATTCAATTCATACTACGCTTCAGCCCTACTTTCCTCTCTGCAGTAAATATCTATTTTCTGAGCATATTTGATTTTGAGCAGAGAATATGAGCAGAATAGGAGAGAACTGTTGCTTCTGTATGCCCCCTTATGCCTCTCTAAGTTATTATCCTCAGTGGCCTTCCTTCCACACTAAGGTATAATCCTACCCAGGAGGAGTACATGAGAGAACAGGAGAGAGCTTCAGAATACAATTCTGCATCCATTAATAGCTAAAAACAGGTCACGCAGGAGTTGTTTGGGGGTATTCCTACTGCTAGCTTTAATCACTTCTAGGTAACAAAGTATTACCAATTCTCTTCAGTAAGCGACCTCTGAAGGGAATAAATGTGGAACAAGTCATTGAGGTGACAAAAAGGAAAAGTGACATGTATTCACCCTGAGCTGAAAGCATTGTCCAGCAGCAGGTAGACTGGAGCATTTGAAAAGATTACTAGTTTTACCTCTCTTTCTTCATCATTGCAACTGATGAAACCATAAATGAAAATAAGTTTAAATCTGTCCTTTCTGGTTTCCAGGTTATTACCCCTAGATGGTATAGTATAAGCCTCTCTGGAGATTGCTGTATTGTAATGGGTCATTTGTTCCAGACCTCCTCTCTTATTTTCAACTTAAATAACTATTAAAAAAAACTATACAAATGAAAGCCCACAACAGTTTTAAAAGCTAGTCTAAAGTGTCATTGTCACTACCTTTAGTGACCATTCCATGAAGTTAACATCAGTGTATTAGAAATGTACTGGACCCCAGCTACTCTTCTGAAAGCACATACAAATCAGCGCAATCTGGATGGGTTGCTTTACAATAAAAAAGCATTTTTATAACAGAAAACGTTTTCTGAAGGAAATGTTTCAAGGAGGAAGACGATCATTCTTGAGACTGCAGTTAGTCTGAAAAGTTATTTTGCAAACAATCCAAAATTAACGGAAAACAGAAGTTTCCTCCTGACAGTAAAATTATTATTGTTTTTACCCAGAAGTTCTATAAATGTTTCACTCCCAAGGAAAAAAAAATCTTTCTGTGACTTATTCTAGAATGCGCAGCAAGTGCATGGCAAAACTCAGAAACAGATTATCTTCAGTCCCAGTTTGCTAATACAAAATATTTATTGTAGCAGAACTATGGGAGAGCCTGCAATTATTCATGAAGCAGATCATCTGAGCCAAGAGGAAAAAGAGGTTATATCACATAAACTCCAAACCAGCAGATCCTTAACGTTTTGCTGAATAATCAGGCTTTCTAAAATCTACAAGTACCTGTATTTCTGAGTATGAAAATGATGCTTCATTTAGTGGAACACTTCAACATATTTAAAGATACTTTCAGTGGAAGGTCTCAATCATTCTGAGGTTGTTGATTCTTGCAGTCTTCCTCTGGCAGTTTAAGTTTATTCAATCTACTATATAAATGGAATTAATCCAAAATCCAGAGTAAAACTAAAATGAAACTTTAGTCCAGTTTAAGAGAAACACAAAGGCTCTCCTGTGTGGCCTAAACCCCCACACAAAATCCTTCTAAAAGAGCGTATTATAGATGACCCTTTGCGGTCTGGTGAATTTTACCCTCTAGGACAAACCCTAATGGGGATGTAATTTGTCTTGCTATTTCTGACTCATCTTTTGGCATTATGTATCAATGCCTAAATTTAAAAAAAAAAAAAAAAGTTTAAAATATAAATCCATGTGCATAAAATGCTAAACAGAATGCTGAACTCCTTTCCCAGGCTGAAAAAAATCATGTAGTGGACAAACATTTTGGTCAAACAAATTGGATACTTAGACTTGATTACAACAGAAGACCATGTACAGCTTTGGAGCTGTTCAACACTTCAAAAGAAGAGTGTGCTCAGACTTGACAATCTTGCAAGTTTGTAATTCTGTTAAGAACTCTAACAAAAATTTATGACTTTTAATCATTATTTACTTTGTCATTACTTTAAGATATTTCAAGCTGTCTGAAGCTACATAACAACACATACAGAAACATTCAGAGGTTAATTTTTTAATGTCAATGAAGCTAGGGTGGAAATTTTCATCAATTAATGCACCACATGTACATCACTGCACTACACAGCCATGGGATGTAGCCACAACTGCACAAAATAGCCTGTAGTCCCCATCCTGCATCTCCATCATGACTGTAACCAGCCTGCACGCACCACGGGCCAGAAGCCCAAACAACTAAGACTGGTGAACTCTATAAAATTCAGTTCAGCTAATGCTGATTTTGCCCAACTGGTTCCAGAACATGTGATTTTAAATTACAACCACATGGATTTACTTGAGGGGGAGGGGGGATTACCTCTCTGGACGAAATTTGTGCTTGTGTGGTCTCTGAAGATCCCAGCGCTGACACTCCTTGCCTGACTCAGTGTGATCCATTGGCCCTCTGTAACTCTCTCCATTGCAGGTCATGCATTCAACTAGGAAAACCAGAAAAGATACTAGTCATTTATTATGCTGATAACTTGTAGCAAAAAAAAAAAAAAAAAAAAAAAAAAAAAAANTGTAGCAAAAAAAAAAAAAATAAAAAAAAAATCAAAAAAAAAATCATATTGCTGTGGTTACAAATTGAAACCAACCTAGAGAGGTATAAAAAGTGATATCTTTTGGTTAGGTTGGTAAGGGAAATGTCCTTTGGACTAGAATTGCCTCTCTTTCTTAGATCTAATACAGATGCTTAAATTTGGTATCACTTTATAGGACACTTATGGTTTGGAGGCAGGTAGGTGTGAACTGCTAGAGGCATTCATGTTCCTAGCAGATTTTTAACCTTACCTGTGGTCAGTAACAGAGGGAGACACACATCTAAGCAAGGAACATTTTGAGAGTTGATGCTTTCTAATTGAGTGACATCGATTATCCTAAATCACTCTAAGTCAGAGTATAATAACAGTACAAGTTTAAATCCATAATAATGGCTGAATCACAATTCCATGCAGTACAGTCTGTCTCTTTAAATTCCCAGCACTTTCAGCCACATATGATACTGTTTCTTTTCGATACTAATTCTTTTTGGCAGCTTAAACTATGATAAATTTTCAGCCCTGGTTTAAGAAAATGGGGGGGTGGAGGGAGAGTGGGCAAAAGCTACCAAAGGGATTTGAAATCACTGTTGAACAAAATATGCATCATAATTTAGAATGAGAAGTCTTAAAATGTAAAATAAATTCAGCATAATTAACTATAGACCCATTTCTCAAGTGCCTTCTAATTAGAGCAATTGTAAGGAAGGATCACTTAGTAAATACTAATTTATGCAATTACAGATCTCACTCTTCAGTCAAAACATCCGCTACTGAAGTCTTCATCCTGCAGCGAGCTCCAGGTCTTATCCCATTTGAAGCTCACTCTACATTGATCTTTAAATGTTAGCTTTTAATAGATTTTCAATCTCCTTGTAAATCATTCTCTTCCTCCCTCTCTTCCTCCCTCCCTCTGCCTTTTCTTCCCCCACCACTCCATAGCTGTTGCATGTGACACATTAGAAGGAAAATTAAAGGCATCCTATCTTGAGAATTTAAATGGGTTGATTGACTGGAACTGAATTGGCTGATTAGCGAGATGTAAGAGCTTAGTTTGGAGGTTAACATAACTTAACAGTCAACAAATGCAATGGTGCACATGAAGTGTCTTCTGTGACTTGAAAGTCAAATAGGATTGGATTTATAAAAAGTTTTACTTATTTACAGTATTTATTTGAAAAACAAAATGCATGCTTAGATTGAGGTTTCATCCTGTAATTCAGTATCTATATTTTCATCAAAAAGAAGAAAAGTAATATCAGAAGATATTAGCATGGAACAACACTAGATGATTTTATCACACAGCAATAATGAAATTGGTAATGGACTAGACAAGTGAAAAAAGGGGCACATTTGTGCAATCAGCACAACTTCATTGTTCCAGCTCCTCTGTGACCTGAAAGAAAAAGCTGCTGAGCCTGAAAGTTTGTTTAATTCTTCCAGAGTACTGGAACATAACAACATCTCCTCTTTCTCTAATAACTGCTTTTCATGCTACATGAGTTACTTTTGCTGAGAAATCACCTATTCTTTCTCCGAAGTCCATGAGCAAGAGTCACTGAAACTCCTGTTTCATTGTACGTGTTCTGTGTACCCGCTGCCAGCAGAGAAAAGGCACCTTTCTGGGTGAGCCGTGCCGGGTTACCTTGTGAACAGAGGGGGATGTCGCAGACTTCATGGCGCGTCTCCGGACTGGTGGTGAAACACCACGGCCCTCCCTCTTCCCCTCGGGGGTTACGGCAGTAGTTTTCCCGCAGGTCTTTACCCCGATAGCTCGAAGGCAAAAAGCTAGTTTTAAAATGACAATCATTACAGTATAAGAGCATGCAAACTTTGGTATTAATCATACTATTTTTTACAAACAGTTAGAAAAAATCACACTTCTGCTTCCTTCTCCCTCCACCCTGCCTACACAAATGCACACACCCAAATATCTGTCCATACACAAATACACATCTTCAGTCGGGATTACTCAATCAATGGCCTAAATCTGGGACAATTTGTCTAGCCCATAGCTTGCTCTAGCAAGTTTTACTCCCGTCCCTCGGGTGTCCGGAGCCAACTATCTGCTGCAGAGCCAGAGGCAGCAGCACACTCCCTGCCAGCCCTCGTGGCGCTCTCCTTCACAAGCTTGTAACTACTCACACAATGGTGGAAGGACTCTGGACAAGGGGGAAAAGTGTATTGGATGCATAGGGGAAAAATCCTTTGAGTTCATTGCCATGCCAGACCTGCCATTCCCATGCACGTGCACATACAGCCTATGAGCAGAGACATCTCTTCTCGTCCCTGGTCAGGCAGCAGCTAGAACTGGGCATCAGGAGTGTGTGAGCGTGACCGAGCAGTGTGACACACCGCGCTGAGAGGCTTTCACTGCCCGAAACCACAGACTGCTTTTCATTTCAGCATGAGAAATTTCCCCAGATCCCATTTTAGCTGTCTTGCTTCGTGTTCTGCCACAAGCCCCACTGTTGTCACCTTAGGGTCTGCTACTTATAGACCCACTCATCATTGCTATCGTACAAATTAGGACATTTAACAGTGACCTAGCTGACTTAAACTGTGCTCTCCCTTTCATTATGTTTTCTGCTTTTGCTGTAAGGGGCTACTAAATAACAAAACCCCTTAAGATTTTTCCCTTAGATTAGAGGTTCTCAGGCCAATGCGAAGGACTTTGTTTTTCTTTAGTGATTTAATAGAAATGTGAATACTGTATTTCTTTGCCTAACACAGATTTTCAGTATGAGACCTTGCTGCTTATGCTCAGTCCATCAAATATAAACTCTCCAGGGTCAAGGTTTTGTGTTCTTAGTTGTCTGTAAAATTATGTTCTTATGTTTAGAGAAACCCCCATGTACACATTGACATATAGAGATATATGTAGGGGTGTGTGTGTATATATACATTTATACATAAAAGTAATACAAGTTATTTTTCCTCACAAACTAGGGAATCAGTAGCCCCATAATAAGGAGCCCAACCCCAGAGCTGGTTCTGTTCAAGGCCAATTCAAGAGCTCATGACCACACTCAGGCTGCACGTTGCAGAGAAACCCAGTGACTCTTCACTGCCAGTTTCATTGCACTGGTCCTTAAACAGCAGCTAAATCTCTGTAGTTCAAAACCACATTAAATTCAGAGTTATGCTCAATTCTGTTAAGGTTTTGTTGTTGTTGTTTATTGAAAAGTTGGGCAAAATACATAAGAGATCACACAAAACTTGCAATTCAACTTGATAAATTGATTTAATTTTTGAGCTTTCTAAGATTTGTTCCATTTCTTTTTCTTCAATATATTTAAACTCTTGTGGAAATATCACAAGTGCACCTTTTATTCTGAAAATACCTAATAGTTTATTTTGGATGACTGTTTAGGGTTTTTGATGTTGTTGTTTTTATTGGGGTTTTTTTTGTTTTGTTTAGGTTTGGGGTTTCTTTAATCACCAAGGGAATTCAAAAGTATCTATATTCTAGAGGGGAAGAAAAGGAATAAATTTCATCTAACTTATTTTAGAAGACTGTAGACACTTGCAGCTTAGGAAACTAAACTAAGCACTTGGGACAGTCTTTATACACAGACACAGATTTAATTTATATACAAGAGCAGAAGATAAATGTATGTTTCCTGCTGTCCTTGGCAAATTCTATTTTACAAATGAATAAATTAACAATTTTTAAAAAGAAAAAGAGAAAGAGAGAGAAACAAAAAGAAAATTCTGACATGTGACATTTTAATCATGTTTTATTCCCACTAATGAAATCTTTGAACTAACTGAAGTGGAAAATACCTCTGTTAATTGCATTGTGGTTCTAGTCAAGGCAATGTGGAAGCATTATTTAAAAGTGCTTTTCTTATTTTTAGTGCTTGAAGAGAATAATTTTTATGTCATTACTGCTGCCTATAAAATTGTTGTTTCTGGTTTTCCTCTGTAGTCTTGTAATATAAATATCTTAAATTTGTTTAGCTAAAGACAGCCCTGGGCAAACATTTCTAATGGGACATTGCAACCTGTGTATGTGTTAACATGGTATGTCAGTGCATATTAGAAAATTTTATTTAATTTTCCTGCTGGAAAATCTTTCTGCTCAGAAATTATGGACATTAGAAAATATAGGGAAAAAGCATTTCAAATTACATCAGGTATGCTGTCAGAACATCAAAAAATTTAAAATCTAAATGAATAGCATTAGAAACTCAAGATGGGTCAGATATACAAATGGCTTCAACAGGTACTGAGGCAACATTCTTGAGGGAGGAAAAGACGAGATGCAGTAAAGACGCACCCAGAAATGGAAGACAGAACCACTCCTAAAACTGTGTGCTGATTTAGTTCAGCTATATTAGGTAAGGAAAAAAAGAAGAAAGCCAAAAACTGAAGCCAGTAAGACTAATGGTAAAAACAGATTCAACCACAGCAAAAGTCATGGAAACTAACAAAAAGCCTGTGAAATACTGGTCTACTCTTTGACCATTTCTCTTTGAACACTTTTTGCATTGGCTTTATCCATTTAGATAAAACCTCTTCAGAGCAAAAAGGAAGAGCCTTGTAATCTGTACTAGGATAAAGATGAAAATAATGGAACTCTGATTTCAACTGGGAGTCTTCAGGTTCTACTGGAATACAAATAAATAAAAATATAATTTGTTAAATCCAAGCACAACATTAAAGTCTGAAAAATCAGTAAAGTACATTTCTCCCTTGAATATGAAAAAGGGATTTATTTTCCAATGGCACTTGTGATAATCAGACGTTGAGAAAAACTGACCTAAAAATCTAAGCCTTTTGTACTAATAAGTTCCAAACACACCACTACTGTCTGCTTCTTCCCATCTCCCTCATGTCTCTGATGATGAAATCATATTTTCTGATGTTGAAAAACAAAATTAGCATGCAGCCACCTCATTTATCCAGTGACCTTTTAAAAATTAAACTTATTGCACAAGGCAGGAGAAAAGTCATTCTCATAAAATACATCATAGAAGAGTGGCTGTCCAAACGTATTAGATAAAGCTGTGTATGCTGTATATTAAAATGCCATTTAGTGATAATATATGCTATTCAGACTTTTTTTCTTTAATTATATAAAGTCATATGATTATTATATAGAATAAATATTCATTCTTGCTTAGGCTGCAATTATTGAGAATTCTTTCATTTCTAAGAGATGAAGATTATATACTTCAAGGTGTTGAGTCTCGAGAGGTCATTACTGTGGGAGCTGATGGTATTTAGCATGCATTCACAATTAAGAGAGGATCTGGTCCCACACTGAAAATCAGACACACTACCATCTATATTATAAGCAGCCAAGTCCAGTCAAGTCCAAGCCTGAGGCTCAGCTTTGTAACACATCATAATAAGAGAAAACCCAAGTATCCTTTGCCTTTTAATGTTGTTCCAAGATATCATCTTGCACGCTGGATAGATTTGGTCAGGACAGGACTGAGCTGTGCACAGCCCAGTTCCTCACTAGCAATCTCCAGTTTGACTCCTCCTAAACAAAGTGCTGATGCTGGGAGTCCAGAGCTAAGGCAGCAATGTGGATAGGAAGATTATAGGTGAGAGGACCCTGGTTTTGTCTTTTAAGAGTTTATTATCTACATGGCTAAAGCCAATACAAAATGTTTCAAAGAGTAATGGTCAAAGAGCAGACCAGTACTTCCTAGTCCTTTTGCCAGTTTCCAGCAATGTTTGATGTGGTGGAATCTGTTTTTACCTTTACTCTTACTGGCTGCAGTTTTTGGCTTTCTTCTCTTTTTCCTTAGCCGATATAGTTGAACTAATTCTACTCTCAAGGTGTAGATATGGCCTCAGTTCCTCACTGTATCAGGTCTTAAACTCAAAAGTTAAATCTCATTCCTGCTGCATCAGTCTTTACTTATTGCTTATGTGATCTGAAGCAAAGGATTTCAATAATGTGTCCAGTCCTTTCCATGTATTTGTTGCCTGGTCTAAAATAGAGTTTAACATAATCTACAAATAATAGAGAATTAATAGTAACTATGCAAAATATAGTAACAATAATTGTACACACACTGATAAAATAGGTGGGCTAATATCCCTAATATCCCTCGTTTCCTAACAATGTATTTTTTTTAAATTACCCATTTCCTAGAAGTTGATTAGAAAACAGCGATAAACTTCCAGGCCCCAGGCTGAATTTACACAGATGCTTTGTTTCTTCAGTAGCTAAGAGATCAAAAGGATATAAACTGCAAAAAAACCCAAACCAAACAAACACCTGACATAGGAAAGGAAGGGATCCAGACACACAGACTGGCATTAGGAAAGACCTCTTTGGAGAAAGCCCAAGAAGGTAAGGATTTTCTGGGATCTGGAGAATGGCATCTCTTAGGGAAAGGCGAGAATACACCTAAGAGATTTTGTTGACTAAGGTCAGTTTTCTTATATATTCTTTTCCTGCTAATAAGTCAAACCATGCTTTATGGAAACTGCCTGAGCACTATTCCCATTGTCTCCGCTCCTGAACTCTTACCTGTGCTCATGGGGGATCATTGAATTCCAGGCTTGACACTGGATACCACTTCTAGTTACTGATATCGTTCCTTTGTAGTCTGCTCCTTTTCCGATGATACAATTCCTGACATAGTCTATTCAAAGAAAAGAGAAGAAAGTTAGGGGTTTGGTTAATGTATTTAAAATTAGAGCTCATCATCATTTTTCACATAAAAATAATGTATTTCTGATAGCCTATAAATACTCTATTACTCCAAATACTCTTTAATTGTCCACATACATTCTTGTATCTTTTTTTTTTCAAAATATTGACCACTAACTTCCCAAAGAAAGCTACTGAAAATGTTTCCAAAGTGTCCATTTGACCAAAAAGTCTGTGTCTGAGGACTTAAGTCCCCCACTAATTAATGAGGTAAATAAAAGCAATATTAAGTCAATAACAGTAACTCATACAACTGAGCTTTTAAGTAGTAAACTGAAGTAGCGGTTCAGACTAGTACATACGATGGTAGAAAAATATGTAGGTTGGAAAACTGACCAAAAGCAAGTATGTAGATGAGCTTGCATGACAGCAAACCCAGGATATTTTTAAAGAAAACTGTAGGATGCAACTTTCAAAATGCATAAAACCATCCCATGCCCAGAATAGTCTTACAGCCAAAAAGTCACTGACTGACCTCAGCTTTTTTTCCCCCTCCATAGCTGGAAAAACAAAATCAGTAAATAAATCAGTTACCCTTCTTTTCATACAGATCAAACGCATGGTCTTGCTTCTTTCTCACACCATTTGTCAAGCTGTTGAAGGATAACCAATGACACCGTTTTGTAACTCTGTCATAAGCAAAGGCCCTGCAAAGAAAATCTGGATGAGAAAAAAAATCTCTGTGTGGTTTATAATAATGAAACATGGCCTGCCAAGGAGCATGCAATGACATCAGATTTATTTTTACTGGGAAAGTCCAGAGAAACAGCCCAAATTACTATTTAAACCCACAACTGTGCTGACAAGAACAAAGAAACAAAGAAATTAAATTGATGTGGCCATTACATTAAATACCAGCTTGGTTGTTCACACTAATCTAAGAGTTCCCTTGTCATTAAAGATCTTTATTTTAAAAGTGAGATAAATGTGACTGAGACAGCATTTGTGTCCCCAGTTGTGCTGTTTTCTGGGGAAAAAAAAGGAAGACTCTAAAACGTCTTCTTTGCTGTGCTTACAGTATACCTCTGAAATAGTTAAGTATCTCACACTGATAGTTTGAGGAAAATTCAAGCAAAAGGAGTCTGTTTCTTGCCTAGAACAACAGAGCTGTTTAAAAACAAGATTATTTTTATTTTTATGAATAATCTAAACTGTGATAGTGTACCTACAGCTTGTCCTTGCTTTGCTTTTGTTTACTTTTTTTCTCTTATTTTTAACTACTTTCAAGGATAGAGTACAATGTGTGCTGAATTGAGTGGATTTGGGGTGAAAGAAAGACAAACAGAAATCAGAAGAGTAAAAACACTTTCTTTCAATATTTCAAATGAAATGTGCTGATCATTTTCTGCTAAGATCATTTTGAAAGAAAACTCCTTAAGTGTAGGTAAAATATTTTAAAGGATTTTAAAAATACAGCTGACTGCCTGGATGGGGGCAACATTTATTCCAATAAAAAAAAACCAACCAACCAACCAAACAAAAAAACCCACTGCAAAATTTTTTTATTTTCCCTTAATTTCTCATTAGAACCAAATAACAAATCCCTGACATGATACTATTGTCCCTAGCCCACCACAAAGTCTAGATTTCTGTCAGTCATCCCAAACCTTCTGAGATACTTTATTCTGACCTGAGAAGGCATTTTAACACTACTTGATAATGTCCAAAAGACACACAGGTTTCCTGTACTTCATCCGTAGTGTGGCTGTGCCATATTCCTGAACACTACATCCCCCAACTCAAAGCTCTCTGATCTTCATTTAATTCCCCTCTTGCCATACAAATTTTTCTGTGTGAGATCTTGCTGGCTTCAGTTAAAAATATTACAAGATCCTATCCAACCTCCCCACTCTTCTCTCTTTCAAACATCCTCTTCATTATCGTTTCCATCACCAAACAGATTTTTCATCCAACTGCTCTCTCTACTCTGTTGACTCCAAATGTTTCCAACCTGCTAACCTTCATCCTTCTGCCCTTGTTCAGCCTTCTGTTCTCTCCTGGCGAGTTCTCAAATACGAGTGTATCCAAGTGCCTCTAACTCCATCTTCACAAAAATATCCTTGACCTTTCCTGCCTTTCCAATTACATTCTCCTTTCCCCTCCTCCCTCCTAAAGTGGGAATGCAGAATGCACTGTTTACAAACACTTCTTTCAGTTTTTGCCTTTCAGTTGCCTTTTGGTTTCTTTCCAGTTTGTCTTCAGCCACTTTTGCACGTAAAAGTTTCTAACAATCTTTTCTTGGACCCAGATCTGGAGGTTTTTTACACTTCCAAAGTCAACATATTTCAGCGAATTCTTGGACTTTCTTCTAGTGATACTGCTGATGACAACAATTTTTGTTGTTGGTATTTGTACTGAGATAATCACTAGATTTTCTGATACTGGAATCCTGTGGTCAATACTGGAATCCCTTTCTGTGTAAATACAAAGATACTGCAGAAATTAAGCAGAAATTAAGGGTAAGACAGGCACAGCTTTGTAGGTAAGGAAGTGACAGGTCTGCAAAAGTCATCTGAATAGCCAATAAAATTCTAACTATATTATCTTTTTCTTTTCCATGAGAAATGTAGTGGGAAAGCTGCAAGTATGACAGAAGGAAAACAGTGGGAATAATGGACTGCAAATGGTGGTGAAACAAAGGAATAAGAACAGCTTAGCAGTGGGTTAATAAAGCTAATAAGGAAGGCAAAAAATGATGCACAGAGAGTTATGAAGTCAAAAAAACAAAGTAAGTGAATCTAAGGGCTACTTTGATGGGGGATTTTAGGAACAGCGTTATGAAGAAGAAACAAGCCTGGATAAGGATCTTGTAACTCAGTTGGAAATGGTCAAGATCTGTGAAAGCATGATAGCAAGGGAAAAGAGGAAAGGTTGATTCTGAGACGTGATATATATTGTCTCCAAAAAAAAGGTGTCAGAGTTAAAAAGAGCAAGGATCAATAACTACCAAATACTCACAATTTACTTGCAAGTAATCCAGAAATTTATCATAAATTTGTCTTCATTTTTTTTCCCCCAGGAAATAAGGAGTGGCTGATCATATATAGGTCTGTAGTGCTTGGAGTGTGATACTTTACCACTTTCTGGAAGAAAAGAAACCCAATCTTCTTCCTGCTTGTGTACCTCACAGGGCACAGACCCAGGGGTTGCTGCTACCAGCGCTATTGTCACAATTATTTTACAAATTATTTCTATTTTATTTGATCTTAACACTTAAACACTTAAACAAACTGAGTTTGCATCCTGAAAATAAAACATCAGTACTGTGACTGAAGTGATGGATACGGAGCATCAGAATCAAGCCATGAAAATGTCAATAAACAAAGGAAAATCCAAGTCTTGCATTTCAAGTACTTAAAATGCCATTTTGTGTAAATTGTCTTCTTATTTTAGAATGCTCCCACAGCAACCAGTAAACTAATTGGTTTTAATTTAAGTTGGCAACAAATTTCACCTTGTAGTAACCATATGTTGGTATGAAGTTAAAGACTGGGGAACCTAGGAATAAGAGGGAAACATTAGTAATCACTGATTCCTTTAAAAGGGAACACATGTCAAATATGTGTTTACAGTAGCATCAAAGAACTATGCACACTACAACAGGACTCATCTGGGGCCAAATGGGAAACCACAAGAATGTTCCCAGATACAGAAAATCCCTCTTGCTCTGCTGCAGAGTGGTAGCACAGGCAAGAGCTAACCACCTACACCTCTGCTGCCAGCCTTCCTCGCTGAAAAAGTGTAGAGGAAAATTGGAAATTCAGAGCACGAGTAGTCATATTTACAATTCTTTTTCATCTTCAGTGCAAAATAGGTACATGACTGATTGCAGTTGTGCTGTGAGTAGGATTCTTCCAAGCTGTGTTCTCAAAGTCCCTCATGGCTCCTCTGTGTTGCTTTATTGCCTGATTACAGCAGAGACGATTTGCCCCTGAATGAATCCATCAGCCACTGTCTCAATAGAAATTTTTTTTTCACAAATGTGGAAGTTTTAAAAATTCAGAGAGATTTTAGATTATTATTCATGTAAAATATAATCTATAAATATATTAATCTATATTTTATTTTCAGAACACAAAACGTATCAGCCAGAGCAGCTACAACTAGCTTGAGACAATTTTCCTAAGCAGATGTTGGAATACAGAATTGTTTGCTTGGCATCGTTCAGAATTTTTTTATACTGTGAAACCTAATTTTATAGTACTCCTCACTGCTGACCATCAGAACTCAAGGATCTCTTGAATACAACCTGATCCACTTGGCAATGATATCCTTGGAAGCTCTGCCAATAGGAAAAGGAGTGGCTTGTACCATATGAAAAATATTAGTGCCTGGAAAATATTTTCTAACAGAAATAAGTAAGATCTGCTCATTGTTTACATATATAAATAGTCAAAGTACAAAACAATACAAACTATGTCTTGCAACACTGGCATTAAAGTCTTAAAGAAGGATTAAATTAAAGTTGAGGACCTTTTCTGCCAAGGAAGAGCTTTTGTTATCACATTTGGTCTAGCTTTCATTTGTAGTGATTGTGAAAACTTTTATGTTTCAAGATCAGGCTCACATTAGCTCAGTACTCACCAGTACAGAAGCCATCCATTCTCTCCAAGTTTCTCCTGCATTCATGTCCTTTCATTTATTGCTAATGGTCTAGACTAAAAGAGGCCAGGGGGATAATTTAAGTCTAATACATGGGAAAAATAATAGTGATTTGTTCCAAAAACCAGTAGAGAATATGTAGAAGGCAGACAAGCAATCAGCTGCATGATGTGTTTCTAAGAGACAGCAGATGCTGAAGAATAGCTATCCTATACTTGTAATGATTGTGCAGCCCAGAAGGTTTGATTCCATTGTATCAGATTCGTAGCACTTGCCAGTGAACTTCAGCAGTGCGTGTATCTGTGCTCCATATGTGAGGTTCCCATTGATTTCAGTGGGAGTAATGTGCAAAGAATGAAGACAGAATATGGTCTGAAGTGGTGCTGAAATACTGCAGCTGTGATGTGTGACAATAACCATTTTATGAGACATAAAAATCTCAGAAATGTTCACCGAACACTACAGTGCAGCACAAGTCATCCATATCTTAACAGGAGTACATTTTTTCAGCTATGTTATGGAAAAGATTACAGGTTGGACGAGCTAAAAAGACAGAACAGCTCAGATAAAGCTTCACAAAAGACTGACACTCTCTGGACAGGTAGAGCAAGGTCATGGAAATCAAAAAGCACAATCTTGACGTTGTCCTCAGTACAAGCTCCCACTGATGACAATTATAGACAGACCTTTGGTCAAAGGGTGTTATATAGGTTCCATTAAGAAAAAAACTAAGAAAATATTAGAGCTACATAACTTACTTGCAAGTGAATGAAAGGCCTTTGTTCCTGCTGCATCTCTTGGCACATTGCTCAGTGGTATTTAACAGCTTGGTTTTTACTTCCAGTGTTTTGTTTACTTTAATGAGCATCAACTCTCCTGTTTTTTTGAAGTCATGAAGAGGATTTCTCCTTTTTCCTTTACCCTCTAAGAAAAAAGCAAAGAAGAAAAAAAAAATAACCACCAATGTAAAGAAGAGTGCTGAGATTAAAGATGGCATTAGATATGAATAACATTTATAAGGAATTATAGGAACACTGGTACCTAAAACATAGAGAAATTAATGAAAACAAGGCACAAGCAGATATTTCAGAAGAATTGGTTATTTTAGATGGTGATCTCCATTCTTAAAAACAAGAATGGTAGAAATTATGGCAAAATTAATTTCAAATAAAGACTTGCATAATGCTAGAAAAGGGTAAGAGGAAAGTTTTCCACCCTTTGTAAAATTTTTTTCAGAACCCCCCAAAAATGCTTGGTAATAATAATCTGAGATCTTATAAATATTTCCATAAAAAACTCAAGTGAAAAAGATGAACAAAGGACTTTTTTGGATGGACAGAGTGTAGTTACAATCAGAAGGAAAAGGATATAAATATTATGGAGAAACACGATCTGAATGTGATAAACTGTTCTTAAACCAGCAAACTTTTGATTACAAATTGTGAGAAGAAGTGGAGCCTTGAAGTGACATGAAGTAATCTTTTGTCCTCCCTTGGCTCCAGTGAAGACTCAGTGCGAGTGTTGTGTCCAGTTTAGGTGTGACTGAATTAGAGGTGTTTGCCTACAGAAAAGAAGATGAGGGGTGGCAGAGGCCATAGCATGGGAACAGTCTGCACTTTTGCAACGATTTATGCAAAAAAGAATGGACTGATCTGGTTTCCATGTCTCTGTTCAAAGGCCCAGCGGAAGGTGTATAAAGTAGAGCAGGGAAGATTGGCTAGACATGTTTGGCTGAAGTGCAAGAGGAAAAGTCTCTGTTTTTTGCAAGAAAAACCCACAATTTTCCCAATACATATGTATATTTTTATTTTTTTTCCATAGAAACCAATCTGCCAGTGTAGGCTGCTCCATCGTCAGTGAAGGCAGATGAGTACCTCTGGAGCGTGATTCTCGCTGTTCTGACAGATGAGTAACACAGGGAGGACAAATTGCCCTTTGGATCTATTTCTCCTATTTCACTCAATGATCCCAGATGATCTTTTTGCATTAGATGGCTAATCCAGGTAAGTTTAGGTGAATGAATCCCTCCTTAATTTACAAAGTAGTTAATAATAGTATTTTTCATAACTTCTTTCCAGTTTTCACTGCTGTCCTTTCATTTTTCTCTACAGAATCTGAAACAATGATAGAACACGAATACTTAGCATCAATTTATTAAATTTTGCCAGAGTCTTTCAAGTATATGAAACGTCAGCCTAGTGCTCAGTTATCCTGAATAGATAATTGCTCGTGCAAGTGCAGAGTGCACTTAAGCCAGTAAATTTTTTCTCGGTGCATTCTGTGCAGAAGCTCAGAATAACTCTGTAAACTGCAATAGCTGAGGCGCTGAAGGAGTTACTGCCAGCTCCGCATATTGTAAAGCCAAAGAGGGTTTAAGGGTGTTCCCTTTGCAGAACTTCCGTCCTGATCATTAAGTGAGCTCACAGCTAAATCACACCTCTCAGTGGTGAGTTATCCCTAAGACACCTAAAAATACACCAAAGACATTTAAATTAGATTTCATCAAGCTTCAGCCTTTAAAAAAAAAAAAAAAAAAAAGAAAATCAAAGGAGTGGAATATCTTTGCTGCAATGTCCCTATAAAATAATCTTCACCCCATCCTATTATATTTCTTTTTGAACTGCTGAAGGTGAACTCCGCTATTCCCCTGCACCTAATAGCTCACAATTTTAATTCCAACTACAAACATTTTCAGAAAAAAGAATTTATTTACCTCCAAATGCATGTTATTATTATATGAAAAATCTTTTGATGAAAAGATCAAATGTTAATACTTTTGGTGCTGTCTTAGGGAATAATAACAGCTCTCTCAAGCATTTTCAGCCTTTGTGCTAGTGCAGGGCAGATGCACCCAAAATGAACCATTATGTTTAGGGAAATGCTGTGAGGACACTCTTGCCTTAAGTATCAGCACCCGCTTACTGGAAGCCGTTGTGTCTACACTGAAGCTGCTTTATTTTTTGCTGTACCTGTGATAGAGCTGAAGTGCTGCAAAAAGGATTGCATCTGCTCTTTAAGACAACCCCAGAAAAACAAGTCCTCTATAAAGCTTTTGTGGTAAATTTCTCAATCTATTATCTTACAAGACATATTTGTTAGTTCTATGTTGTCTCAGCCAAGACTTTTATGTCAAATGGAGGTAAAAATCTGTACAGAAATATCAAAGTATTTTCTTTCGGTTCCTGATGCTAAAATTTCCCATCTACTGATAAGTGTCATTATCTTAATTCCCAATGATAACAGCTTCTTAAACTCACCAGCTAACACGCAAGAATATGATTAAAAAAACGAAGAAATTCGTTCTGCCTGAAAAACATGGTTCACAGTTCTGCTTTTTTTTTTTTTTCTTCTGTTCCTAGCAGTTGTCCAAAGAGGATTATGGGTTTGATCTTGCATTTAGCAATTCATAACAGCCTGATTTACTTTAGCTTTCAAACAACAACATTCTATGACTTGCCTATAATCCAAAAGGCAAAGGGCCAAATGCATCTGTGGTGTGACTGTTAGAACCACCAGAATAATGCAAAGCATTACTTCTACAACTCTAACAACAAAATAGATGAAAATAATTGAGCCTTTTTACTTCAAATTAGGTGGTTTTATTATTAAAATCTTAAATCAAATAGTGCCCTAGAAATGTTCTACATTAAAGATTATCATGCAATATGCTATAACTAATCTTCCTAATTTGTGATTGCCATTCATTTTAGTTTCCTAAACTTTGATTAATCCAGACTTTTGGTTATTTTGTGGGCCATGACCTCTGATGTTTCTTGTAGTTGAATATCATATTACTAAGGAAGTCTGATATTCCACTTAAATTTGAAAATAATACCAGCTGATTCAAACACAAAAGAATCCAGTTAAATATGAATCAACACTTTTCTTCAACAGAAACAAAGAGTAACTAAAAATATTTCTTTGGTCAACTTAAAAAATTCCTCAAAAAGATGAGAGTTATGGCTCTTTTTATTCCTTAACATGATAGCAACCTGGGTTGAACAAAAAAAATAAGAGCTCAGCCAGTGCCCAAGGAAATGGGAACTACCACATTTGCTCTATGGACAAGTATTCCATAAAATGCTTTAAATATTTTCTGAAGAAAAAAGGTTCCTCACAGTGAGAGACATTTACCTGGGAGCTACAAGAACCCAACTTTGGGTTCCCTTATGACCTTTTTCATATGAGATTTCTGTGTAATCTTCTTAGACATGAAGAATTAACGGAGACTGCTCAAACTATAGAGCATCTGGGGGAAAAAATTTCCAGCAACACCTTGTCTTGGAGTAGTTCCAGTCCATGACAAATCAATAATCAGAGATAAGGAAAATTATTATTCCACAGCATTTTGGTGAGAAAACTCACTAGGAGGTTGCAGTACCTCTATTCTAGAACCTACTTAACTACAGTTTTAATTATATTTGTACAAAATAAAACCAGTAAACCAGCAAGTACTGAGAGTAATGGACACAATAATATTCAATATCAGAGAAATTAAGACAATTTCTTGATTAAGAAGAGAAATAGGTTTGAATGAGCAAAGGTGTTTGTATTTTAATCTTTTCCACTGTCCAGATATTTTCTAACCACTGGGCTAACAGGAAAATGGCAGCAAAGTAACTTCCTTTTTCTCTTCTGGCCCTGTGTCCCACACCAAAAAGGGCTTTGAGCTCCCATAATGCCACACCACTCAGTCCTGAAACTGAGTCCTGATTATGTTCTATGTCTCAATTAAAAATTCACACCTTGCAGAAAACAATAGGTCTGATACTGAGCTATATGGGAGTCAAGAAATTCAGTATAAATCCAGTTTCGGGCCATTTAGAGTTCAAATACCTAAGCAAGTCAAGTTTCAGACTCTTAGGTCTTAGTCTGACCACAAAAAGGATTTGGTTTTGCATTAGCTGTTTAGTAGTAAATCGCTAATATACCCAATATGATACCATTGTTGCGGTAACCAAAATAGCATACAGGACATCAACAGGCCGAAAGATCACCTTTGCCCACTATTGAGATTAAAAAACTACTTGTATTGTCTATAGCAAAATTTTGCAATGAAATTGTCTGGCTTTATTTACCTCATTGGTAATCCCTTTCTCCTTCCTCTGCCAGCCCAGCTTTTTCTAACACAGATGTACATCCAGGCTTACGAGTTACAGCCTTACAGAGTACAACTGGACCATACTGGCTCTCTCCCTGAGAAAAATCTCTGCTTTTATGGACTTGCATAGACTCTACAAAGCTTTTATTAAACAGGACTTATGATGCATTCGGCATGTCAGCTTCCAGGGTTTCCAAGTTTCACTCTAGTCTATGCAACAGTTAGTGCTTTCTTAAAGAAACACATCATGAAGTCTTGTGATAATGTGAGAAGCCTCATTCCTCTCATTTCTTTCTCATTTTGCATCCCACTTTGTTATACGGAACAAACACATCAAAACTCAACACCAAGTTTCCCAAATGAGAAGAGAAATATGTTTAAATTAACAGTTTACATTTAAATCAAGATTCTTAATGAAATCTTGATGGTTTGGTATGGAGTTTTATTTCCTTATTCTGTTTGCTTATACTTGCAGAACTTCAGCATTTTATGAAGTAGTTATTTGTTTTATTGTGCTAAACTTTCAACTGTCTGGAGTAATGAACTGGTTTTTTTCTATTAGCATAGTTACTGATGTATGTAAGTTGGATACAGGTCTTCATATCATGGATGAAAAAAAGACCTTTTATAATTTTCAGTGTCAAAAAAAAATATGGACAGTCACATAACAGCTGTTTGTTAGATGTTAGAGATAAAGTAAATCTTTGGGGAAAAAAAACCATCAAGAAAATAAAAATATCTAAATTCTTTAGGGTGGAAAATACAGTCAGAGAACTACAGGAATCAACTGCGGTCCTTCCAAATAGTGCAATTATGAAATGCAAAATAAAATGGCACTGAGGACAAAACCTGAAAGAAGGAAATTGTCCACACACTGTGTAGGAAGCTCAGATAAGGTGAAGATTCAAAATATATTCCAGTAAAGAAAAATGATCATAAAAAGTGACTCAATTATCTCAGAAATATAGAAGAGATGTAGCTCCTTTAATATCAAATGGTATTTTAAATCTCTGTTTAATGTTTTGCATCATGTTTATTATGAAATGAAGTCACTTGACCTTGAGCAGTTAACAGATGGACTAATTAGAGATTGCATTATTTGTGTTATAAGTGATAACCAGGTCAGAATGTCAAAATGAGATTAGCTATTAACTTAATTTTGCAAACAATCATCACTGCAAACCAAAGTAAACTGGATTTCCCCAATGGACTAGAAAAAATTAATATGAGAGCTGAATTTCATGTGACTTAAAACTTAGGGGGAAAAAAATAATCAGAAATCTACCATCATATAAAAGACCAAAAAAAAAAAGAAGAAAAAAATCCCAACCCTAAACACATTTGAAATAAATACAGGAAAGCACAGTTCAACACAATAAATGTAGCAAACATTTTATCAGGAAACATCATACTCAACAAAAATTGCATGGTAACACCCAAGCAAAGATATTCATAAGTATGTATGTGAATGGAAAAAAAAGAAACAAGCAAATGTTAGATCTCAATAAAATGTACAAAGCAAAAATCTGCAAAACCATGGGTTATCACAGTGTCAGAAAACATTTTTCATAGTAGGTATCAAAGCTGAATGCTTATCTCAGTACAGATAGTGACAATTTAATACAAAAATAAAAAATAAAGTATGCTTAATTATATGCACAAAACTGCATTTGGTAAAGCTTGTCTAAGAAGAAAAATCAATGAGTAAGGTTTGAAATAAAGCAACAGTTCTCAGCATACTGAGGTTGAAGAGCAGAAAGTAAATGCAGTGAAGTGTTTAATTTGTCTATAAAACATGGTTCAAGGGATACTTTTAATTAAATTCGATGACGTATTTCCAATACAATGCTTTTCAAAGGACAGAAAACATCAAGGGTAAATTGCACATTAGTGCAAGCCCCAGTATGACAGCATAAATATACTGGCTTCATTAAGATCGAAAAAACCAAAACTTGACCAGATGGTGAAAGTAGATGTTACTAAATGGTTTCAGACACCACATGCTTAAGTTAACGGTATGGTCACAGTAATAAAAGAAAAGATGTTCAAGGTGAATGTTGATACTAAAATTATTAATAGAGTCATCAAAGTATTGTTATCTATGAGAATATTTAGGAAACACTTTTTAAACAAATACATTCAAGGCAGTTTTCTCTCTTAAAGCAAGTCCTAACAGAGTCACTTTGATAAAAATAATTAATGCTCAGCACTTTTAACTTACTTTCAACTTACTTTCATTTACTTTGACTTCTCCTTATGCCTGTTTCTGTATCAGAAATGTCCAGATTCCTGGCTAGAATGCAAAAAAGTGAACACCTTTTCCAAATGACTTCTCATTTGGAAAAAAAA
>RSEF01000001.1:12200230-12216481 GCA_003993805.1 Himantopus leucocephalus | reverse complement strand
AAAAAAAAAAAAAAAGAAAGTAAGAGAGAAAGAAAGACCAACATAATGAGAAACTGAAACAATTCTGAAATGTGCCCAGGAAAAGAACTTTGTAGGTTGAACATACTTAGATGCCAGATTAGGTTTAATGCAGTTATTTATGTCAATAATTTGGAGTGAAAGAAGTTTACCAACCATACCCATAGAAACTGCAGTCAGCTGTAGAGATGGAAAGTCACCAAAATAAAACCAGCTGTCCAAGGAGGCATCTCTACCTTGTCACAATTAAACAGTTTCTCAGAAAGGTATCTGGAGGATGATGTGATTCTTTTAACTTCTAAAATTTATTTTCTTGGCAAAAGAGCCATTATGGAAAAAAATCTACAATTTTTAGAAAGTAGTTTGAAATACAGATACATAATATAGAGATAATTTTTTCCTTATTTTTACATTGGCTTTCAGTCTAGTTGTAGAGCAGATCCAGGAAATGCAAAAATATATTTCTTTTTTGGCTTTACATTGCATATTACCACTCACACACACACACCCATGTACATGTACCCCTTATTAGCAGCTGCAAAGATTGCCATGTTACTTGGAACCGATCTTCATGTTTATGCTAAGTCCTGCCTCTGTAACCCTCTCCTACAGTCAGCGAGAAAGCCCAAGAAGCTAAGGATAATGCTAACAACTGATAGTATATTCTAAAATTGGATGGTAGAGGCAAAAGGACAGCTCTTTTTCTTCCAAGAAAAGGTTATCTGCTCAGCAGGATGCTGGGACCCATTGGCAGAAACAAATGTTCTGCAGTTTATACTCTGACTTGCTGTATCTAACCTCTGGCTAAATTACTGAGAGGATTTTCCTTTGTAAGATTTGTCATCTTATGCATTTTGCACATGAATTAAATCCCCACCATTTCACGTTGCATTCCACAATCTTTACGAGTGTTTGGTGTCTCCTCCGAAGCACCCAGCACGTTGTACACTTGTTTTGTGATGGGGTGTCAGCTGCTGCTGAGGGCATTGGCACATGGAGTGGGGGCTAAAGAGAAAAGCACAGGCAGGCAGGGAAGGGATTTGGGCAAAACAAAGAGTGACAGACTGCTGAGGGCAGCAAAACAGCCCCTGTGAGGAGTGATGAGATCCTTGCTGCATGTTGTATACATAAAAACAGTGCTGCCGGCCACAGCCAGGACTTGTAGGAAGAGCTGGAGCTGAGGAGAGATGGAGGGAGCAGCCAGTCCCCAGCTGGGCCAGCAGCACCGAGGACTGCCAGGCATGGCTGGGCTCATCAGACAGCACATGGGTGGAGGCCCACAAGCCATTGAAAACTCCTGCAGTTAGGTTTTGCCAGCACATCTGACTAATCTGGAGCATGTTCCCAGCTCTGCTTTGCTGCAGCACTGCTTTACATGTAGGTACTAACCACATTTGGGAACAGGTCTACTGTCCTCTACAGGCGCTGCCAAAAAAAAACAACAGAAAAAAGATGGGGTAACAGTGAGGATGTCCTCACCCCTTCCTAGTTCCTTGTAGTTGCCATACTTCCCCACTGAAAGGTACAAACATTGCTCACATCATGCCAATTCTCCTACTAGTCATGCTGCCCAACCAAACATGGAGAGCGATCCTTTCTCACCTCCATGGTCAAGCCTTTCTCCCCTCCCTGCTGCCTTGTGGCCTCTGCCCTTCAACCCCCCCACCTCAACGCTGATGGGGAGAAAGTGACATTCCAACAGCCATCCAGTACAAGTAACTGCACAACGTTCAGGGCAACTCTGTCCTCTCCGCATAAAGCTTTTACCCATCAAGAGGCCCAGTTATCCCGCTTCCAAATCTCCTTGGAAAAGTTCGAAATGCTTAAGTGGCAAACTAACGTTCAGCGTAAAGATCCAAAGGGGAGATATTATGCTCTCCAAGGGAGACTGCACATTTCCCTTCCAACCCTGGCCTCAGTTGAAGTATTACAATAATGACAGATGAGCTCCTCCAATAAGAGGCTTTCCTTTTCTTGACTTCAGTGCACAATTTTCCAGACTTTTATGCAACATTTTAATCTCATGTCTTTCAACTCTATATTCTCCTGCTATGTTGCTTATGAAAATGGCATTAATAGAAACAGAAAATCTGTTAAGCAGGGTAAGTGCTGTATTACATGTGAGAGCAAAACAAGCAGCCCCTGGCACTGAGCACCAAAAGGATTCCATTAAACAGAAGGAATACAGTCTTCCAACTGGCAGAGTATCATTTCGCTTTGTTGACAGTATATAGTATAATGATTATCTACAGCTGGGATGGGGAAGTATAAATCACGTTAAATTTTTAAAATATACTTAGCTATGCAGACCACAGGAATACACAACATTCATAAATCGATTATGGCTATGGGATTTTATTTTATTTTTTTCTAAGCAATAGTTATTTATAGGAACTAAGTGCAACTCCCACATCTTCATCAGCAACTGCTTCAGATCATCCAAACTACAGAAAGTGCTGAGAAATTTGAATAAACACACTTGGCTAGCAGTCTTTTCATAGAAAAAAAAAATCTTTAATTTAAATAAATCTTTAACATTCATTCTTTTGCAATATACCAGTCTACTTTTTGCTTTGACCAAAAAATCATTTTTAGTTTCACTAGATTAACATTATTAAAGGGATATTAGGAATACTGAATAATAAGAATATCTGAATAAGAAAGAAAATTCCCTGATAAAGTTATTAGCTACAGATTAATTTCTTTGTGCAAGTGTCAGAGACTTACAGAATATTGATAATGACAAGGCAAGTAGTCTATAGGAACCTTGCACATTTATCTTTCACCAATCACAGTCTTATCTTTTATATATTAAAAAGAAACTCAGAAACTGATAGCGCAGACAGCTTGCTGACATGAAAATTTCTCAGTGTTTTCTTCACCCTCCATTTTCTTTCCCCATTAATATAACCCAACATGTATTAGTCAGCAAACTTGGCAACGTGGGACTTTGTCTTCGCACAGAACTTAGGACATGGGATTCCAAACCTAAAAGATCCATTCACAGAAGAAATAACACTCATCATTAGGTACATTTAAAATCAGCTTTGACAGAACTGTAATCAAAAAAATATGGACGTGCATTATCAAAAGACTTCTTTTTTTCTTATTTTTAAATTCTGTTTTCATCATTTAGCTTATTTTTCATATATATAAGAATAATAAATATGTAGGCAAATATTAATCTTTCTTAAAAACATCCCAGTAAAGAGAGTTCAACATCCTGTACAAAGATACCATGTATGTTTAGAAAGCAATCAATATATTTTCAGAAAAATATGGCACAACTTCCCCTTGCCTACATTGTAAAAATCCAGACACTATTGTTGAAGATCATATACTTTTAAAAAGCAAGGTAGGCACAATGGCCGTGTGTGGTAAGAGTCCTCTTGCTTGCCCATAAGGCAAACAATAGGTTTGATTAATATTAAGGCGGGTGGGGGAGGAAAGTTAAGAAAGGGAGGGTTGCCAAGAAACTGTCACTATGAAAGTTGGCCAGAAAGCAAGTTCTACTCCGTGAAAAATTCTGAAGTTTTGGAAATCTAATTTTCCTCCACATCAAGATGAGCCATCCACTCCTAAACCGGAGACCCCGTTGGTTAGAGCACAACCCTCATCGTCAGCCTACTGACAGGACAGTACTGAGGCTGTCTCTCAATCTCTTCTGTTGGAATATTAGATAGATTAAATATTCATTGAGCTTGGTAAACTACAGCCCAGTGCTAAAAGCCTACAGCCAGGTAGAACACGGACTTTCTCTCATTCAAGAAAAGCACCCCAACTGTCAAGAGAATAAGCATGACCTAGCTTCTTATGAACTGGGCTATAGACCAGTTTCTTTGGCCCATGGAATGAAGTTGGGAGGGTTTTATTTAGCTTTTGTTTTTCAAACTAGCCCATCAGTTGATGAGTTTCTGTCACAGGTGAGGGTTTCTCAGTAGTAGGTTGTTCACAGCTATTGTGAAGGTCTCCTGCTGCAAATTTCTCTTTTCGTTTGATTTGGGGGAACCAAGCCAAAGAAAGTTTCTGTTTAAAAGGAATTATTTTTATGAAAAGTTTTGATGGGTCAGCATTTTTCAGTAAAAAAAAAAAGACATTTCCTCAGAAAATTCCCAACCAGCTCTAGTCATCACTTTTCAGAGAGGTCACGTGTCCGTAAAATGGAAATTGCAATGTACATGGAAAAGGAGTTCAGAAAAGTGTAGAAGCATAGTATTTGTATCTCTGTGTCACCTGCTAAGAATGCCCATGAAAGCAAAATCATCACTGAGCAGACTGAGCACAGAAGCTCTGGTGAGATGTTCAGCATCCTACAGAACCACACTCTTACTGTAAGGGGAAAAATGACAGGTTTTACTGCACGTGACGCTGCCAGTCTTGTTTGACTTGCCATCTCAGATCACAAAACATTCCACTTTTATATTCTATTTCAAAATATTTATTTTTTTGTAACTAGTAAATGTAGTTGTGTCTTGGAAGCCATCACCATCACTTGCCATACGCGGCGCCTGATGCCCCCGGCCCTTGCTCCAGGACGCAGCCGCTGCCTGTGCCTGCCCTCGCTCTGCCCGCTCCTGGCGGATCCTTTCCCTGAATTGTGGCTGTCTTTTGTTTCTGTCTGTCCAAAGGTCTGACCCTAACAATGTTGGCGGAAGGAAGGAAGGAAAGGTTTGTAGAAACCTTTGCGAACTTTTTTTTCCTTGAACGTCTCCCCAGAGGGCCAATAGAAACACAGAGTTAGCTCTTCAGATATCCAGTCCAAGGGGGACACTTCAGGAAAGAAATTCAGCTAAAGAGCTTCCAGCACTTGATTACTTATTGTTTGCTCCTTCCCCCCCANCCCCCCCCCCCCCCCCCCCACTCCCCCCCCCGGCTCCCGGATTTCATTGGGAACGTCTAATGAAATTACAAGTATTTCAGTCTGGAAATAGCACGCTCATGCTGCTGCACTTCAGCAAGGATATTCCCTTTCAGCAACGTATTATCCCGTGGTTTGGGTATTCCTCGTCAACTTCTGTTACTTAACAGTTATTCTACCGCTGGGAAATTCAGCACACAGGTTTCCTCATGTCCTGATAACGGCCGGGAGGCACCTAATGGGCAACGCTGAGATTTCCTTCTCCCGCTCCCAGCGCCTCCAGCGCCGCCCGTCCCGAGCGAGCCCCGAGCGCCCCTTCGCCGGGGGAGGAGGTGGCGGGAAGCAGCGAGACACCAAAACCTGCCGTGTCTCTCCCCACACCGCTGGCCGCCAACACCAACGCCAAGCAGGCAGAGCCCGGCTTGTCCCGCACCGCCCCGCTCCGCACCGCTCCGCACCGCTCCGCACCGCTCCGCACCGCTCCGCACCGCAGCCCTCCCCGGGCGCGGCTGGCGCTGGGCGGGCACCGGCGCACCTGAACCCCCGCCCGGGCACCGGCTGCGGGGCGCGGTGCCCGCCCCGCCGAGCAGGTAGGGGCCGTCGGGGCGCTGGAGGTGGCGGAGGTGTCCCCACCTGCGGGGGATGGGGTGAGCCCGGCGCGCCGCCCCGAGCACCCACCCTGGCCACGGCGGAGAGAGGGAGAGGGAAAATGATGGAGCTGTGAGGTGGAGGGGGGGTCACCAGCGTAAGGGATAGAAAAACTAACCTGCCGCAGGGATGGTGATGGGAAGCAGCAGCAGCTGATGGAGCAGCAAGGCTGGCAGGAGTTGGGTGGCCCGCATGGTGCTGGCGGCCCCCCCGGCGGCTGGCGGGGAGGAGAAGAGGAGATGGCTCCTCGGAAGGACCCTGTGCACAGCCGGTCACTAGAGGAGGCAGAGTGAGCCGAGCTGCTTTTTATTGCGATGATCTAAGTTTGTTGTGTGATTAACTGGAAAGATCTGGGTCCCAACTCCCTCTTACGGTAAGAAACTGTTTAACAACATCCCCTCTCTGCCTCCTCTCCTCCTCCCCTCCCCAGGAGCTGCCTCCCCTCCCGCCCCGCAGCCAGCCCGGGGAGAGGGCTCCCACCACCGCATCCCTCCCTCCACCCTTCCCTCCCTCTTCCCCCCTCCTTTCCTCCCCCCCTCCCTCAGGGGCTCAGGAGGAGCAGCCGGGCCGGGACCCCCAGCCCTTGCCCCGGGGCCTGTGTCGGCTGCTGCGCAGCCCCCCGGAGCCTCCCCCCCAGCCCCTCCTGGCCCCACAGCCTTCTTTGCCCTCCCACCTGCAGCCACAACAAACCTCTCCCTCCCTGCAGACATTTTCCTTCACAACCTCCCCATTTCTCCACCTGCCCCTCGGCCCCATCCCCGGGCAGCACCCTCATCCTTAGCCCCCACCCCATGGCCAGGGACAAAGCAAGGCCAATTTCCCAGTAGGAAACATCTTTCCTCCGACCTGCCCGTGGCTGCCCCTGGCCACCAGCCTGGCCTTTCCATCACCCTCTTTGGCCAGCTGACAAATGCCACTTCCCCAAAATTGTGGCGACTCTGGGGAATCTAAAGGTCGAGTATCAGCTGGCTGGCGTCGCTCCATGGAGACAAGCCTCAGACCGAAGCAAGACCTGACCTTCCTTCTGTCGCAGGCAAAGTGCTTGTGATTCTTCTACTGCACTTCATTTTAACCTCATGGAAGCAATGGCACTGGGTTTTGTTTAAAGTCATGAGACCGGCCTTCGTGACACGCGAGTGTTCAAAAATAAACACTTCGGGAAAAGTTCTCCCTTAACTTAAACTGTTCCTTTCTCCCATGCACCCACCTACTGTCTATAGCACGAGTGTGTGACAACACAGGAAACCGTTTCCCTCCATTTTCCACAAATAAACAGGAGACCTGCATGTGGCCCCATGCCATGCAAGTCAAAAAACAGGTCTCCTTCTCCAGCCCAGACTCCTTTGCCCAGACTTACTGTCCGTGCTGCTGATAAAAACACTTCTAAGGGAAACAGCTTTTCTTAAAAACAGGTTGTTTTCCAAGCCATAAATATTCGTTGTTAACTTTTATTCAGTTTTTCCTAAATTCCAAAAACACAGGTTTGGGTGGTTTTTTTTCTTTTCACCCAATTTATGCCCAGTGGTAAACCAAAAAATTTCCCCTTGGGAATTACTGCCTTGGTAAGTGAAAGAAAGGGAACAGAAAGGAGTCGAGAGCGAGTTTGTGAAGAAAATATTTTGAACATTTGGCGTTACAGGAAAAACACATTTATGTGAGAAAAAAAATACTTTCTGAAATCTGCAGAATGAAAATTATTTCTAGGATTTTTTTAATTTTTTTTTTGCTGTCCTTGTTTTTCTCCCAAGAATAAAGGTTAATTTACAGGAGTACCTTAGAGATGCACAATCTGAGAACAGAGAAAATGTATCCCACTGGCCAATGACCTTGTGCAAAATCCTTGTCCATTGCAATTGATAGAACATGGATATCCCACTCAGTTTGTTTTCTGTTTTTCTCCCTGTGCTTAAAGATAGATATAAATATAAACAATAAGCAACAAAAATAATCATAGCACCATGCTGAGCCCAAAATAACCACATTCTGTTAACCAGATGTATTTGACTTGTTGTCCGTGCATGTGATGAGTGACCTTTTTTTTGTATAAAGCACAAAATCATGTGCCATTAAAGTCAAGCAGATTTTTTTTGCCACTGACTTCCCTGAGGGGAGTGTTTGGCCTGTAGTCAGATTTCTCCCGAATTTTAAGAAGATTTCTGCTGCATCTCTTGAGGACTAGGGTGCTCTGTAATGGAGAAAATATTTTGCTATATGGATTCCCATTATTAATACATAGTCCTGTGTATTATTGATGATGTATCTGCAGTTCTTGCTTGAGAGCTCAAGTCATGGGCGTAAACTTCTTTGGCTGCATATATTATGCTGGGCAGGTGCAACGCCACAGTCCTGCTTCCCCATTTGTCTGGTTTTGGGAACCTGCTGGAGAACACCTCTGCCTTTTACATAAGTTTTATATATTTCCCCTCAGTGGAAACTGGAGCACACGGAGTGAAAGGCCAGGGGCAGGAGGGAGGTTAGAAAGGGAAAGATCCTATAGATGCTATATTGAGATGCTCTATTTATAGGCAGTCAAGACAAAGGTTTGCATCTGGATCTGGGAAATGAAAATGCGCTTTGGTCCCGCATCATATACTGCGAAATGTAGTATGATCCTTTTTCTGTGTCTTCTCGCCCCATGTATTTTACAACTGAAGCATAATATTTTAGTTCAGTTTGATCAAATTTTACCTTGAAATGAAATTCCATATGAAGGAAGGCTGCAAAAATTGCATTTCATGCTTAAGTTTTCAAAAAGAATTCCATGTTAAGTTTCAGTCTGTGCATAGACAAAATGAAGATCTAAATATGATAATCAGAAATTGTAGGTTTTATGCAATAATATTCTATTATGTTTTCTGACCTTTTGAGGGCATGTTTTCTGACCTATAAATCTCTCTCTCTCTGTTTTGGGGGCTTAGCTGAGAGTGGGGATTTCTGGCTTTCTTTTTTCTTAGTCTTCTATTTTTTTTGGCACCTTTGCAAACTTGCCCTGATAACCTGACTTTCAAATCTGTGTAGCTCTGTATTAGGAAAGTAGCATAACATTTCCGTAGAAGATATCTAAAAGAAAAAATTACTGCACACTTTACCAGAGAAGCATTGGCTCTGGACTGCCTACATGAGTAAAAAAGTTTGAAAACCTTTATTTTGGTTGGAAAAGTAAGCAGACATGACCAAATACATAGAAACTGCTATTTTTATGTTCCCTTTTCTGACCATAACCACAGTTGGATCTGTTTTTCAGATGTAACTTGCTATTCAGAAATGCTAGATATTCACAGTTTTGGCTGGAATCTTCATGCACATACAGCATAATACCAAGTCACAATTCGTTTTGGAAGAAAGCTTTTCTAAATGAACCAGCATTTGTCATATGAATCACCTCTTGTGTTCAAAATAAACCTTTTTACCTCTTGATTTATCTGGTATAAGTATCGCCCTGTTAAAGTCCTACCGGATAATAAACCCAATAAAATAAGCAAGTGCATGTAGTAATTATTTTTCAACACTGAGTTGATTGATAAAAACGTCTCAGGCTGCCCGAGTAGTTTAAATCAAGCAATTGTGCTTCACATTTCAAGCAAGATAAATTATTATTGTCTTCTTTTATAAACCGAGCTCGAGACTAGGAAGGGAAAAGACTGAGGTATGGGCTGCGAGATTCGACACTGCCTGGAAAGGCAGAGTAGAAGCAGAGCTGCCGCGTGTGCCAGGTGTCAATACTTGCTGAGGCATCTCAGCTAGAGCCCCAGCTGGACACACGGCACCTTCCAGCCCCATCCCCAAGCCTTCTTCATGCAGAAAAATTAAAAAGGCAAATGGGGCAGAAAGGCTGAAAGGAAGAGGGGGAAGAAGGGGATAACAAGATCCAAGCGCAGGGATTAATGTCTAGTTGAAAGCAGAAGCTTGGAAACTCCCTTGAGTCCACCATTTTAGATTCAGCCAAAAGGATTTTGCATGTCATCATACTAAGTGCTGCAGATCCGAATTGCTAGTCCCAGAGGGCAAATTCACCACACCAGCCAAGTGTTTAGAGCCCCACGCAGTGAAGCAGGTGAGTGTGGCACCTCAGACGAGGTTTCTTGTTGATTAGGCACCGGGGAAACCCAAGGATGAAGAGCCACACCACCCTCTGCAATGTAGGCACTAACCTACAGTCCTGAGGCAGTCACCTCTGTAAACACGGCATTCACAGGTTAAATTCCACCTGTATTTAATAACCTGAACTGTCTAGCTTTAAAATGCTTCTTATTCCTTCAGCCCATGTCAGAGCTTACAAACAAAAATTAGTCAGGGGCTATTACCTGGCTTTGTAGGCAAAAGGTATGGCGTGATTTCGCTTGAAACTATACACTTGTACTTTCCTCTACCCCAAAACAGACTTGTGCAAGCAGCTTCACACCTTGACTGAGCACTCTCATGGAACAAATAATGCAGGGCATATGCAAAATGCCAAATGGTCTACATCATCATTTTATGCACAGCTGCATGCTCCTGGGGAATGACAAGCATGGTTCTGAAGTTGCTGAGGTTAAAAAGGAACGTGAGCTCCGAAGTGACTTGGTTGTGCTTGGTTCCACCCATTATAATTCAGTATATATTGAATATATATTCAAACATATATAATTCACAACTCTCCCCAAACCCAGACTCCCAGGTGCTCAGGTCTGGGTCCTAAACCCTAGTCAGGTAATCCGGCATTCATCCCTGCAGCCAGTTATTAACATAAATCCTTTATGGTTTTCCTGTGTAAGACATATTGTAACTGATTTTTACAAATATGTTGTATGCTAACTGAGGATAGTTAAGATGAATAACAAAACAAATTTTAAGTTCTAGTATGAAAGCGATTTAACCCATTTATGCCATGGTGCCCAAGGGCAGCTGATGAGAATACAGCCCTTCAAGATTAGTTTCGAAATTAGCATTTCCAATATTTTGGAAAAAAAATAATAAAAGAAAAATGCAAGAATCTATATGCAGCACATCGCTATTAGTAGGAAATATCTGATCAAATTTTATCTGATCAAAATATAGATATTTCTACACCTAAATGCTTTATTTGCGAGGACATAAATTTTGCAAACAAATGTGCATGAAAAAATTGTTATTTTCATAAAAATTCCCAGTAACAGCTATTTGAAGTTTTTGGGAATGTGCTGCATTGCGGATATATGCTTTTTAGGAATGCAAAAAATCCGTCACTTAGAATTGTTCCTTGTACAAACTCAAAGTTTAGGTATATTGCCTGAGGACATTAACCTTTTTGTTTAAATTCGACTGTTTCCCCTTCTATTAGTCTCTGAAGCACCAAGAAAGTCTAGAAGGGATAAAAGCCACTGGCAGTACTGTTAAATAAACTCTAATGTACTTTGCCTGTATTAGTCAGGGCCTAATTCGATCTGCAAAATCTTTACAATAGATTTTTTTTGTGTGTGTGCGAGAATGTAAGAAAAAAATGAACCTCTCTGACCTTAGTCTACTAAAATCAAGTTGTGGTAATGGCCGTTGGAAAAATAAACAAAAGCTGAATACATTGGGTATGAAGCAACATCCCCAAAAGCCCTTAATTTACATGCCATAGTTACTGACTTAGTCTCTATATTATTTAACCATTCAAATTTGCATGCACTTGTGCTTCTCCATAAGTGTTTCATTTCTGGCAACTAAAAAAGTGTTTTTTCATGCTTATTAGAACCTACATTCTCTAGGACAAAGTAGCCAAGTCAAAGATTTGGCCAAACTTGTCTGTGGATACTGCCCAGTCTCCAGATCTCCCTTTTTCCAGTTGTTGTTCTTTTTTAATTCAGAAAGCCTGAATTCCATTGTATATTTATGTAAATTACAAAGCTGAATCATGATCAAGGAAGTCTACATTTGTATATATGTTTAAGCACATTTCTAGTTTTTCTTATTGTTGAAAGTCTTGAAAATATCAGCCCAAAAGCTTCAACCACTACAGAAATCTCCATATCACATTGATTTTAAAATCACCTGCTTTTTAAAGCAGTTCAATGACTTTAGTGCCTGAGCTTAGGTGTGTACATATATGATTTTGACAATACTGTAATGCTTACTCTGAAACTGTTATAAGTTTAGATAATTCACTCCTTCCTCTGCATATTTCGAGTCAGTGAAAACCAAGAGTGTACTTAAGTAAAACCACAGAATGTACCTGCCAGAATGTTTTTTTTTTTCATTTAACTGTCTAAACCATCAAACTGAGGGTAGTTTTTCTAAGATCTTTTTATGTGTTAAATCCCAAACGGGAGAAGAATTTTTGGATTTTCTAGAGCATTTTTTATTTTCAGTAGTTGCTTTTATTTTAAAAATAAAATAAACTTTTGAAGGATTTGAAATCAGGACATAATTTTTACATATAAATTATAAAATAATTACTGTACAGAAAAAAATAATTAAAAAACCCAAAATAAACAAATAAAAAGGAGTTCCAGTAAAATTTTGATGAAAACAATGCAGAGATGTTAATGCAAGCCCAAGTATTGTTTTGTTCAACTTGAACACATGCTTTTAAGTTGGGAAAAGTTTAAAACAGGTTCTCTGCAGTATACATTTTACCTCTAGCAGAGGTAAAATGGTTGGCAGACAGCAAAGAGTCCTTATCTTCCAATATGATACTTCTGCAAAAGAAACATCATTGAGAGAGATGCTGAGAAGACCCTACCAAAACCGGTGCTGAAAGATGAGCTACAAGAAATTAACGGGCAGCAGTTTAAAACAGGTATTGCTATAAAATCCTATTAATGTCTCTCAGACTGGTAGGCATTTTAAAATGTATTTTCAATATGTTTAGAGTAACAAAGAATGAGATTAGGCTGGACTTTGACTGTGAGTCATACATTGTAGAATAACTTCAGCAGTTCGAAAATCCAGAGACAAAAGCGTTAGCCCTTTGAATTCCAGAGAATGAAGACTTCCAGAACTTGCTTGTCAGGAGTAAATTCTCTAGGATTTCATATCAAAGAGGAGAATTTCTACCTAGGGTGCTGTTAAAGATTTTAGAAAGAAACCTAAACGTGGATTCATCAGTTTCCTAGCAATATCTCAGACATGAGGACATATTAATAGCAGCTCAGAGAAAACACAAACAAAAAAGAACTCACAACTGATGGCCATAAAGCACTGATCTTTCCCGGTTTAAGGTTTGTAACCCTGGAGAGAGAAAGCTTGCCAAGATGTCAGAAAAGATGTTATCAGAGGAGGAATCTCAGCTTGAATTCTTTTCAAGAAGCAGCTTTGGGTACTTTATTTGAATCAAAGTCTCCTTGTTTGGGATATGAGCTTTGTAATGCAGCTACTGGAAAATAGTCAAGTAAGGAAAAGACACATGTGGCTGCAGAATCAGGACAGGAACTCTCAAAGGAAGACTAGGGCAAACTGTTAAATTTCTTTGCTGTTTCTATTTCTTTATGTACTAAAGAGAAACATTTTTCAGTACAGTTTTCTCCCTTAAAGATCTTATCACAGGTATTGCAATGCTGGTACTGAAATGACACTGATAATAGTGTGACTGCCCTACATTTGCTATGTCAATAAAACACATACACTTTTTCTCTATGCTATTTTTAGTATTCCATACCTCAACACTATGGTGTCTATTTTTACAAAGTACCCGGTCCCCACTTTTCATAGAGATTAATTGTTGCCAAGCTTTTTTCTTATAGGTGAAATCTGAGCTTGGATGATTAGGCTTCACTGCACATTAAACAGTGACAGAGTATAAACTTGCCTTAGCATATTCTTTTGCTGAGGAATTTGCTACCGACTTCTGTAGCAAAAATATTGAAGCACAATTTAGATATCTATGGTCTGAAGTTACAATTCTAAAGCTGTCTGTTTGTTCACATGCATCAGCTTTGTTCAGCTTTCCCAAGGTTTTGAGCATGTTCTTCATGTCCAAAATGAAATTTATCAATTAAAGAATAAGTTTTTGAATTTGGAACACTACTGATAAACAAGCTGGTATGATGGTCTATTTCAATGTTTTTAATCAGGTTATTAAATAAAATTATCTCCTCAATAAATTCAGATTGATATGAATAGACATAAAGCAATGAATGCGTTTACAATACTGGCACAGAAAAAACTTTATAGAAAAGTTGGGTTTTTTTCAGCTGAATAGCAGTTGTGGTCTATCCTAAACTGAAACACATTATTTCTGGCTTTGTATTATTACTGCAAGTTTTTTTGAAGTCTTTCTTAAAATAGCGGTGTACAGATTAATACTCACATATCTAACTCCCCAGGTTAGTAACACTGGTATTTAATTTAAGAACCTACAGATTGGGTTGAAGGACAAGTCCACATAGACTAGAAATTTTATCTGACAGTAATCAATGAAGGTTGTCTAGGGAAAAGTATAAAAACAGAACAAGTTTGCAGTGATACTTCCTTAAAATGTTTTCCAACCTGCCAACATTTGATGG
The DNA here is from genome assembly GCA_003993805.1 of Himantopus leucocephalus. Classification (NCBI taxonomy): domain Eukaryota; kingdom Metazoa; phylum Chordata; class Aves; order Charadriiformes; family Recurvirostridae; genus Himantopus; species Himantopus leucocephalus. Next base: position 12,202,510 of record RSEF01000001.1, on the reverse strand, counting down.
TCATCCAATTTTTAGTGCTATGAAATTAATTATCTTCATGGTGATTTATGACTTTTTTCTCTCTTTATGCAGCCTACCAAGGTTCCGATGTAAACAGCCAAACAAAAATATAGGATAAATCAGCTGGACAAGGAGCTTTCAAATGTACAACTATGTGAGTTACTTTTTACTTGTAGTACAAAATGTTTCACATATAAAAACCTGAAAAATATTACCTTTTTCATATACTATGAAACAATAAATATTCAGGGTTACATTTTATTTCTTTTCCTTAAGAAAAAAAAACAACAACAAAACAAAGCGAAACCCAAGAATCCCTCTGTCCTTTACTTGATTTTCAAATAAATACTTGAATAAACAATTTTTAATAAGAAAATAAAACCATCAGTTCTGAAAAAATATAGATTTATATGCCACATATCTGATTAGCTATTTTTTACCATTCCACTCTATTACTTCATTTATTCCCAGTAGATAAAACAATGTGGTTTCAATTCACATATTAAAGAGCAATGGCAACAAACTGTCTGTATATTTGCCTGACATTATTTTATGCACATGTCCTTTAGTTATGGAAGCACTTCAAATAAACCACTGAGAATGCGCATTGAGCACCCACAGGAAACAGAGGGCTATGTCACTCAGCTTGAGATGAACAACATTTAAACTACTTTTCTTATAGTGTCTCCAGGAAGAAAAAAAAATAATCTGGTATTTCCCAAGATTAAAATAGCAAGCACACTATCTACAATTAATCTGTATTTTATGACAAGGATGTCTGATATGGTCCCATTGAAAGGACTGGTTTAGAAAGCTGACTCTATCTGGAAATAAACTTCCAATTTTTAACAGGAGGCATAATTAACCAAAATTTTTAATGCTGCATATATATCACATTGAAAAAAAAAACCAAAACTTTGAGCAATAATTACTCTGGTAAACCACTTACATGCCTCATTGCCAGTAGCTGACAGTGTGTATGGAATTTAATATTTTCTTTCCTTTTTTTTTTCTCTTGCTCTCTTTCTTTCTTCCTCTTTCTTTCACTTTCTTTCTCTTTCTCATTATCTCTTTCTCTTTTTCTCCCTTCCTCTTCCTCTTTTTTATTTTTCTATTTCTATTTATTTCTCTCTGTTTCTCCTTTTCTCTCCTCATCAGCCTATCCCTTTAACTTTCTCTCTGCCTTTCTCCTTTTCTTTTCTGCCTTCTTTTTCTCTTTCTCTCTCTCTTTCTCTCTTCTAAAAGTTTTATTAAAACCCTACGCAATTACTGAAATCAACCTATCTGTTGTCAATTTAAAAACACCATTATATGGGATAAGATTTATGAATTAATTTTTGGCCTATGAAACAAACGCTAGAAGAAAAGTATCATAAATTTACAGGCAAAATTTAGCAACTACAACTCCAGCTAGTAGACATTTTAGGTGGTATACCGAGATATACGAAGTACCATCCTGTTAGCTGTCTTCTTTCCTGACTTTGCAGACACCAAAGTGACTGCTGAAATATGAAACTACTATAGAACCAGAGAAAATACTTCTTCAAAGTGCAATAGATTTTCAAAGAAATTTTTTAAGGAAGTAAAGGAATAATAACAGCTTGCAATGTTTTATCACTTACATCAGTGTATCCTTCTAGCACAGATAAAGTACTGGCACAATAAACAGCAGCATATTAAATCATCCTGAGTGCTATTACACGGCACATGCAGGACAACCAGGTAATCAGGTCCAACCAGCGTGGGTTCATGAAAAGCAGGTCCTGCTTGACAAACCTGGTCTCCTTCTATGACAAGATGACCCGCTTGGTGGATGAGAGAAAAGCTGTGGATGTTGTTTACCTGGACTGCAATAAAGCCTTTGACAGTTTCCTGGAGAAACTGGCTGTTCATGGCCTGCATGGGTGTACTCTTCGCTGGGTAAAAAACTGGCTGGATGGCCATGCCGAGAGAGTGGTGATGAATGGAGCTAAATCCTGTTGGTGTCCGGTCACAAGTGATGTTCCTCAGGGCTCGGTGCTGGGGCCGGTTCTCTTTAATGTCTTTATCAATGACCTGGACGAGGGGATCGAGTACACTCTCAGTAAGTTTGCAGATGACACCAAGCTGGCCCGAGTATTGATCTGCTTGAGGGTAGGATATCTCTACAGAGGAATCTGGACAGGCTGGATCAATGGTCTGAGGCCAATGGTAGGAAATTCAACAAGGCCAAATGCTGGGTCCTGCACTTATGTCATAACTACCCCATGCAGCACTACAGGCTTGGGGAAGAGTGGCTGG
>RSEF01000001.1:12189423-12200130 GCA_003993805.1 Himantopus leucocephalus | reverse complement strand
TATACTGTATTTAATGTAAATTCTAGAAGGCATTTATTTTTAAAAGTCTCAATTAGGACTCTTATATAAGAAGATCAGTCATCTGCATTAAGCAGTGCTGAAACCCATATTCTCAGGAATATTGAAACAAATCCCAAAGCATTAATAATGTCCAGAAGGTTTTTGAATATCTCCAAGGAAGGAGACCCCCCAACCTCTCTGAGCAACCTGCATCAGTGTTTAGTGACCCTGACAGTAAAAAAGTATTTCCTTAAGTTCAGACAGAATCTCCTGTGCTTCAGTTTGTGCCTATTGTCTCTTTTCCTGTCACTGGGCAGCACTGAAAAGAGCCTGGCTCTGCCTTCTTCTTCCTCATATTTATATAGATTGATAAGATCTCCTCTGAGCCTTCCCTTCTCCAGACTAAAGAATCCCAACTGTCTCAGCCTTTCCTCATATGAGAGATGCTCCAGTCCCTTAATCATCTTTGTGGCCCTTTGTTGGACTCTCTCCAGTATGTCCATGTATCTCTTGTACTGAGGAGCCCAGAACTGGACACAGGACTCCAGGTGTGGACTCACCAGGGCTGAGTAGGGAGGGTGTCCTCCCTTAACCTGCTGGCAACACCCTTCCTAATGCAGCCTGGGATACTATTTGCGTTTTTTAGCTGCAAGGGTCCATTGCTGGCTTATGCTTATCTAGGTGTCTAGCTAGACAGGACTAGACAGACCTAGACCTAGGACTCCTAGGTCTTTTTTCGCAAAGCTGCTTTCTAGCTGGGCAGCCCCCAGACTATACTGGTGCCTGGGGTTGTTCCTCCCCAGGTGCAGGACTTTGCACTTCCCCTGTTCCTGTCAGGACATTTTTCCAGCCTGCTAAGGTCCCTCTGGATGGCAGCACAACCCTCAGGTGTATCCGCCACTGCTCCCAGTTTTATCAACAAACTTGCTGAGAGTACACTCTGCCCTGTCATCCAGATCATTAATAAAGATGCTAAACAGGATTGGACCTTGTACTGACCCTTGGGGTGCACCACTGGCTACTGGTCTCCAACTAGACTCCATGCCACTGACCAACACCTCTAGGCCTGGCCACTCAGCCAATTTTGAATCCACCTCACTGTTTGCTCATCCAACTCATACTTCATCAGCTTCTCCACGAGGAACTAATTAGAAACAGTGTAGAAAGCCTTACTGAAGTCTGGGTAGACTATATCCACTGTTCTCCTCTCATCTACCAAGCCAGTCATTTCTTCATAGAGGATTATCATGTTGTTCAAGCATGACTTTCCCGTGAGGAATCTGTGCTTCCTGTGAGGAATCAGGAACTCCTGATCACCTTTTTCTTCCTGTGCCTGCAAAAGGATTCCAGGATTAGTTGCTCCATCACCTTCTCAAGGATCGAGGTGAGTCTGAGTGGCCTGTAGTTCCCTGGGTCCTCCTTCTTGCCCTTCTTGAAGATAGGAGTGATGTTAATTTTCCTTCATTCCCCAGATATCTCTCCCAATTGTCATGACTTTTCAATGATAATTGAGGATGGCTTTGCAATGATATCAACCAGTTTCCTCAGTGCTCATGGGTGCATCCCACCAGGGCCCATGGACTTTTGTATATGTCCAGTTTGCTTAAGTATTCTTTGACCTGGTCCTCTTCCACAAAGGGCAAATATTCCTTTTCTCCAGACTTTTCCCAGTCTCTGGGACCTGGAATTCCTGAAAGCCAGTCTTGCTAGTAAAGACTGAGGTGTAGAAGGCGTTCAGTACCTCAGCTTTTTCCATGTCCTGTGTCATGAGGTGCCTTATTTCATTCACTAGTGGGCTCACATTTTCCCTAGTCTTCCTTTTGTCACCTATGTACCTTGAGAAGCCGTTCTTGTTGCTTTTGACATTCCTTGCCAGATTCAATTCCGTGTTGGCTTTAGCTTTCCTAACTGCAACTCTGCCTGCTTAGACCATGCCTCTGTATTTGTTCCAGGTTACCTGTCTCTACTTCTACCTTCTCTATACCTTTTTTGTGTGTTTGAGTTTTGCCAGAAGATCCTTGTTCATCCGTGCAGGCCTCCTGGCATTTCTGCCTGACTTCCTGCTTGTTGGAATGGACCCCTCCTGTGCTTGAAGAAGGTGATCCTTGAATAACAACCAGCTTTCTTGGGCCTCTCTTCCCTCCAGGGCCTTATCCTGTGGGACTCTACCAAGCAGATCCTTGAAGACATCAAAGTCTTTCCAATTTACCAGGAAAATCCATGATTCATACTTTCAGACCAGAAATTTATCAAGATGGGTGGGATTCCAATCCAGACTTAGACACATGAATTTGTGTGTCTACTTTAAGTATGTACATGCAACTAAACTCATTATAATCTCTGCAAATGTAGGGGACAGATTACATAATGTTTCTAAATACAGGTAGGTATCAATATTAGTTGAGATTCCCCAGGGTAACATACCTGACCTCCCACTTGCTGATACATTAGAGTATGGATCTCCCATAAATCTTTTGTGATATCTTCTAAACCTATGCAATGTTTTTGGACACCCTGCAGCATCTTAGATTGCACTAGCCACCTATGTATAGGCAATTGGGTCAAGTCTTGTTGCAGTATAGTCAATAGAGTCAAAAAACCTTAGTCAGCTAACCAGATTTAGTGTCTTCATTTGAGTCATGTGAATGAAGACCTCCAGTGATGGTAATGGGATCTTACACATATAGCTCATACACAGACATCTATATCATAGACAACTAAATTTAGGTATCTGAATTTAAATTGAGTTTCTATGCAAATACCAAAATTTCATTATAAAAAATGCCAGCAAAAGTTTGGTTTATTGCATGTTACATAATAAACACATTACAGTATTTTTTAAAGACATTAAAATTACTCTTTAAAAGTTTTCTTACTTTTCAAATACATACTATATAAAGATTTTAGAAATTAGAAACAAATACAACATTCTTCATGTATTTTTGAATGAAATGGAAGGGAAAACTCACAGGCAAAATATGACTCTCAGACAGTTCATAAACTAGATGCTGCCCAAATAATGAAACACTTGCTTCTTTCCTTTAATTAGCAATCATTCCATGACAGGTACAAATCATATTCCCTTCTTCCCTCAGCTTCGGGTTTGCAGATAATAACACTCAGGAAATTGGATCAGATCAGAGCAACTGTCCAGCCTTGCTCCCTAATCTGAATTACCAGGAGTGAAGATTTTGACTCACATTGCATTCATGCCTGCAGATTAGTTTAGACACAACCTGTGAGACTGATATAACCATTCACTGTAACCTGCTAATACTGTAAAGAGAAGAGGGAGGGAAAAAGAGAAGAAATGAGATGTAAATGCCACTCATCAACACATGGCACAGAAAAGCTGTGCTAACTTGTGATAGGACGGTACACCTATTATGGGTAAGTTTAATATATCTTTCTCAGAAGAATAGGAAACAGAAAGTAAAACCAAAATGCAGAATATGGATCTCGAATTTACATTATCAGTATTAGGGCTAATCAGATGTTGAGCTGCTCAGCTACACATTGACTCACAGTTGGGTTTGTAATAAAGTCAGGTTTTAGTTTTGAATAACAGGACTTTTTATTATAAAGCCTTTGCATCCTTCTAAATTATTCTCCCTTACAGAATTTTCAACTCGGGTCAAGGACTCCAGATCACTTTTTATTTTGCCAGCTTGCACATTTTTAATTCTTGTTCTCTTCTTTAATAATTTAATCTTTTTAGGCATTTTGCGTTTGAATTCTTTCACCCTGTTATCATTTTACTGCTGCCAAAGACAGCAGACTGAATGCATGGTTATTTTAATTTCCATTAAAACCACCTAATACTGTAGCCAGATTAAAAGAATCATGAGTTTCACCAAGATTTATCATGCATAAATACTAAACAATCTACCTACTTATATCTGATATGGGTTTCTTCTTTTTTCAAAAGAGTGAAACAATTCAGTTTTCATCTTCAGATAATCTTTACATGTTTTTTTCATATAAAAAACATTGTAAGGAATTCAATGCAAAGGACATCATTCTCTTCAGAGAAGTGACCTGCACAAGGAAGAAATAAGAATGTTCCTTTGGCATGTTCGGGGGACACCCCTTTCAATGTAGAGAAAAATGTGGTTGAAGGAAGGGCATCACTCTATGAACTTCATCATTTTAGGAACTTACAGAAAGTCTGTGTTCTTAAAGTTCTTAGGAAGTCACTTTTGAATATATTTCAATATGAGAATGATGAAAAAATGAAAATACTGAAGATCTATAAAGAAATATATTGATAAATACATCTTCACCTTGTGATTGTCCCATTGTAAAGACTTTCCAGAATTTTATTGCTCTGGTGCTTAGAAATCCTTACATTGTTAGTGTTTTGTTTTCAAGCTAAGGGTGGTCATGGCCAATTTTTTGTGCTTGAAATGCAGCTTATCTTAAACTACTTTTCTGCCTTCCTGTTATTAATAGAGATGTATTACCAGAGAACAGTAATATCTCTGTCTTTTCTCAGGACAAATGGACTGAGTTCTATCAAGCAGTGTTCGTAGAGCCTAAATTTAGGTACTTGATCTTTCTCTGCTTCTGCATTTATGACTGATGAACTATAGGATAATCCTCTGTTAGGTGATCCACATGTAAGTGTGGGCAAATTGTACTGTTGGATTTCATTTTATTCCTAGCATGTCAGTCCTCTCACTCATCATTCGTACAATGACAATGTTTATATTTAATCTGCTTGATGTTAAAATTTCTCCTAACTCTACCTCAGGGTGAGATATCTGGACCAGAAGGGAACTGTGATATGTTCCACGTAGGTCATCAATGAAAACAATTCAAGAACTGGGACATTTGGTAGCTACATAGTATAACATGACACCCAGTCTAAATACACCCAACATCTCCTAACGTGGTACCATTAACAAGCTCTACAGAAACATGACTACTTTTTATTCTGTAGCCACTAATTAGAGATACTAAACAACATCAGCTCCAAAGAACTGTGCTGTCTCTACCCTGATAGTTATCTTCATCACAATCTATTGTTATCTTGCCTTCACAAATTCATAATTTATTTTAATGTAGTAAATTTAGCAGTTTCCTATGTGACATAATATCAAATGTTCTTTGGATATATGCACTGTCTAGAAAACAGTCATATCAAAAGGCTTCTGTTGGCATGACATGATTAACTTTGATAAACTCTTTGTGTATTATCTAATCTTCTGTTTATTGTGAAATCTTCAATTACTCTTTCCTCCAGGTGTTCCATATTACAAAGGTTAAACAATTGTTCCTCAGCCAGCCAAGATCTCATTTTTCTTCTTTTAAACACAAATTCTGCATTGTATAGCTTCTAGCTATAAAATACAGTTTTCAACTTGACAAATGTTTTATTATTTCTTGCTACATTTTATGAGTCAGTATTCTTAAAGGTTTGAAATGATGCTTACCAGCCTTCTCAAATTCAGCATATAACTTCATAACACACAAACACAGGCACCGCCCAAAGGCCTCCTACTCATCAATGGAGAGACAGGGATTTTAAGACACCAATTTATATGACAGGGAGTTTGAATTGCTGTTTATAGAGGCTTTTTTCCATTGATTTTAAAGGAGCGTGGGAAAACCAGGCTTCTGGTTGCTTTGCTTAAGTGCTTAACACTGAGAAAACTCTGCCAGGGCCCTGAGTATGCTCAGGGGCCCTAATGTCCCTGCCTGCCCTGGGGATCCCCCTGCCCTGCCTGGGATGCCATTCCAGCCCCTGGGGCCACCAGTGCTGGCCCCAGAGGGGCTGTAGGACACTGTATCCAACCTTGCCGTAGCCCTGTCCTGCCTGTCTATGGGTCCTGCTGAGCTGGGCCCACCCCACTGACTGATGTCCCAGCCTGGGATCAACCCATCCCTGTCCCCACGACCCTGCCCGGTCATCCTGGACTGGGTCTGACCCTGGTTCCCCTCATTGGCCTGGATCCTGACCCCAGCCTGTAGGCCAAAGTCCTGGCCTGGCCTTGGCCTGTCCCTCTCCCCTGGGAGGTGCCCAATGCCTGGGGCTGGGTCTGCCCTGGCTGTCCCCCAGCCTGCTCTGCCCTGGCGGGGGGAGATGGGCCGTGGCTGCCGAGCCCTGCCCTGCCACCCTGGGGAGCCCCTGACACCTCCAGCCCAGTCCCAGGGAACCACTGGCCCTGGCCCACGCAATGCCCTGACTGATTTTGGGTCTGGGCTTTACTTCCATTCTCGATGTGGCACTTTTTTTTTTTATCTATCATCTCCTCGTTCCAACAGTTACTCTGTTGAATGTCAGGGTTTTGTGCCACATTAGATTGTCTTTTATCTCTACCCTTCACTGAACAGGAGTCAGACTTCCAAGTTTTAGATGTTATTAGAAAACCTTTTTGCTGACTTGTTTTATTTTCCTTTGTAAAGGCAAGCCCAGCTTGATTTTTCAAAATTGTCACTTTGTGCATGCACTTTTTGAACTTTAAATTAGAGCTTCCTTTAATGATCAGTCCTTTTCCCATTCCAGATAGGCTCCCTGTTTATTTCTAGTATCCTTTTTATGAGATGGTTGTTTATCCAGTTAGGCCTTTAAAAAGCTCTCTTAAAAGTTTTTTTCTCTCTTGATGAGATGCGAGTCCCAGATAATTTTTGTACATTCGACTTCCAGTCTTGTTCCCCATTGAAGTTTTTGAGCTATTTAGTCCAGTTAACTTCATTAATTAATTTTCTTAATTGTCAAAGTTTTTAGTTTGGAAACAAAAACCAAAACAAATTCTTACCTCCTGGCCCATCCTGCTGAAGTCACTTAGAGAGGAATGAGCCCAGGATGGTAATACTTCCCCCTCTTTGCACAATGTATTTGCAAAGTGATTTATGCTAGTCCAGTCAAAATGCAAGCACTTCTGTTGATATTGAGTTTAATTGGGCACAGTAATGACTAAAGGCTTTTAAAGGTCACTGCATCCAGATGTTCAGCTATTAGTCACCATCACCCAACAAACTTTCTACAGTAAATAAAGATAAAATAAAGAAACACTGCAACCTTCAACAAAATTAGTGTGTGGGACTGGTAGGATTATACACTTCTGCTTTTTGGTCAGCTATGTTCAATTCCCCCAGAACACAAAATCTCACTGAAAATGTTTGTGTTCATTACTCTTGGCTTATTAATAACTAATTTCTTGATCTTTTAAAATAGGTTTTTACAGAAATAAATAATTAATTTCCAGAAAGCAGTTTTTATAAACTGACTACCTCTGATAATATTTCATACAGTTACATAGTATTTTCATATGTTAATCTAAAATAATTTTTCAAACTTTTTTCTACTGTCTTCCTAAAGATGCACATAGGCCCTTTAGATTTTTGTAAGAGCTCTATGTTTCAGCTTCTGATATTACTCAGAGCTTGAATAGATACAAAGACATTTTCACTGCTTAGAAACTAGTGCAGGATTTAGTTTTAGTACCTGAGAAATCCAAAATTTTCATTGAAGTTGTTTTAATTTTAGGAGATTTTAAAATAAAATTATTTAAAATGTCAGTGCTCAACCTTTTCTTGTAGACATAAACTGGCAGAATTTATTCATTCTGAGTGAATGGAAACATAACTAAGAATTGAAGCTACTACTGAACAATCAAATGCAAATGCTTTTCATATGTAATTAAAATCCACATAATCAAATGTTATGAGAAGGCAACATTTCTTAAATACTTTTGTTTATCATGTTAAAACTTACAGAAGTTCTATGAGAAATCTCTAATTTTAATCGCTTATATACCATGGAGCATTCCTACACAGAAGAAGAAAAGCAATGCTATTGAATCTTCTTTCCAATCCATCTTTACCATGTTCCATCCAAAAGGCTGTGCTCCTTATTTATCAGCACTCTGCTTCCCCAGTGAGATAAACAGCATTCTTTAAAAGATATATTGCCAGACTTTACAGTAGAATTCATTTGCTGGAGTGATAAATCTAGAGCTAAGCCAGAATACAGTCTCATTTAATCTGAGAACATTGTCACAATTTATGTAATGGGCTGCTCTAAAGGTTAACAAGAAAACATCCTATCTCTTTTTTCAAATGTCAGCCAAATATTTTATAGATTTCTTTCCATCCCCTCTTGTAGCCCCTTTAGTTAAATTAGCGCAGCTGCCTGAGAGATCAGATTTAAAGCCTTTCAATGTTCCCTTGATCTGAGAACAGATGCCTCAGGAGTATTGCCAGGCAAAAGGTAAAGTGGACTAGTGCAGCATGTTTTCTAAGCACATTATATACACAGAATTGATAGGTGGGTTGGTAAGGATGCACTTTGTCTATAAAGAGACTTTTAAAATCCTGGAAACAAGCTTACAGTGTCCAAAAGCAGATCCAGCTAAAATACACTAGGCCAGGGCTGTCCTGTATTTATAGAAGCATCTGGTAGAATTTAGGTTGGTTAAAAATGCAGTAAAAAATTAGTTTAACAAGATGACTCAAATTTAGCATTGACGTTGAATGGCAATAAGTGTAGTTTACAAAAGAACAATTTGAGACTCTGGAGAGCTCAGATGAAAACATGACCTCTAGACACACACAGCAAGGAAAAAGTCTTTTCCATATTCTTGATATTTTACCTTTGCTAGCTGTAGAAGATGTGTAGCATAATTTTCAAGGAAAAGACCAATCCTTATCCTACTTCACCAAGGAACAGCTGTTGAACGATAATTTTTCTCAAGGCCTTCTTCCATACAAGGACCGACCCTCCATATATGGACCAACAATGTTCTTAGTTCTGCTGTAGTCCCTAAAGGGATTAGTTAGGGAGTCATCAGATAAATCTTTTCTATATCTAATCTTATTATGGAAAATAAGTCAACATAGATGGGACATGTACATATGCAAAATATAGAGCCATATTTTGTATGTTAATAAACCCTATCACATGGCCAATTCTTGTTTTGCAAATACCTGAAGAAATGGGCTAGTGGAAAGACTGGAATAGCTGAACCATACATTCAGTCTTTGAATTGACAGAACCATAATTTTTTGAATATGTCTTAGGTGTAGAACAGAATAATATTTAAATCTTACTGGGCATCTCATAAGATCTAAGGTTTATTTAGCACATTGTCCATTTTCACCTGACCATAATGACTCAAGGACCAGCAGACTGTCTATGAATTAAAAAAATTATACAGTGTTTGTGTTTCAGTTTTTATATTGTGATACTTTCCATGACTGAATCATCAGTAAGGTTGTCATCTTTAAGGATGACAACCAGTAAAAGTATTTTATAAATTATTGTCATAGTGTGGTCAATTATAAGCACAGAAATGTGTTTTATACAAACATAAGGCATTTATGAACATGAGATGATCATACCTAAGTGATTGTGAAAAGATCAATACCATACAGTTGGAGCAGAGACACAGTGTATCTTACAGGCATACACTGAAGCACCTAAAAAGTACTACAGATAAAGCAGTTAAAAGTGTTATCCTATAGTGCTGCTGTCGGCATCTGCCAAAATAAATGGAACCTACTTTACTAGAAATTGTCATCAGTTTCTTATTTGTGCTGTAAAATTAGCAACTCCAGCATTGTTGGGAACAGGGAGGAGAAAACACACTACAGTTTGAAGTTTTCTGAGCTTTAAAAATGTTTTTTCAAACACTTGGTGTTTTACTACATTAGCTTAAGCATTGTGAAACATCCCATCCACCCTTGTAATTAAGCTACTGTTTATTTGTTTTTATGGAGTTTAAATTAAAACCATGATTTTTCCTACCTAAAGGGAAGCCAGAATTGAGCAAACATCAAGAAAATCATAAAAGAGAAACTTCTGTATGATGTTGCTTGTTTTTTCCTATAAAATATAAAGGGTGAAATCCTAGCCTATTGAAGTCATTGGGAGATTTGTAATTGACTTTGAAGGGCCGAGATTTCACCCTTAAGAAACAAGGCTAAATTTTCCAAAAGCAGGCTCTGATTTGGAGTTTCTTGGATGTGCCTCCTTGATCCCTTGACTGTGCTGAGCTTTAAAGCTCTAGAACTCAGAGTTGCTGATGCTCAGCACCTCTAAAATAGGCTCTCACTTGTCTTAATTTGGATGCTTAAATCATCACTGCACCAGGAATTAAAAGCTGCCTTTGGAAATTTTTCGCCTACTTCTTTAAAAAGGGTTTGAAAAAAACATACTGTGCATATCAAAACCTTTGTTATTGTTATTAAAATAAGCTGTGTGGAATAAATTAAGAGCAGAAGCGAAAATTGGCAAGAGAGACAATCATGGAAATAGCAGTTTTTCAGTGCTGCCCTGGTTTTTGTAACCCTACTTCATTGGACATGTTGAAAAAGGGGAAAAGAGCTAGTGGGATACTTCCATCAGACTCTATTAAGAGTTAAGAAAAGTCTGAAACTGCAGAAAACAGAAGTAGCACATTTACAGCACTTGCAAGGGAAAGGTAGAGAGAATGGATTTGTTTAAAGGGCACATTTAAATTTAGATTAGCAGTTCCATACTGTTTAAACAATTTCCTCATCACAAACTGTAGTTTTTTCTTCCTGAACTCATGTGCTTACCCTGTTGCTATCAACTGTTAGCAACAGAAACCTATAAGGAGAATTGTATGCAATTGGAAATAAAAAATCATTAGACGTATGGGTTGAATTCTTGAAGGTGTTACATGAAAGGTACCAAATTATCTCCGCTTTGCTGTCTCCAGCAGGTGTTAGGACTTTTTT
>RSEF01000001.1:12173684-12189323 GCA_003993805.1 Himantopus leucocephalus | reverse complement strand
CACCTTGAGTACTGTGTTCAATTTTGGGCACCACAGTACAAGACATTGGAGTGCTGGAGAGGGTCCAGAGAAGGACAAGGAAGCTGGTGAAGGGTCTGTAGAATAAGACTTATAAGGAGTGGCTGAGGGACTTGTGGTTGTTTAGTCTGAAGAAAAGGAGGCTGAGGGGAGACCTTATCGCTCTCTACAACTACCTGAAAGGAGGTTGTAGAGAGGTGGGTATTTGTCTCTTCTCACAACTTACAACTGACAGGACAAGAGGAAATGGCATCAAGTTGCAACAGGGGAGGTTTAGGTTAGACATTAGGAAAACTTTTACACTGAAAGGGTTATCAAGGACTGGAACAGGCTGACCAGGGAAGTGGTTGAATCACCGTCCTTGGATGTATTTAAAAGCCATCTAGATATGTTGCTCAGGGACATTGTTTAGAAGTGGGCCTGGTAGAGGTCCTTCCTTTTTGCTACGTCAAAAAGAAAACAAAGGCCATATTAGGATAGGTCACCTACCAGGCCAGGATGGTTATAGGGCACCAGAACCTACATCCAGATAGGCACGAGAACAGGATAACAAAGACTGATGTGGTTATGATCACCTTTTACTCCTTCCCAATAACCTTATACATCTGAGGTGTAAGTGCAAGTCCAGAGCAAAGCTTAAACTCATATCTTCAGCTCTGTAGCAGATAGAACTGCTAATTCTGCCACCAGACCTTTACCCCAACACCTGTCCTACATCTCAAATGCAAAGAAAGGATGTTTCTGGCTAACAAAATTAGATTATTTGATGGTATGTCAGAGACAGAACACAGGAGGCAAAATATATATGTTGAGGACAGTCTAACTCGATGGGTGATTTACCTCCTAGTGTATTAGCTAAGTAGGTCAGAAGTATTGTTGTGGGGGGAAAAAAAACAAGCGCTCAAGCTGATGTCTCCTTTCTTTTCTTAAACACACTGTAGTAAGTAATTAGTTTCAAAATTATATCAGTTATGAGGTTTACTGTTCAGATCATCTAAGCTTAATGGAACATCCTCCTCTTGGATATAATTTCCCCCCTCTTACATTATAATTGTTCTGAGCTCCAAAAGGCAAGATTTTATGGTCAGTAAAAATGAGGTCTTGATTAGAATGAAAATGCATATACATACAATTTTTTTCCCTGTATTAAAAAATTTCCACATCTTGTGCCTTTTTTTAAAAAGGTCAGCCCAAAAAATAGCTGAGGTTTAAAAGTTTCAACATGACATGGAAACAGTTGACACTGTACTGCAATGTACAGTCTTGTTCCAGACAAAACCAGATACATGATTTGAAAATTGCCTGATGAGCACTCTTAGGACTGAGGTTCTCTTTTTTTTTATTAACTTGCTTAGGACTTTATTCTGTTTCCAGTTCATTTTACACAGTCTTAGATATATTTGTGCAGAATGAAATTAAACTTGGAGATAATAAACCAGTGTGTTTCCAGCAAACTTTGTAATCAAAGGAACCAAATCATAATATTAAGTCTAAATTAAGTGCTAAGAGTTACATTTCGGTAATATATAAACTATGAACATGTTTATTATTAAAACATTTTATTAGGTAATGTCCATTTTTACACAATATAATGAGTAAAAACAGTTTGAAATTCCCTTATCTTAAAAATCTTTCATATCTCTTGTGTAGAACTGCAGTTTCTAAAAGTAAATTCTAACTTACTTCCCCTTGAATATGTACACTTTTTTTAAAAGATAATATTATTTTATAGGAAGATCATTCCAACAAGAACTAGTGATAATGAATATTGAAAAATGTTTTCCAGTGTGTAATACAAGGACATGTAGACCTTGTATATAATCTGAAAATCTGTAAGAACTATAATCTGTACAGTCAAATACATGCAGAGAGTACATCATCTTATGCTTAAGAGAAATGCTACATAGGATCATTAAAAATGTCTGCAAAGGGAAACTCAACCAAATCAGACCTAACCACATTACACACTCTGATATATTGGTGACAGAAAGACCAAAACTTCTACAATAAATCCTCTGTATTACTAGAAACCCATGATGAAAATAAAATTAGAGTATGAATACAAAAATACAAGTATCAAAATACTATGCATATATATCAGAAGCATTAGAGGCAAAAATGTACTGTTATAGTGGAGGAATTTTTAATAGCAAATAAAAATATAAGCTTGCAAGGCAACTATCAAAGAAAAACTTTTATTTAATTACATATGATCTATATTCCAAATCTTGTACATCTATGTCTGCATCTCTCCATTTTATTATGGAATTTTCAAAAGAGCAAAAAGGAAAGTAGGTAGTAATATTCAAATCACACTGACTTTCCCTTTGACTGCTTTGAAAACCCGAAGGAAAACATGCAGTCTGCTACCCTCATTAACCTGCTAATTAGTCTTGTTGAAGACAGACAGGAATGCTAAGTTGTACTGGTTTTCCATAAAGGTATGAGAAGATGACATATATGTGACTAAGTTCACATTAACGGACAGTGTTCTTCCAACTCAGTTATCGCACTGATTTGCCAAACAAAAAAGTGTGTCAGCAGTTCGTGTCCCAAAAGACACATGTTGTTATGGTTGAATTTTTTTAACAGCTTCATCCCAAAATCTGAACAACTGGACCAAATTCTTGTCTCCATTATACTGTGGAATATTTAATCAAGGAAAACAGTTCATTCAATAAAACATTGTTAACCAGATCATAGACCATACAAAAATCTCTGCTTTACTAAATAGTATAAACTCACATGTTGAATCTTAAGGACAACTATGATGATTTTGAGGAATAATAACACTCCCAAATGGGTAAACAAAGTGGCACTAAGATTTGTATCAACATTGTGCAAGAGTGGAAGAAATCACAATTAAGTTGTTTTCCATAGCTGGAGTTGGCTGGAGCTGGAAAATGAGTTGTTTTGGAGGTAGACTGTGGACAGCGTTTAACTGATATCGTATTCTCCTATTCATAAAAATATAGGTAGGTGGATATTTTCCTGAGGCCACTGCATATGTCATTAATCAAATTTGTAATTGCATTATTAAAAAAGAATATAAAATGATTCACCATGTCAAGAATCATTGAATGGGAAGATTGTATTTTTTTCTTTGATCTCCTGTTTCAACTTTATTGTTTAAATTCATGTTCTCATAGCATCAGATAGCACTAACAAAACCAATTGATCAGTAAAGAAAGCAATACTTAAACCAAGATTAAAATGGCACTAAAAAGTGACAGTCTTACAGTGGGCATGCTACATAAATTTATTTATGTCTGTTAATAAAAATGCTTGGACTATGTTCACAGTTAAAAGTTATGTAGGAATGTGCCCCACATACTTTTAAGGGCACAATTTCATTATATTTAAGAAAACAGACCTTTTTTTTTGTGCAGTGGGGTCAAAAAAAAAGTCTACAATTAAATAATATTAATTAGTAGTGTTATTGGATGGATATTCTGAACAGCACAGAAGTGTATATGTGCTTTTTAAAGCCAACTGTTCTAATTAAACATTGTATTCTAGCCTGTCAGTAAGTAAATTTCCATTCTAGACTTTATTTCACAACCCAAAAATTTTTCTTAGGCAAGATATTTATGTAAACACATCTGTATATTCTATGGTTTGATCTAAAAGGAGCCACAGTGATGTGTCACAATATCTGTGACAATGTGGCACATTAGCTGTTTTGTGCTTTATTCATAGGTGATATTGCTTGAGTTTGGCATCATCCTAAACTCTTCCAGGAAAGCCATGGTTGTGATATTTCTGAGTGAAACTGAAGTAGTATTTTAACTGTTCTGATTATTTTTCCCTTTTCAGTGATTGTGCCACTACTTTATTGTAAGAACACAAAGACTAGCTGAAATCGTAAAAACAGATAGAGACCTAGTAAAAGGCCACCCATTAAAAAAAAAAACAACAAACAAACCAATAAAGAAATAAAAGTAATAGGATTCAGGGTACCCTTTTACCCTTTAATTTTCCCCATGACATGGTATCTCATGAATCATGTCTCTAAGGGACACTGCTGATGTCATATAAGAACGTTCAGTCACTTTTTTTTAAGGGAGACAACAAAAAAAAAGGGTCACACATTTCATTTTTAAATTTGGAAAGTACTGCAGAGTGGATCCAAACAAAGCAATAAAGGGGTACAACAAGCCATCAATCCAAGTACAGGCTTCATAACAAAAATGTACCAAAGGATAAAGAGTGCCTCGTGTTCTAATTTCCCTTGCTGGCATTTTTCTTTCCTTTTTAATACACACTATGAGGTGATTATTCTTGTAATTGAATTGTATTAGAAATGTTTTATACAGAATTGGTGAACAAAAGAGAAAAACAATTAAACAGAGGCCTAACTCAGATGATATTAAAATATTTGCCCAATGTTTAAGTATGTGGGTAGTTCCATCAAAATTTACTCAGGTACCTTTTTGAATAATGTGAATAACAGGGATAGAGAAGTCAGTCACTGAAGTTTCAGGGAGAGATGGGCTGAACTTCCATCTCTGTGTGACAGGAACACACTTGTCAATATTATAATGTCCTACGCAGACCTCAAACCAAATCTGAGAGTCTGGAGACAGTACAAACACAGAGTGTGTGACAGTACCTGTTTTGTAAGGTATGCACTCTGTATATTCATGAAAGAAAGGAGGCAGAGATTGCACAGCTGGTAGTAACCATAACACACCAAGAATAGTAATTGGCTTTGTGAGCACCAGGTTAATGCCATTTTAACTCTCTCACTTTGGTCTTGTTAAGCTGCTACAATCTAGATGCTGCAACCTTATTTTCACACAGTAATACCATGGAACTCCAAAGATAATACTCTGGACATTAATGAAAAACGCCTACTAATACCATTTAGCCCTTACGCCATGTTCCACATTTTCCAAACTTCAGTTCTATAAAAAAGCAATAACCTGAGTATTAAGTGAAACAAGTACTCTGTGTACTCCTTCACTAATCATCTGCCTGTTCAGTGCAATTAACAATCAGTACTGATGCTTGTTGAAGATGAAAATAGGACTACTAAATTTATATTGGTCTCCTCTGGGTTCTTTCTTTGTGTGTATTTTAAAATTCAATTTTCTGTTTCTGTTTCCTGGCATGGAGCACATAGGGCATCAGTATTTTTAGACTAAGCCACCATTACAAAACATCCTTTCAAGGATTTTCAAATCCAAAAGGAAGTCAAGTATGCAAAATCTGTTAGATCTAGGAGAGACCTTCCAGAAGATTCATTATTAAATGTAGACCAGGTCCAGAAATACATCAAAACTGACACTAAAACTCAATTAGAGTGGATACGGCTTTTTTTGTGAAAAGAATCTTCAGGTACCCTTTCTTTGTGCTCGGAGTTCCCTAGGGTCCTAACAGTATGGATGCAGATTACTTACTTGGTAGTGAATGAGTGCAGGAAGCACCTAGCTCTACGTGCGCTAAAAATTAACTCAGAGAAATACTTCTAAAGTTAGGTGAGGTCAAGCCCACCTATTAGTCCAGCAGATGAAACAGCAGAAAAAAAACCCCTACTTTTCATTCTGCTCCTTTCACCCTTTTAAGGATAATTGGAAAAACCCAGTTTTCTCATTCCAGGAAAGCTATTAATTCCTTCCTTAGTAGCCATCTCTCTGACCTTTCAGGTATATTCCTGGCTTTCTGTCAAAGACTACAAGGAAAACGAGGTTTCCCTTCCTGTGCATCAAGTTTGCATCTTTTTCATTCTCTCATTTTTCCTTTCTTAGAGTGTTCTCTTCACTGTCGTGTGTCTTTAAGAGCTTCACAGAATCACCACGGGTATGATGCTCTCTCTTTTCCATCTGCTGAACCAGCTGCCTTATTCTTCCTTCCTCCTCATTCTGTTGTTTCTTCTTTGTCACTATCCCTGAGTGACAGGGACATTCTTGTTTTGCCTCCTTACTATACTAATTCCTTTTACTTTTCACTTACTTTCCAGACCAAATGAATTTAGGTGACTTTGCAGAAGAAAATAGCTACATATTCCAGTGAATTGGAGAGGAACATATAACTTCCTGAAGAGCGTCCAGCAGATCAACAGAAATATTCAAGCCCATACTTGAACCAGTGTGGTAAATTGGCCTGAGGTTTGGATTATCTATTTTCAACAAAGAAAGAGAACCATAAGAACGGACAGAGGAATGCTTATAGCTGTCAACCACAGACCTGTTGTCTTGCTGGTGGCATTATCCTGTAAAAAGATCCTGGTTCAAGGTCTGTTTTAAAATTTGCAAATTGCTGTTCTCTAACTAATTTAGGAGTCTCAAGCTTATCATTATTTGTAAATTTACAGCTGTTCCATCCATCATCAACTTGCTAATAGGCAGTCGTGCAACTCTCAGGAGTCTGCCATAAGAAATAAGAGCAGTAGGTAGCTGCTACAGCTGGAATCCCATTCCACCTCAGGAGCTTCTTAACAACATTCTCAGATGTGTAAATGATCCATTAGGAACCCGAGAGAATTGCTACAAGCATAAAAAGCTACCATCACGGAATGAGATGAACCTTTCACATTGTGATGAGAAACTGCTGGAACAGAGAATCCCTGTACACCAAATCAGTACTGCACAGGTCAGAAGAAGAAAATTTGCAAACAAATATCAAAGATAATGATGAAAAGTGACTGAAATTTGATGAAGGTCTATTCTCCTGCATAAGAAGTTTTATGGGATCTGTCTTCTCTGCCTTTCCTTCTAAATCTTAGAGTGCTTTAACATCTCGGTTGTTGCTTTTCCTGAAGAATAACCATTCAACCCAGCACATGAGCCATGGTAGCTTCCCTCTGACTTTCTTTTTCTGGCCTGGCTCAAAGCCTATTTGATCTTCCTGTTGTCCTTAATGCATTTAGTCATTTCCCTTCTTCTTGGCAGCCAGTTACTCCCTGGCCCCCATGACTGTTCTTCACTGCTCATTTCTCTAACTGCTCTGTCAGCAGCCCCACCGGCAGCTCTGTTTCCTCATTATCAGCCATTACATCAGGACTCCCCCCTTTTCCATGTTTACTTCCTTATTTATTTATATGAATTTTTGTCTGCCATACCTAGACTAACTACTTAGAACTTACACTTCTGTGCTTCAGACCTTTTAGAGTTATGATCTCACTCATACTGGTCTCGTCTAGAACATCTCATCAAGAATAACCTGTCTGTTAAGTCCAATATAATAAAGGCAAGTTGTCTACACTGCTTCCTTTAATAATCACAACTAACCAACTCTTGTATTGCTTCACCCCCATATAACTGTAGCTTAAAAGAATTTAAGACCTTTTTCTAAATCCACCATCATCCACGCTGGAGCAAATTCAGCCCTTTCTTTCTTCACAGCACTCTAACTCTAACCCATTCTCTTCCTATCATCCATATGCATTTTAATGCACATCTTTTAGGTTTAATAAGCCCCCCAAAGTTTCTGCAGTAACCATTTCCTGTGCTGATGCATCCACCATATCATTCCAGCATCTTTTCCCGTTTTCCACTCCATACATCACACAGCCGCTGCCAGCCTCTCTTTCAAACTGTATATTCCTTGTTGATTTCTTATCAGTCTTTATATTTTCTCACTCTTATTCACTGTTCCTTGAGTTCATAGACAAGTTGGCACACCAGACTAACTGCCTAGTTTCACACAATCACTTTTAAAATTCTCACCTACTTTTAAAATCCTCACCTACAAAGAAAAAAAAAAAAAGNAAAAAGAAAGTAGAAAGAAGGCAGGAAATTGTGAAGAAAAAATGAGAAAATCCAGGACCATTTTGGTAAGTTCTTCTGCTGGATAACTGTATGATCTCATTGTCATGCTCTCTTCTCTCCTCGTGAGTTTCTGGCTTGTGACACATTGAGTGTAAATGACATGTTCTTTGAATAATTTTTGTGAAAATCCTAGCAAATTCTTGGCCACACAACAGATAATAATAATAAAAGAATTTTTTTTTGTTTTATCATTAAAAGACAAAATTCTTTCTAGAGACTCAATTGAAAGTTTTGAATAAATTAGTAGAATTGTTAGCTGAGGTTACATCTCTGCTATGTAGTGGGGATCCCTTCACAGATCCATTTAAACAGTCATAAATTCTTAAGGACAATCACTATAGGGAGAAGAGGGGGAAAAAAAAGAAGAAAAACCCCACTCTCTTTTGAAGAGACACAGACATAGTCAGATCATATCACTTGATCTTGTCTGGTTGTTATTCTGGATGGCTGCAATACACAAGACTGCACTTTCACTTCCTAAACATTCTTCCAGGGGCAGAATGCTGTTGATGACTCAACATCACCTTCAGAAACTACAACTATTGTTCTCTGAGGAGTTTAGTTCCTGTTCTTTTTCTTTTGGTTAGATAATTGTAATGTGTTTTAGTCTCTATGTCTAACAGATCCAACAGCAATGTTAGGAAATACTGCTTTTCCAGCACGAAGAGTAAACATCTCTGATAAAATAAGAAATTTCTGCTATCTAGACAGTTTAAAGTACCATTGTTTTACATGTATCCACTTATTTTGTTGCTCTTCTCTTTTATTTAAGGCGTGCATAAATTACAGAGGTTGCTTTACCACCAAGTAAGGATACAAGGTGTTAAGAAATCTAGGTGTGATTGCTTTGACTAAATGTTGATGACTACATCTAAGCTAGTTATCAAGGCCCCGTTACAGTCAGTGGAAAGAAGCAGTCATGTCAGAGTCACTACTCATTTCATCATAAGTTGGATATCTAAAACAGATCAGAGAAATGTGCCCTTTTTCCTGTATTTATAAAAGAAGCTTGGAGTGATTATTTCTGACGTAGATAGCTACACTAACATTTACTGATAAATATCTTATCTTTGTAATTTAACCCTTTATTGGCATTGTTGGCCTAACTGTTCACTAGCAACAACTATGCAAATATAGATAGCTGTCGCTTCCTCCAAGACCTTATTTTCTGAATAAAAACCTTTCCAGAAACCCAAATGACTGATCAAGTGAAAGAAGGTCAGCCATGGTTTAGCTTCTCTTTTCCCCAAATTCACTTGGTAATTATGACAGAAGGTGTAACCAAACTGTGCATGAGTGTCCAAAAGCAACTAACAAGCAGCCATAGGACAACTCTTTACTGAATCAGAAGACTGAAGCAGAGCTAGATGTTCCTATTTTCCTTTTCTTTACCATAAAACTGCCTTTCTGCTTCACAACCTGGTGTCACTACTGACTCAGGTCTCAGAAATACATGCTATCCAGGAAGGAGGACTTTTCTTTCTGCTCTCTTATCTGAAAGTAATTGCCAAAGATTAACTCCCAACCTCCATGTAAGGATGAATCATAAGTGATTCGGTCACTTGCTGATGAGGTACACTCTATATGTTCACCCGAACTGCAGTTTAGCTCTGGTACTGGAAAAAAAAAATTGCTTGTAGAAGAAGACAGATCACATTCTTGTGTTCCAGGTCTTACTGGAAGGATGTCCAGGCTGCTTAAAAGGACAGTATTGGCTGGAGTATAAGGCAGACTTTCTTCATCTATGACCATGGAAAGTTCACAGATTGCAGACTCCGAAAACTGGAAACTACCAAAAAAAAATTTCTAAAGGTGATTTGCCACATGCTTAAATCCCTTAGCTTTAAATCCCTAAAATATAGATATGTTCTGATTTTCTTTCCATCTCTACATTCACCTTGACATCACATATATTGGTGATTTAATGTAGACTTAGTTTGAGTTGAAAATGCAGTATATCATGGTACTGCTCTGAAACTTGTTCAATAAAGTGTGTCTGTTTCACAGACATAGGGGATTTTTAAAAGAATTTGAAAAGAACTCCTTCTTTGCCATGTTTTATTTTATTCATCTTACCAGAGTAGTGGGGTTAATGATGTCTTCCTTAAATGGGGAACAGATGGAGACAGACTGGCCACACCATGCCAGCTGGCCAAAAAAAAAAATCAAAATAGGCAGTTCAATTGTAAAAATAAGCAGCCTAATTTGCCCCCTCGCATTAAAGGAAGATACTGACTATTATCCAGCTACAGGAAGAAGAGGTGAAAGGGGAATGTAAATCTTAAATACATACTAGTGCATTATGGCACACCCAATCTGATGTTTGTGCTAAAAAAATAAAAATGTCTGAACTTTGCTGAGAAACTTCCTTCTAAAGAGATCTTTTGTTCAATATTTTTCATTTATTTCCTGTTTTATTTACTGTAAACTTGAAGCATTTCCAACTCTATCTATTATATGTTCATGTTTCATTCCATTGTCTCAGTTTCATTGGTATTTGCTCATTTGGATCCCTGCTCCCAACATAGTTAAAGTAATTGCAAATATGAAAAAAAAAAATGATCTGCTTTACTTTAGTGATGATGAATTAGCAGTTGGGAAAGGAAAAAGAGATAGAGACTTTTAACCTCTGGTCTCTCTGTACCAGGAGCAAGCAACTTCACAAATGAGTCTCTCACTTAATGAAGTGTAAGAAAGCTAATCAATTCCATCAATACAATGGAAAACAGAAAAGGGTTTTGAGGGAAAACCAATGAGAAATATCATGTAACACAAAAATGAAGGTTTTACATTAATATTAAGGAATTCTGCCTATAATGCTAAGGACCTTGTTTTTCAGATTTCAGAGGCATAGATACTTCTAACTGCTCTTATTTTTAATGTCTGTCTGCCAACTTTTCCCATGTTACTGAAACCATCATTTTAAAAGCTTGCGCTTCTGAAAAGTAACTCAAATAAGTGCCTAAATATGAATCTAGGAATCTAGTTCTAGCCATCTGGTTTTGAAAATGTTGGTTCAAAAGTTTCACACTTGTTGATTGGTGTCTAACTCAGAGGGAGATTTATTTGTCAACACAACACACATTCTCTGAACTTCCTGTACAGTTTTCAAACAGCAAAACATGTTTTCAAAATTATCTTTGTAATTGGGCATGTAATTTCCATTAAAATGAATAGGAGTGGCGTGTCCAAACCATGGGGCATAGAGCCGCAAGGCACTTACTTCCTTGATCATCAAGCCCAGAGCTTTTTTATTACAGACAATATCATACAGTTCTTTCCATCAACATATTAAAAATAGGCACGTTTCATGCCACCACAATCTTATTAAAGTTATCATAAAATCTCCCTGTGTTAGCAGTTGAAAACTTTCTTTTGATGTCTGGCCTAACCATTTCATATTCACCTATTCTGAGTTCTGTCCATCTCTCTTTACAGCACGTCTCTGCTTTCCTGATGTGCTTAAATAAGGACATCTATTTAGACATATTTAGACAAGTTTTAGACAAATTCAAAAAAATTGGATTCAAAACACTGGTTTTAGGGGGCTGAATCCTTGCTTGGAAACACTGTGACTGGCAGCCGAGAGTTTCAGACATTTTCCAGGAAAAAGAAGAGTGTGAGTGAAGCCTCTCAAAAAAACCTATTTCCATTGTTTTGATCAAAAGCCAATTTGCTCTCCTCTCTAACATCAGTGTCCTCAGGTAATAAAAAGCAAAGCCCTTAAACCATCACCTATATTACTAGTGATTCTGCACATTAGGCAACCTTTGTGTTATTTTTTGAGGTCATTATAAGGTCTAGTTTTGTATTCCTAAAGAGAACAAGAAAATTTTATTCTTGAAAACCCTAATCTCACTCAAGTCATAATCCCTCAGGTCACACTTGTGACCACGCACCATGAAATACTTCAAACTAACCCCTCTATATATGTAAGTCTGGNCTATGTGAGCATGCAAGAGGGAGAAGGGGAGCCGGAGAAATTCAGAATTATATGGCGCATTTTGTATACCTTTTGAAAAACACATGAAGTTATGGATTTATAACACTTACCATCATGATTGCTGTGCGAGGATTTATTTAGTAATTCTGATTACCTTAAGAAATGAGGCTTTTGCAACCATGTAATCTATTAAATTGCCTGTCTGGCAAGTACTGAACACCATCCAATTCCATCTACATTGCCTAATTTCAATCTTGAAAAAGGGTAGAAATATTAAAAAATAGTTACGTTTCTGGAAATTTTGTGAAAATTGTGGCACATTAGAAAAAAGAAGGAGAAACTCCCCATGAATGAAAGGAAGACAGAAGTTAGCTGTTACCCAACCCCTTTGGAAGTAGCTGTGTGTCCAGTCATGCAGAGTATCATCTAGCTGGGCTGATCAAACACATATGTCTCTAGGTCAGGACTAACCCCTCTATGTATGTAAGTCTGGAAGAGCCTATGTTAGGTGTGGACTCGTTATATGTGCCTCTTGGCTGATTGGGGGGCTCATATTCCATATGAATGGAATCATCCTTATCTTGTGGTAGGATGTAAATCCACAGGGGATCAGCCTGTTATGGAACAACAAAAGAATTCTGCTATGAGGTCTGAAATACATTAATCACTCCTACCAAAGAGCAAGACTAAATGACTAGATGGACTAGATGACCTAATGGTATTTCCCAGCCTTAAGTAATAGGATTACACTAAGGCAACTGTACTGGGCTAGGTTAGCCACTGGTGATATCTAGAGAGGACAAAACAAGTGTCCTAAGGTTTCAGGACATTCCTAACTTCGAATTACTTAGCATCATAGATGGATTCTTCAGGTTATAAATAACAGCTGAGGAACCAAATTACCTCCAGATTTTTCATATATAAACATTTCAAAATTAAGCTCGAGTTCTCCAATTTTAAGTGTTTTCACAGTCATTATTATATAATTAGGTGAAAGATCCTTTATATGTAGACATTGAACTATCAGTGATGGTCCCAGAAGACTTGCTTCCTTATGGCCTTCTTAGAGGCTAATACTCTGTAAACAGCTGAGAAGAAGTAGCCCTAATTCTTCATGATTCATTTTCAAATGAAAAATCCTGGAGGGATGTTTTGCATATATGGAATCAAAAAAGAGCAAATCTGCACTTTAATGACAATGATAGTAGCTGCTATAAGTTATTCTCTCGATATGTTTCATACTGTGATGAAGACTGAAAACTGAAGATTTAAATCATTGGAGAAATCTTTTAGGAATATACTGCTTGCTTAGAGAAATCAAATAGCTACTGCTGCCAGTTTACCTTTTGAAAAACATAGGAACATTTGAAAACATAACTCCACCTATTTACTCCCCAGCTTTCAAGTGATCCCAGATTTTGAAGTCTCACCTTCTACAATAATGGGCGATTTCCCAGCAGTGCCTATCAGACATCTATCTGGTCCCAAAAAAGACCCGTATCATATAAGGATAACTAAGCTTAACTGGTTTGAATTTAGCTCACATTATAACTACTGGGCATTTTTTAAATTTGCCCTTTCACACCATTGTGTAGAATGAAGAAAAGAAAGCAAATTACACTATATTGGGCTGAGTTATCATTCAGATAAAACGCTAAGGAAATTCACCGGAAACATTTTTGTGTGTGGTTACATCATTGACGTCAGTTCAGAAGTTCTGTGTATCTCAAGAACAGATGTCAGTTTTCAAATGTTTTGTATTATAAATAAATTGGCCTTTGACCTGTGTAATGAGATAGCTGTACTTTGGCTGTAAATGCAATTACTTATGACTAAACAAATGCAAATTTCCAGCTCTGAGACATGTTGACTTACGGAAACGCATGACAAAAAAAAAAGGTAGAGACAAAAATGTTGTTCTGAGGGTACAAAGTGTATTACTGAGAATTAGAGTAAATAGGTTCGGATAATCCTTTTTAATCAACATAGTGAGAAGTATGAATGAAGATATGCTGAGATATATATAATGTATGAAAACAGTGATTTCTCATTTTACTTTACATTTTTTAGGTCTTTGGATCTGATCAGTAGGTTAAGAAGAAATAATTAAAAAAAAAAAAAAAAAACAAACCAAAACAGAACTCCAAAACTTCAAATCCAAAATGATCCAGTCTAGAAATATTGTTCTCTGACAAAACTTCCTCTTCCTGAGACAATGCTGTTTTGCTGTCACTTATTCAGGTGAGTTCTCCTTTTTCACAGATTTTAAAGGCATATTTAGTTGGCATAGAAAATTGCCACAATAGAAGGAACTGTGATCAGTTCAGTCAAGGGCTCGGGCTCAGGTCCACAATGTCTTACTAAAATATATCAGTCTGATCTTC
Organism: Himantopus leucocephalus; assembly: GCA_003993805.1. Taxonomy (NCBI): domain Eukaryota; kingdom Metazoa; phylum Chordata; class Aves; order Charadriiformes; family Recurvirostridae; genus Himantopus; species Himantopus leucocephalus. The sequence continues at coordinate 12,175,206 of RSEF01000001.1, read as the reverse complement.
TAGACTTCCAAGCCAAATTTTGGATGAAACTGATATAAAGAAAGCCACCACTTATTCAGTGGGAAAATCTGAATGGGATCAAAATTAGCCTAACTCCATGCCTGTCATCTCAAAACCAAGTGATACTGAAAAACTATTTCCATCAAGTTATTTTAAGGTGTAAGTGACACCAACACCTCACTACCAACTGGCAGTCTTTCAAAATGGACCTGTTTAGTCTTTTCTTCTATTTCTGTCTTGAAACCTTATAGGCTAGATTATTTGTTCTTAGATTTGATGATGTTGATTACAAAACTGTCTCCTCAGTTCCTTTTCCTTACATTCATTATACCAGTTCAGAAGATTTGTATGGATGGAAACAAAACAGAGTGAGTGAATTTGCACCCTCCTGCTGAGGTATTGCTTTTCCACAGTAGGCTTGGCTCTTGCAAAAAGTTTATCCTGGAAGATGATGAGTCTGTTGGCTTTGGCTGCTTTGATGGCCTCTTTTTTTCTTTCTTCAGTGACTGCACAAGGGACTATCAGAGAAATTAACTAAATGTCTGTTGAGAAAAGACATTATTGTTAAGACAATTACCTATCTAGAGGAAATGCTCTAAATATAATTACTAGAACTACTGCAAATATTTCACTAAAAATGTTTTTCTTTGAAAATAGATGTTTCAAGAAGATGTCCATGAACCTATCCTTTACTATTCTTTTCTTTTCTGTTTTGTTTTCTATTGAAAATTCAAAGCAAAAAGACTGAAAACTGAAAACAGATAAATCATAACATGCAAAATACTCCTTATGAATAGGAAAATCTTTGTACATCGTCCTAAAATGTGGAGTTTTTCAGTTAAATATGAACTTTTCTCTTTTTTTTAGAAAAATAATGCATTTTCAGCATTGCTTCACCCCCCACCCCCCACCCCCCCCCCTTCAAAAATGTTTTTAATACCAGTTCCCAAGTATCTTTCCATTATGGATTTAAGCCAAGGCTGCAGTGGTGGCCATTCAGGAAAGTGAAAGCTGGCTCAGCAAATCTGTGTTGGCACAGGATTTGAGACATTTTCTGTCTCTTTCTTGTCTTGGAGACAGTTAGCTTCTCTTTGCTTCATTTCCACTTCTGGAAGAAAAGTGGTGAAGTAGATATTCCCAAACTTAAGCAGATATTGGTAGGACCGATAGCTTGAGCATTGCAACAGGCCTACATAATGCTATGATTTGCTAAGAGCATCAATTCATTGCTACTGAATATCTCAGTCCAAACTCGAAATCCAAAATGATCATCCACTGATGATTATTTACCATGATTAATCCTGGAGGAGTTGAAACTCGTGAAGTGCTTGAGGACCCAGCTTAATTCCAAAGTATCCTGAATACCTTGCATTACATCCTTGGTATGTTCAGTGCCTGAACCAGTGACAGACTAACACTTGATGGAGGCACAGAAATTACACTTATATGATTCCATGCATAGGTAAAAAGCAGTGTAAAACAGAATCATAGAATTGTGTAGGTTGGAAGGGACCTTTAAGAT
>RSEF01000001.1:12120290-12173584 GCA_003993805.1 Himantopus leucocephalus | reverse complement strand
GCCTCTGTTTGTAAGTGCTCACATTCCCTCTCTCATAGACATCCTCAGACAAAAGGCAGATTAGAAACAGATTTTACACTTTTGAGACAAGTACTTTAAGTGGAAGCACACGATGCAAAAAATGAGTAACATCCCCTTCACCATCATCACTACCTCCCCTCCACTTTGGAAGGAATTCAGTGTTGGCCCAGACTGTGCTCTAACCACAGCCACCAAAACAAGCTTCTCGCAGGACCTGGAGTTTGGCATCTCTTCCACTATGTCTGCATAACACTGGCTGTTAAAGCAGACGTAAGTCTGTATCATCCTCTGGTAGCTAAGAGCCTAAATTTCACATCTGTCTTCCCTTACGTGGAATTTAATGAGCCCTGACCTTGATCCTAGGAACTAGCTTGATCCAGCAAAACAGAAGAATCAGCGTTTGAATTCATATATCTCCAAAGCTTGGTCTGTCTTCCTCTGGATCTTGCATCTTCGTGCCTCAATTTCAATAGAAAGTTTGTATGTGCAACTGCAACTACATTTAAACCTCCAGTGGTTGGTCATCTGAATAGTTCTCTCTCCTCCACTGACTATATTGAGTGAATCTCCACTGATCAGCAGAGGAACATAGACACCTAGCGAATCGCTTGGTGCTCACCTAGTGATTCCTACTGCATATGATTTAGCGCCAGGTTTTCAAAATTTTCATGCAAGTTATTTCCCATACTGTAATTCCCAAAAGACGGCAAAAGCAAATCCTGCCATTATATGGAGTCTTTGATCCTTTGTGCAGAGTACAGGTAACCTGGACAGGAGAATGCTCTTAATTTCCAGGCCATTTGAAATTAGGTATTACAGTATATTTCCAGGCAGCGCTGAACCTCAGTTGCCAGCAATTTTCTCTTAGAGCTAGTTGATTCCTGAAGATATAAGAGCTTATAAGGCAAGCTGACTAACCCTTACCACAGTGAGTACTAATTGCTTGGACTCTCAAAATAGCTTACAAGAGTAATACATGCTAACCACACATACCAAAACATAGTACTCTTAGTCAGTGTTCCAAGCATGTTAATTACCCTTTCCATCATCTGTGTGTATTACAATGCTCCAAAAATTTATTTTTAAATAATCAAGATACAGGATGGAGGCTGAGGTCACAAAAGTCTGGGTTACAAGCCTGGGTTAGAGCAACAAAAGTCAAAATGCAAATTCTGCGGTAGCTTCCATTCTCAATCCCACATGTTTTGTTTCATTTATGAAGAAAATAATTCAGTGACTGAAAAAATAATTGAAAGATTTTCTTGAAGAGGAAGAGTGAATACCCCTGAAGTCCTATATTTCATATTTCCTTTCTCAGAACTGCTGTCAGAAACTAGCAGCACTAAAAGCCTATAAAAAATAGCATGAAAGTAATGGATAAAGTAGTAGACGCAACTTTTACTTAATGTGGTAATCCCTCTCTGACAAGGCATACTACTAAAACAGCAGTAGCAAATCCTTTTTTAAGAATCCACCTTCTGATCATTAAGGCAGATACTCAAAGCCTGGGCAGGACCAGCGGCTTGCATAGCAAGCTCCTCAACTCTTCTCACTGTTGAGTGAATTCATGACTAATTGTAGACAACTGTAGTTAGGAGAGACAAATCACAAACATGTTTACCATTTCCTCAAAGGAAACACTTACTACTAAGTTCAAATATCCATTCTACAAAACGTAGGATGTACACTGGAGAGCTAGTCAAGAAAATGCTTGTGAGATCAAAAGAAAAGGAGGTTAAAACCCCAAAAGAAACAGAGGTGCGGGTGTTCTATTAAAAGGGGAGCCTTTACTAAAAGGCTTCTGGGTTTCTGAACAAGGTTCCAAAAGAAGCAGTCAGCTTCTGGGAATGTGATATTCTCAATCAGGAAAACTGAGAAATATATACATATAAAACATTTAGAATAAATACAGTTAGAATTGAGACAAAATAATTCTGGAAAAATCTCATTTTCTTTCCCTCCTCCCCCATACACACTTTGGGAACAAAAGCTCCTAATAGCCTATTGGAACGGGAGACATTGTTTTCCATGTCTTTTGCAACAGGCAGAGAAGATGTTGTACCATGTAGGGTGTGCATTTTGCTCAGTCGAGCGTTACAAGGAGCACTGGGCTAATAGATGTGACAGCGAAGGGTTTTTATAACATCAATGTTATGTAACTTCTTGATTTTTGTAGAAGGTTAGCAGCAACAGAGCTGCATTGGACAATGTGAATTCATCTCTCAAAATAATATCATATGACAGGCCAAGGGTGTTCTGGCTTGATTTGCACCAGGGACTAGTATAGAATATCTCACTGCAGTGCAGCCATTCCCAAATCAAATTAATGAAGTCAAAGATGCTTCTAGGTTCCAGAAGTGGGGGGAAGAAACCCTGTGTTTTCCGAGAGTGTTGGCTCCTGGTATTTAATGAATAGTGTATTGTAATACAGAATTTCAATTAAACGTGTACCAGGAAGGGATTTGGGGGTTTTATTTATTTCTACATCTCAATGGCAGTCAGCATACAGAAAACATGATACAATGAGTTCAGCATGTGGGGCTAATCATGTAGTTAGGCGGCAATGTTTAATCTAGTTGAGGCCAGTAATCTCTGGATGTTGATGTGCAGTGTCATGCGCTGCCTTGTAGCATTTCCACATGGGCGATCTGTTACTTTGCAGCATTAGAATCTGCATTTGATTTCTTACTCTCTTATCTGACTCCTCAGGGATTCGGTAAATTCAGCAGTAATTTACGACTGCCATTCTCTCTGGGCTTTGACACATACACAGTCGAGGATTAAAATCAGGCTTCTAAAGCAGTTACCACTTGCAGCCATCTGCCCTGCCCTTCTGACGGAGTTTGCCAGTGCCACTGCAGTAAGTCTGAAAATCCAGTGAAGCAACTCCTGAACCTCTCAAGCCTGTTTATTGAGGTACATAGATCCACTTTGAATGTAATGCCTAGCTGAGAACGGCAGCAGTACAGAAGCTGATTCATAAATCATACAGCAATCTTTGTCAGAGGTGGGGCAACAACTTGGGCAGCACCCATCTGAGCCGTCTGATTTTATTCTGCTTCTTTATGTGAATGAACCCTTGGACTTCAACAATGTTTACAAGTTAGTAAATGACAATCCTTCCAAAAGCAATTGTTTCAGAACAACAGGGCTACTTCAGATGCTTTGCAGATTATTATTTTACTGAGTGCTTTACAGACTCTCAGTTTTCATTGGTTACAATTTTTTTTAGCTTTTTTTGAAATTTTCACAGCCCCAAATAAAGCAGAGATGTGGGTTTGCTGCACATCCTCCTTTGAACCCCAATAAGAAGTGTATTAAGTGACTATCTCCACGCTGGAAAATCTATGTCTTTCAGACACTTGGGTGCAAACTCAGAAGCATTATATAGCAAATTATGTAGGCTCTTATTTACATGATTTTATTGTACAGAGTGAACAATCAAATAAGTTGTTGATTTTAAATGATAAACTTTTATTCTGAATATACTGTTTTTGCACAAGAATTAACACAACAGTTCTAGGATTATAAACTTTTTATAACATTATTGTACAAATTTTTACAAAAAATTATTTTTCCAGGCTTGTCAAGTTCCACAAAAGTGTCAAGAGAACACAAGAAAAGGGAGAAAGACCTGCTTGCTTTGTAGGAGCAACCAAGTCTTTTTTTTGCAGAAACGCACACTGAGCATTTCAATAAAAATATCCCAGAAAGCATGATCCAGACATTCCATACAACACAAGAAGAGAAGACAGCTTTGTCAGATCACAATCGCAATTTCATGGCATCTGAACAAGACAGTATCCCTTTAGCCTCAGTGAAATTATTTCTTCAAGATGATGTTTTTCTTTTAAACCATAAACAGGACAGATGCAAGTAGCTGGGAAGAGGGTGAGGCTAACTTTTCAAAACTCTTGAATTGTTTTCAGACACTTTGTTTTCTTCTTTTTACAGTAGTGTACAATGAGTATTAACAATATTAACATTGTGGTATGAAAAAAAATAATAAATCTGGCCTTTGTTAAAGGCTTGGATGTCTGATGAAGCTAGGGTAAAATTTATCCTAAGGAAGGAGTTATTAAGATTTCATGTTTAGTCGACATTCCAAAAACACCCAAGTGCTTTGCAGTGCCTCATAGGCATTAATATACTTCTTAATAACCAGTGGGCTAACATATGAATTTTTAGGACCTGTGGGACTGAGGTTGTGTTTTGAAATTAAGACATACTAAGCATGTTTTCTGAGCTTAAGGATTAACAGGAACAAAAGGTCTTAATGTCTCTTCAGTGATACTGAAAAACTCTCAACCACAGCAAGTAACACTTGGGTTGCAAAGGTCACTTAAAAGGGATACTGCCTATTCGAACCCGGTAAGGCCAGTTTTTAAGTTAGTAAAAGGAATATTATAGGAAAACTTACAAATGGCAGCAACACTGTTTTTTTGTCAGTCAAGCAGTAAAGCCTCAAGCATTAGAAACATGAAAAAGATCATACTAAAGTCTTAAAGGTAGAGGACCTAAAAATCTTGTCAATCAAACCTGCTATGTCATGTTAAAAACCTGTTACAAATATGGACCACGGTCAGTGTTTTGGCAGTAATGCTGGTTGTTTAAATGAAAAATTAGAAAGAAACCTTTCATGTTAAGTCCTCAGATCATGTTTTGCACAGTACCATGCTGTAACAACTTTAATGGTGGTTACTTGTCAGATATACAATAGGCTGCATGACTTCTGCGTAAACTGAAAGAGTCCCAACAGTTCCCTTAGTGCTATTTAAAGGATCTGAGCAAATATCAACAGAGCTTTGGTTTTTTAAAAACAACAACTTTTTACAACATATTGTAATTTGAAAATGTCTCAATTTAAAGCCCAGGATCAAGTTTCTTCTCTCACAGGCAAGAGAAAATGACTATTACGCATTATGCGAGAGTAAGGATACTCTTCTGCATGAGAATATGTATTTATTCATGCAAGTTATTTCTAGCAGATTGGTATTCACATTTTCAGATAGCTAAAGTTCACATTGCATTTTCTATCTCTGTTTTGTAATTTACAGATATCTAGGTAGTGCGTTTTAAAAAACCTTGACCATCACTTGAATATAATCCAAATATATATTGCTTTCTGCAAAAAGAAGCCAAAATTTCTTTTTTTTTTTTTTTCCTTTTTAAAGTATTGAGTTCTATGGGGACAGTACTAAGCCCTTCTGGGAGGGCCAGTTCCTGAGTTTTCTATCAGACAGGAATAAAGACTGGAAGGCTAAGTGTTTATACAGAAACATGTGTCTTCAGGACATATAGAGGTGCAGAGGAAAGGAACAAAGGACATTTTGCTCTTCGGATAACCCAAGAAGACTAATGTGTCTGCATCGCCTGGGCTTCTTCCTCCTTTGGTATTTGAGCGCTCTAAGGGAAGTGGGATGAGAGCAAAAGCCATGGTTGTTTTCTGTGGCAGGAGGGCTTTGTGCCATCTTTCTTTCTGCCTACAGACCCTAATCAAATGTTTATTAAGTAACACAAAATATGGCCTACCAGCGTAAGCCACTTGTTCCAAAATGTTAAATAATGTAACTTTTCCATGAAGGGTTTCTTTTGGGCAGCTAAGTGAAAACTATAGAGAACTTAATATACTGACAATCTTTCAAGAAATGAAAAGAGCAAAATGCAAACTAATATGTATTTTAATTAATCTTAGTGCAAAAGCTGTGAGTGTAGTAAGTATTGGCCTAATCTTACAAAACTTGTTCCTCATAAAATTTCAATTGAACATGTTAAGGAAAAACACAGGATGTAGTCTCAGCATTAGAAAGACCCAAACCAATTTTTTATCAGGTGGTAAATGGTGACAGGGTGAAGAGAAGTGCAGTAATATGACTGGAAGGAAGAGCTCCAAGATTATCTTCACCCGTATTGTCAAAATTAGCTCACCTTCCCTGAGGAGGACCTGAAGTCATCCAACACAGTTAATTGTACTTTTAACCCCATGACTTTACCAGAGATATTTTTTAAAAAGCTAAATCTGATGACTGAAGGTCAGGTTTTCGTTTTTTCACTCACTGGATTCCCAAACATGAGAAAATACATAGCTGGAGCCAAGGTACATGAGAAAAACAACGAACCAGCCATGGGTACAACTACAGTAGACATCTGATCTTTTAAGCCATGCCACGGCTTTAAGTAGCTTCTTCAGTTTTCATAGGATATTAATGCATGCCCAATTATTTCTTTAAGCTTTTGGCACGATCAAAATTATATCAATCAATTGCCAGCATATACATACCAATGCTTTGCATTGTCTTATTTTTTTAAAGAGCTAGTGTGATGTGCCATGTTAATATTTGCATATTGCAGTTGTTAGCAGAATTGTACAATATCAGCAGAGTTGCACATTCATTGGTTTAGCTGTCTTGCAATACTGTTTAATTCTGAAAACTAGAAAAAAAAAAGCGCAAATCATATTTTGCATCAACACTATGCTACACTGTAATATTGTAATTTACTGCACCAATCTGTATCACCAATGAGGTTGTATAAAAACAACTTCTAAAATTATTATTCACAATCAAGTATCAATGTGCATACATATAGATTCAAGGCTCCCCATTTGTTTAGATTTTTTCTAATCTCAGCAACCAGGACATTTTGCTGTTAAATATGCTATTTTCAATAATAAATAGCAACAGCAGAAGTTTTCATATTATGGGTGTTCTTATATGAAGGAAACAAAGGGGGAACCTGATATGAACCTTAGAGAACATATACTTCCAAAAATAAATGTGTTAAATCTGATTTTTATATACTTAAAATATCTGTACACAGGTTTTCATGTGAGATTGCTATTTTTGTAAAAAATTCAACTCAACCCTTTTGTTACGATAGCTAAATTTACCCTATTTTCTCAGCTTTTTCATTGCACAGTATATTCAGAGCTCTGTTTCATAATATAATTTAATATGATTTGATTGCAACACATTGCAATGTTCAGTTTCTCACACAATAAAAGAATCACTCAGTTACCTTTTCAATGGACTATACTCTACCATCAAAGAAAACAAACTGAAAAACAATAATATAGCATCATCATCATGCAAAATACCCTTGGAAACCAACGTTCAAATATCACAAAGACATTTTTTATTCACAAGCTTTTTTTTTGAGCCTTTGAAGGATTCAACTAGCTTTACATATAACTGCATTGTGGAAAGGAGGTGAATATTACATTGAAATTAAAATTTTTCTGACAGAAGATGATACCAAGTTTAAAATGAGAATCACTTTTTAGTTAAACTCTCAAGCATCTTTACATTTTTAAAAACAGAAGTTTCCCTCCTTCCTTCCTTCTTTCCCTCCTTCCTTTAAACTAACAATTTATCAACGTATCAAAACTTAGCTGGCTACATGATTCATTTTGGAAGAATAAACCACTCATCATAAAGCATTCCAATCATGCTGAACTTCTGATGAAGACTAGCCAATATTTTCATTTTACTCAACTAGTTTGGACAAAACTGATGTTCAAAGCAGCCATCACGGTGCTAGTAGTGTATATTGGGGAGTACATTTTCTTTTTTGTTTCTTTTTTTTTTCTTTTTTAAATAACAGTTCATGTAAAAGAATATAAATCTTCAAGATATCCAAAGCTTAAAAGAAATGGAAGTCATATACATAAGCTATTGTCAGGGGAGCCCTTTTACATGAAGTCATCAAGATTACAACAACAAACAAACAAAAAAAATAATCTTAGATTCCCCAACGGAGCACGTACAGAATTCTGTTTGGATGGCATAGATGATGCAGCATTCACACACGTTTAAGTATCCGACACTCCAACATGCAGCCACCGTGGGTGCCTTTATGAGTCTCACAACGAGTGATAACCAGACACGAGCACTGCTGTTCTGCTGCTGTCTGAGTAGCTGACCCTTTTTAGGATGAAACTGAGGCTATCGTTTTGGCCGGGTCTTGATTAAGTTATGCAGGTTTTGGTTTAGCAAGGTCATAACTGGCAGTGTCTGCTGCCAGATAACAGCCAAAGCAGGACCAACTGAATTCCTACCATAGACCACAGTGATGGACTCAGACCAGAGACACCACCGCAGTCAGCCGAATCTTCCTGTTGACAAGAAAAGAAGAAATCATTTAACTTCAATTACAACTAAATTTCCCGAGAAGCAATCTACATTTTAGTCTTCAAGATTTTGAACTATCCTTGACGCATCCTTTTTGGTTTTATATATATCATTTTTCCTAAAATAACAGCAAAATAATTCCTGGACGTTTGTCTGATTTTTGATATAAAAAGTGGCACTACTACATTAACTATAAGCATGGGAGGATTAAATAGTTAAAAGGCTTACTGCAGTCACTTGTGAACTACATGGGATATTTAAGCAATGAAACACAAAACGCTAGGGGATATACCTGGGGGCCCCAGTAAACCACATATTCCTTAAAATTACACCGATTTGGAGTATCACTTTATTGTGATGAAAGATCGAAGAACAGATAACTTTTTAAGATTAGAAAACAAATACCAGAATATGTTCACTTCCATTTCATCAACATGATCACATGTTAAAAGTAATATGCTCTGCAGGTGAAGATATGATCAAAGAGAATGAAAATTCTTTCTCTGTCTCTGATGCTGTATTCAAGTATGAGAACCAAATTTTCTGTTGGCTTTTTGACTCATTTTATGCAATCTGTAGAGAAGACACCTTCCAGCTTGTGGGCTCGCTCTGAGCTGCACTGCTCTGTCACACATCAGTGGACCTAAATATTCATTATTGCAGACAGCAATCACACCTCTTTTCTCAATTCCTCTTTACCGTTAACTGCTCTTATTTGGTCCCACTTTGCCTATAAGGCATAACAGCTTTCACATTATGGACTTACTCATTAGTCTGGCTGAAATACATTTGATACCTCTTCTGGAGTCTGTAATATCTTTATACCTTCTTGTTTCTGGGAACTGATAAAATCTACGTTTAGCTGCCAAAAACACAAGGACAATGTTCCAGCCATTCCTTGCACTGCTCTGCCCACCGAGTCTGAGACTCACAGGCAGCTCTAAAGGCTGAAAATATTTGGTCTTCCTCTCGTTTTCAGACTACCAGTCTGTATGCATAGTATAAAAAGACAATTTCCGTTTTCCAAGATATCCTGAGCCTCCAAGGACAAGTCAACAGTGTAGGTAGGAAGGGACTTAGGTATATTAGGAACTGGGGAAACTTTTCGAACAGAAGGAACATGAGCAGGGAAGGACAGACTGCACCTTAACAATATCAGAGCCCGACTGCTGGCACAGAAATTAAAAAGGGTTCAGTGGAAAGCCAACAAGCATGGAGCAGCTCCTGGTTCAGACTGACATGCCACTGAGGCATATGTTACTAACATTCAGTGTGCCTCAGAAAAGGTTATGGGGTTTGGGGTTAAAAAGTACAATTAGGATAAATGAAAAAGGGTCATTAAAAGACCTTTAATTTATTGGCATATCCTTAAGCAAAACTTTCAAGTGCTACTACATCAATGCTAGGAACATAAAATTAAGATGGGGCAATGAAGATAAGTCATCAATGAACCATTCCAAAATAATACACATATCAGAAACTTGGTAGAAGGAGAATAATCAGCAGGAGAGAGCATTGTCAGGCTATCAACTTTGTAAGAATGGCAGTGTAAGACATACAGCAGAAGGGTAGTATGTAAAGAATCATACAAAGTGCAACAGCATAAAATTATTATAGGAAAAAGAAAGTATGGTGGAATCTCCGTGGGTAAGAAATTTCAGAGTCTTGTAATAAAAATGTAACACTAGGATTGCACTGCCGACCACCAGATTAAGGTGACAATATCAATTATGAAATGTTATGTGAGATGAGAGAAGCCACATAGACACTGTATTCATGTCTTATCAAAATGAGATGTAGACGTCACATTTTTGGATGTGATAATTGACCACCTTTTGAGACAAACAGTCTCTGAATATTTAGTGGTGCGTGGGGCCCTCTTCAAAATTATTAATAAAGAACTACTCTGTATAGCTTTAGTAGCTCCGTAGACCACAATGCAATAGGATTTAGCATTGTTGTGTGAGAGATCAGGCCAAAAAAATCCAAAACAAAAGATACCAATTTCAAGAAAGGAAACTACATGAAAATTACCAAAAGCAGTTAAAAAGAACCAAAAAACCCCAAACCCAAGAAAACAGGAAAAAAAGCTTAACAACAAACAAAAAACATAAAGCAGGAAAAAAACTTGAAGCATAATCTCAAAAAGTAAGTCCCTCACAAGTATCCAGAAAAATATTTAGAAATATTGCATTAAATACCCAGGTAAAATGAATGCCGTAATAAGAACAACCAACCTCTCACCACCCTCCTCCCCGAGAACCCCATCCTCAAAACAAATGAGAAAACACTAACACCCCTCCTCCCAAAAAAGAACACAAACANCTAACATTCCTCCTCCCAAAAAAGAACCCAAATGAATCCCAAACCCCAAAGAAACACCCCTGCATGAGTCAGTAGGGAAATCGAGTACACTGTCATAGTGAAAGGGTCAGTATTTAAGAAATCAAGTTTACTCAAATGGGCAAGAATAGGAAAGCACGTAAAAATGGCAGATTAGACACAAACAGGAAATTATGAGGGCTGATAAAGAATTTTTTATGACCTCCCTGCAAAATATGCTGAAAATGATAGTAGAAAGTTTTGAATAAATCAAAATCACAAAGCCAAATATGGATTTAGGGCAACTGCTTGATAGCAGAGGTGTAAAGAGGGAACTTGGGGATTACAAGGCATAGCAAACAACTTCCATGAGCTCTTTGTGTCAGTTTAAAGGGGTGAAGACTTGAATGAGATTCCCACCGCATACAATGCATCCTTTAAGGAAGAAAGGTCAGATGAATCAGAATCAGTTTGGAATAAATATATGGAAAATCAGATAAAGCTAACAAATTAGACTCAATACATCATCAGGTAATGCAGCATTCACCAACACCCTCCTTTAGAAACTTGGAAGTAAAAAAAACAAACAAAACCCCAGCATTTAAGTTCTTCAGAAAAAAAAAAAAATGCAAAAAAAGGTTTTCATTCTATCCTAAAGAAAATAGCTCACGTTAGCTGCCGTTCTTTATCAATAGAAGCCATTTCCAGGCATGTCTCTGCCATCTGTTAGCTTTATAATTTCGTTCTATAATTTTGGCTTCAGTTTGTTTTGTTTGTTTTTTTTTGTTTGGTTGTTTTTTTTAGTTGATTGCACTCTATAAGTTCAAAATTCCTAAGGTTTCCGGTCAACCAGTAAGTCATAAGTGAACTCTGCTGCGCCAGATTTGGAGTAGGATGCGAAGATTTGAAGATGCACTGAACTTTCTGGTTTATTTAGTTTGGCTCTGTCACTTTCTGCATCTGCATTGTGTCTTGTCATGTAGCTTTATTTCTATTCAAAGCACCTAAAAATAACTCTGTTGCTTCTTCCTCACAGTGAGTACCATCAGAAACAGAATTATCAGTAAAGGTTTCTTCTCACATTAATTCAATGAACAGTACTTAGTGTTACCTCTTGGTATTTAAAATTCTTATCACTGAGATTACTTAGAAGAGTAATTTTTGAAGAAATACCCTAAAGTAAAGCATGAGGTTTAAAATTTTCCAACAAAGCAGAGATGTCTGGAAAGTAAGTAAGAAATAAATTAAAGGTCTTAAACAAAATTGTGCATAATAGGAAGGAGAAAATATCATTATAGTGAAAATGGCATCCAGCATGAATACAGAGCAGGTGGACCTCCACATGTAGAATTATACAGTACTCAGTTTTCATGTCACCTCTGCATTAGACCAAATATTGGGGAAATTATGTTGATGAATTAATCCTACAACTATATGTACTTGAAAAAGTAACTCCATTCTGTTCCCCATTTCTATTGGCTTTTTGAGATTTTTATTTTAAGCTACATCACAATTTATGGGTGCTGCCTTTACATTCAACAGTTAGACTATGTAATATTCCTATTAGATTGAAAAGAAATATTTTGATATCTATTGCTCTCTCCCTAAGACCACACAGAGCAGTTTTCACAACTTCACAACAGTGGAGAATGTCTTGGAAGCCTCATGCCGGAGAGAGATCTTCTTATTATGAATGACAGAGTTAAGCTGTACTAAACAAAAGTATACAAGGTTTATACACATATTTCAAGGTTGGTAAGATTTTAACCTCATATTGATCATAGTCACATTGAATTTCTGAGGTTTGTAGACCAATTTGCAGTGGTAAACCAGTAGTTTTGCCAAGAACAATTTCTAAATACTCTTTCTGGAATTAGTTATTCTTTTGTGTCCTAAGCCAAGATAAAAATAGTAGTGGCAAAGAAGGTACAGTAAATCCTATCTAAATTACTTTTTCCTCCTCAGCATTGCGCATTGTAATTTTCTTGTGTGCTTTTACTGTTGTGAAAATTACAAGAAATGTAAAAAAAAAAAGGAAGATAAAGTCTAATTACATGCTGATTTACATAAATTTAAAGAATCAACATTTTTATGGAAATGAGTGGGATCCCATTATTAATTTATAACCAGATTGAGCTAAACATCAGTTTTGAATGGTCTTCAAAATGTCTTTTTCGAAAACACTTCCCCTCTGCCTGAGCTCTAAGAAAACTTCTCAACTGTTTCCTGTAAATGTTATTTTTGAGATTTCTTATAAAATTTCTTATAACAAATTACTTAGCAACATTTTGTCTTATCTTTACCTTATTGTCTCTTTACCTCCACCAGCACAATTAGACACTGACCTATTTTTAAGCAGTTTCGCTGACATTTTCCAGCCTGTTACATTAGTCACTATTGCATTAGTCACACAGAAAACCTGAACAACCAACAGGTCAGTTGAGGATGTCCTCTCTGTTGTCTTCAAAATAATATTTTGTATATTATTTCTCTTGGAAGACATAAAAAATAGGAAAAGAAATTGGAAAAAAATCCCCTTTTGCCAGTTTCGTTTCATCAGAAGTGTATCAGAAATTTCTTGCATTAATAAGTCACATGTCAAATTTCCTTGCATGCTTGAGGTAGAGAAGTGTCAAATCCAAATGTCATCTCCTGCATGTCATGCCTTACTATGATAACTCTAGAGAGGGTTATTTTACAACATCACACACTGTGAAAATTATTCAGCATTTGCAGAATTGAAATGAATTCTTTTACAAAACCATATATTCACTGTTAAGTATCAAACCCACATATTCATTGTTATATATCAACATTTCCTTGAAGGCAGTGCAGGTCCAGAATTTTAAAGACACACATGGAAATATAACTGCATATATGTATACATACATGTCTAAGTCTATAAACATACTTGTTAGTCCTTTAGAAGTACACTATAACTATTTAATGTATTACAACTTTGTCTTGAAGCCTTAATCATCTATCAGAACCCATTATGCTACACTGACTATAAAAAGGATAAAACAACAATATCTGCCAAAAAACTTCTGATCTGGCCTTTGATGTCAACTGGTTACCTCAAAGTTATACATTTTATAAGCATATGTTTTAAATGTGTCATATTGCATGGTGAACACCTTTGCTTTTACTCAAGAGTCATTTCAAGTCCCAATCTTTCATATATGTTGTGTTACTCTCCTTTGTCTGGACTACCACACGAAGCTGTCAAAACTGTACAGCTGCCCACACATAGATCAGGGATACAGCCAGTCCCAGCAAGATGTATGCAGTTGTCTGGGCTGCTAATCACCCTCCAAGCTCCCACCGACATCCACGGGAACTGACAGAAATGAGACATTCCCAGAAGGGGCTAAAAACCTGTAGAGTTCTTCTCTTTGTTCTCGGGCATGGCAAACAAAACCAGTGTGCATGTACAAAGTAAGAGCAAGCTATTCAAGGGAGTGATAAAGACTATNTAAAAAAAAAAAAAAAAAAGCTGCCATTATTGAACCTGATCAGCTGGTTTATATCTGTGTTGGGTTCAGTGATTTTAATAAAACTACACGGATTAATGTCCAGTGAAAATGCATTTCTAAAATCACAAAGTTATTAAAAACAGGATGGATGAACAAAATTACCTTTATAACTTTCTGCTGCCAAAAGTCTATCAGCTAAAATTATATTCTGTGGGTTTCCCAGTATTTTGGTTTGCCTTCTTGAGCAGAAAGACCAGTTTGGACATAAAGAATTCAGCTCAAGGTGAGTCTCTGCTGCTTTACGTACATTGGACAGTAGCTTTTTAATTAAAATAAGGTTACTTGCAGAGCAAATTGCATGAGTAAGAACATGAGATGTTAATCTTCTAGGTTTTAATGTGAAATACAACTGGCTCGGGGGAAGGGACTTTCAACCTTCCTCACAACCTTCAGCCGTGGCTGTGCAAGTTCTTAGGTTTGCTAGAAATTAAACCATTGAAGTACAGAATAGGAAATTTCAAAATTACTCAAATACAGTTGTTAAACAGAAGTTTAAGTTTTTTTTTTTTAACTGATGTTTGAGTGATATTAAGTGAACCTTCCCCCAAGTATAAAGAGAACATAAATTATTGAGAAAATGAGTGCTCTAAATGGTTACAATTTTTAATATTTTGCTACACTAACTCTGAAAAATGACCTCTAAGGTTCCATTTCTGCCTCTCAGTTGGCTTTACTTTGATAGATATGTTAGTATCTCCCTCTAGTGGTTTTCTGAGTAAAAATATTGATCAGGAACCCCTCCAGTGTACAAGGTCATGAATTTTATTCTCATTAGATCGGCAGCTCCCTTGCAAACATGTCACTAGAGAGTAGTGCACACTCTCACAGTATTAAATGCAACACAGTCTAAAATGCCAAGGCTTTCATTATGAACCCCGGAGTCTGCACTAAGTCAACCTGCAGGACTTCATATATCCATGTATTCAATTAGAAGAAAAAACCTACCTTGTGCTGTAATAAGGTAATGAATATATCGAGGTTGCAAAAACTTAAAAAGTAAAAATATGACTTTACTGAATTAATCATTTAACCAAATTGATGCACACTATTACCTTCCATCATTAACATTTGCATTAACTTGAATGCAGTGAAAACTCCTTACTCTTCTCAATAGCAACGGCCCTATTATTCTTATACAAAGCAGTCATCTTTGCTATCCCTATGTTCATCTGTATTTTCACAGGTATTATAGTCTCTTCTAATTACTTCGTACCTTTTTCTCTGTACAGAAAACTTTCTTCTTCTGTTTCATTTCAACAAGGACAAGGGAAAAATGTCTTGAAGGGAATGACACTGACTCAATTAGTACATGTGCAATCTCAAAAGTGCCAACCATATAAACCCAACAGGTTCCCGTGTCTTTGTATTTGTGAAGGGAGAGGCC
Organism: Himantopus leucocephalus; assembly: GCA_003993805.1. Lineage (NCBI taxonomy): Eukaryota > Metazoa > Chordata > Aves > Charadriiformes > Recurvirostridae > Himantopus > Himantopus leucocephalus. The sequence continues at coordinate 12,158,192 of RSEF01000001.1, read as the reverse complement.
CTTATGTTCTGTAATTCTGATTTATAAGGCTCCAGACAGGGTTTTCTCATATTTAATTTCCCTTAATATTGCAAGAATAATTTGCTCCAGATTGTTGCTTTTGGGGCTCACTTCATTTTGTTTTATTTTGTATGCTTAGTAAGTAAAAAAGTCTGCTAATTTTTTAAGCCAAGAACAAAACAAAAAGTTAGAGAAAGTAACTGACCATCCACACCACATGAAAACTTGCAGAAAAATGAAGATAGGAGCGGACGTCATGGCAGAGGCACGACTCGTTGTGCATATAGGCTGATCCTATTAATAACGGGCAAAGTAGCAAGTAGAGGAAAGGAAAGAAAACACAGAAAAAAAGACATACAAGATGAGATATCATGCAGATTGCTGGCAGTTAGCAGAGTTAATGTGAAAGCATCCACCCAAGAGCAAGAGATTCACAGCAAATTTTGCAAATAAACTTAACCAAAACAATCCACTGTTACAAAACACATGACTTACACACTGATTAGCACATCAAGCTAGTGAGCAAGAGTTGTACTTTCACACACAACCGTATCAGGAGGATTTGGGATATTTACAATGGCCAAATGGCTTTTGGATGATTTTTCAACTTCGTTTAACCTTGTTGGCCAGTAAGAAGACTTCCTTTTTAAAGTACCAAATGGTTACTAGAAAAATGCATTGAATACCAACGGTCTGGACTTCTTTAATGCTACAGACATCTCACCAATTGTGCCTCATTAAAGAAAATCAGAGAATAGCCTGGATTAAAACCTGGTATGCAGCAGTTATAGCCAACCAGCTGCACTAGTTTGGGACAATCTTTCATTTGCAGAAATGGTATGAGGCATTAGAAACGCATTTTAAAAATATTTATTTTATATAATGTCAGGTACTTCCCTGTTCAGTACTTTTTGCCTTGAAATTTATTTTGAACAATTTGACTTCAACATATTGTCTTTCATACAGTATTTCAAAAGGTAACACAGATATTGTATTCAAAGTAAATTATATATGTGGCACAGTTAGTTTTTCTCCTTCAAAACTTTAATGTATACAATACAAACAGCATAGTTTTGCTGATTTCAGTAAAGCAATGCAGTTTATACCTGTTAAGAATGTGACCTAAGGTCAGTACATATTTGCAGAATTTCTAGGAGGAACAACATCCTAAACCAGATATAAGGTTTTTAATTTTTTAACAACATCTTAAATAATATTTGGAAATGCTAATATAAAAATATTACTTCTAAGACAGGATGATCATCTGGTTGTGAAAGCCATTGAAGAACTGAATTCGACAGCACCATACAGACACCATCGGTTTTATGCTCACTGTTGGCTTTTTTTTTTTAGTAAGAATCATGTGTGAAAGTGCAATGTTATAGGAAAGGCAGATAAGAAAGCAGCTGTTAATTTTATGTTAATCATGGGAAATTTGAAATAGAGTGGCTATGGTCTAGAATGAACAGTATGTTTAGTGATAGATATGTTACCAGACACCAAGGTACATTTAAACATAGTTTTCACTGCTCTTCTAAAACAGCTCTACAGTTGTGTTTAAAGGTATTCCTAAAGTCTTACAAGCTCAGTTTTACCTGTTTGGCTTCATCAAAACAGACATCAGGACCTTTTCTGTATCTAGGTTGTTTGACCATTTCACAAGGATTTGGCCCTTCATCTGTTTCTCTGGTTAAGGACCATGACTGTTTTTCATGCATTGTACATTAGCAGGATTAACATTCTGTTTTTACTTTTGTGGGAGAGGTTTTATGATAATTCAGATAGCACTGAAATAAACATCAATAGTCACAGTTCCTTGTTTAAATTAAAGAAAACCAAACCAACCTTCCAGATAAATCAAAATCAAATACCCTTTTTTTTTTTTTACACTGCTTTAATCAAGAAAATAAACATCCTGCATGACTTTTTTGAACCGGTACTTCCTGAACCATACACAAAATAAATATAAAACCAGAGGTTTTTTAAGAATTTCTGTATTGCTTTTATTACCATCACACAAATATTACAGAAAATATTTGATAAAGTAGTAAACTTTTAGTCATACTTATTGGTTATAACGTATGTTACCACTGAGTTATTCTGCTAAAATAAAGATACACAGCAAAAGTGAGGAAGCCTGTTTGGAAAAGTAATGTTATATACAGGCTGAATATTGCACTGAAGGCCTATAATAACTACTGGTTTTATTATGTGTACACCTCTGTTACCCCAAATATCATAGACAAGATCATCCCACTGTAGGCTTTGATAGTAAATGACAGAAAACCTAATCAGATCTCATTAGCACTCAGTGATGAAGGGAGACAGAGAAAATGCTGTCCAAACTAACAGCAGAACAGCAGGGTAGAAACAGGAGCAGTGATGTGCTGTTAATTAGGTAGCTGTAAACATGAGGTAATGCTTTAGCTTACATCTCTGAAATCTGTAATTGCTGATATTTAAGTGTAAATACTATACTTCACACTTGCCACAGGCTAACAAGGAACACAAGCCATTGCAGCATACTCGAAAGGCGCGGATATGGCAAATTGCAAAACCGCCTTCTGTTGAAACCTGCTTATATTACCGTTCAGTATGTTAAGCTTTTTTTATTCCGCTGTTGGTAGTACACACACTAAAGCTAAGCTAGGGTGTTTTATAAAAATTTAGCACTAAAACTTTACTTATCTTAGTAGTTCTAAGTTATACCTGAAGCAATCCTGTTCCTGCACTGCTGTGGACTACTACAGCAGCCTCATTGCAAAGAGTGGAGATGCCCAATGGAAGACAAAGGAAGAGGACAGGGAATTTACTTCTACGGATCTACATCTGTCTTCATTCAGATGTTATCAGACTCACCTCCCCTTTCCTCTGTCGGGGCCCAGCTGAAAGGGAAGTCAAAACGTAGAAATATTCTGAAGACCATGTGCACAAGCAAAGCTATACCAGCCAGAAGGAAGCAGAGTCTAATAATAACCGTCTGAATAGCACCCAAAGGTCATTCTGTCTGCTTGTGTGATGTTATGCTACATCTGCATTTCACAATGTACCTTAGTTATAGAAAAGAAAGAATAGCGTAGTACTGCATAGTTGGAACAAAATAAAATAGTTCTTTTAGTCAATGTAAGCCCACCCACCTGCCCTGGCTGCCATTTGAGGTCATTTACTGCTTTCTAGAAGGTTTGGGCCCCACCAGGAAATGCACTTTATGCGCCCATTTCCCATCAAACATGCCTCATTTTCTATAGCGAGTGCTGTCTATAAATTCAGACAGTGGCAACAGTTCATCAAACTGTCATGGGCTGGAGCCAATTAGAATATTAGGCTGTGTTTACATAGTTCTGTGATGACATGGATATTGCTTCCACCCCAATGTAACTTCCTTTTCAGCCCAAACGTAGGTGGAATTCCAGTTTTATTAACGTGGCAATGAATGCATTGTTTGTGCCAAAGAAACACAGTCATCTCTACCAGCATCTACTTTTCTTTCAGAAATGGGAGAGGCTGTCTCAACTAACTTCCTGACATGGACAAAGGTATTACCAATTGTTTTCCATATTTTGTCATAATAATCCAAATTATGATTTGATTTACCATCTCTGGCATGCTATCCTCAAGCATATATAGCGGAGAAAAATTGAGGTGAACTTCTCCTGGCCTAGAATACATGCATGTTGGTTTTATGTATTTCCATCACAGTCACCTACAGGTATCTACTGGAGTGAACAGGCTGGGGGCATAGAGTTTGGCACAAAAGTGGTTGCAAATTAGAATAAACTTTCATATGCTTTTAATTTTAATGTATGTGTTGCAAGGACTGTGCTTAGCATATATGCCACCGTCAGCTCTGAAGAAATTCTATGCTAGCAGCTGGATAAACTCTAGCTTTTGATGGTTAAAGGAATTTCCACAAGAAGTAAGCAGTTCTCATTGGCACTGAGCACACACTAAAGTGCCTCCATCACTTCACCTCAGTGTTGCAGGCATCAGGGCAGCATCCCAACTTTCTACGACGAAACACTCTTATCTTGGTGTTGCCCTTTTTTGTTATTTCTCTAGACAGATATACCCTTGTCTTTTCTAACGGCTCAACAAACCCAGGACTCCCAGGCTCCCCTTGCCTGCCCTGTGCTCCATATGCCAACCACCCTGGTGGTCCTTCACTGGACTTCCTTCAGTATGTCATTGTGGTACTGGGGAGCCCCAAACTGTACACAGCACTCCAGAAATAGTCTCACCAGTGCTGAAGAGATCGGATGGATCAATTCTCCCAATCTGCTGACTACACACTTGCTAACATAGCCCAGGATGTAACTGGCCCTCTTTATTGCAAGGCCACTGCCAACTGATATTCAACTTCTTGTCCATCATGATTCCTCAAGTCCTTTTCTGCACAGCTGTTTCTAGTCACTCCACCCCCAACCTGTCCAGCTGCATGTCATTTCTCTGTCCTGGATCCAAGACTTTGCACTTGCCTTTTGGAAACTTCGTTAAGTTCCTGTGAGCCCATTTCTCTTTAGGTCCTCACAAATAACAGCTTTGCTCTCTACCTCAATGACTGCTGCCTCAGATGATTTGTGTTATCATCCACAAATATCTGCTGCTTCAAGTACTCCAATGGCAACCATGCTAATAACGTGTACATAAACAGGTCGTTTTTTTCCAAATATATTCCAGTACTTCATAGCCAAAAATCAATCCACACTACCAAATAATGTGATTTTAAAGGATACCCGGCTTCTCCGCTTGCATCAGTGGCTTTGGGTCACAGGAGCGGCACAGCAGTTGGCTGTCACTAATAATGAATACTAGATTGGTGTTTGAAATCTTCTCTGCATGATAAAGCCTGGAAAAAAAGCCAACAAAAGCCTATGTTTAAATGAAGCAAGGAAATCTGTATTTGAGAAGGGTGCACAGTATTAGAATAAAAGTAAACTAACTTCACAGATTCAGTCTGCCTGCTACTGTTTATCTTTTCCATTAACGAACAGCAAGAAACATTTATAACAAATTTTGTAATCTTTTCGACATGTCCATGGTTCCCGCTTTCAACTAGACTTAGTAGTGGAAAAAATGGGAAAGAGCATAAAATGACTTTAATTGAGTTAATATCTAGCTCTGTGCTGCTACAACAGTAGCTGTACTGAGAAATAAAATTGGCTGAGGCTGGCTTCTTCCCCTAACAACGCTGAGAAAACTCCCATTCACAAAAATAAATAAACAAACAAAACCTCAACACATAAACATAAACCTGTCTGTAAGAAGGGAGAGAAAGAAGTTTAGGGTATGTATGCTGTGTATTGAATGAGTATTTGTTGTATTTTTATGTACATACAATTTCACAAAAGGCCTTTAAGTTAGCAGGGAAAGCAGAGAAAAAATCTTAATATTTATTAGTCATTAATAAAAGATATTCTACCTATCAAAGAGAGGTAAGTTCAGGACGGTCTAACAGGTTATTTGCTTTTAGTGGATTCTAAATACATTTTCATACACATATAAAATAACAAACAAGTTTTCATGGAGGTGGTTACCACTCTATATAATCAGAATTTTGTTACTTAGGAGTGAATTGATCAGTTTATTTCTGAAATTTCACAGATGATGAGTTCGTACCACTGATTGGGTACAATAAGAAGACAAGGTACCTGTTAATTAAATAACTCGTATTGTAATTACATATCTGGTTGTTTTAAGCAGCTTAAATTGTCCTTTCATACTCATTCCCACACTGTGGCACTATTTTTGCAATATTAGCATAATAATTTCTGTAGTCTTTCAGTAAACTGAACTAAACTCGTCTGAAAACCCACAACCAAAAAACCCTATAAAAACCAAAACCAAAAAACCCAGCTTAATGGTTCTCTGCACAACCAGGTACCACACAAACACGTACTAGCAACATGGAGGAAACTGTGGAAGTGGGAAAAAATGTCTGGGTGTTTCGGCAGTATTCACCATTCTCCAGTGTCCTCTGTCTTTCTTTCCTGCCTTGAAATATTGTCTTCAAGGAGTTTAAAATCTGGTTGTTAATTTTAATTTTTAAGACATTTTCAGAAACTCCTAATGTATGGAAACTTTCAACCCAGCAGGCTTTTGTATGAAAAGTAGTATTAAGTCCAAGTTGTTTCTGAAGTGTCCAATTTTTTTAACATAATATTAAACATCATCTTGAACAGGCACATGGTGCCTGAACAATAATTTCTTTAATCACAAAACAAAACAGCATGGTTTGCTTAATAAGACCCACAGCTCTTAAATCATGAGCCCTATGGACTAGAAGGTAAATTTGAAGATAAACTGCATAATGTCTTGGCCATCAAAAATTCAAATACATAAACAGATTAAAGAAAATAAACTTGTTCTGAATATTGCAGAATACTTTTAAGATCATGTAATAAATTAAAAGAAAATAAATTGTAACAGATAGAAAAACAATGTTGATGGAGTATAAAACAAAAAAAACCTATAAAACAAAAACTTGTCTAAGGTATTTCTATAATTCTCCAATTATTAAAATTAAAATTCATTCTAAACAAATACAAAGAAATTACAATTTATCATTTTACTGCCTATATACCTCTTTGTCTTCCTTATGTAAGTTGGTATAATTAATCTAAAATATATTTTTTGTTCTTATAATAGTGTCATTGTGTTTTGTAAAATAAACGAATATCCAAAAGTTATTATTTATATTGAAGAAAATTTACCTGGAGCAGTTTATACAGTCTACAATCCCACTGAAAGATTTATCATCATTTTCAAAAAAATACTGAGTTTGCTCAGTGATACAGCTTGTTTTAGGCAGGGCAGCACCGAAATCATCATCTTCCATGTCAGCTGAAAGAAAGAAGAAAATAAATAAATAAACAATGACATTTTTTAAGTCACAGGCGCAATGGGGAGATCCAAATATGACCCCCAGCCTAGATTCTTACCTTCTACTTCACTCAAAGTTGACTCTTTAACATTCTCTGGACTTACCTGCCTCAAGGAAACGTGGAAAAGTCAAGCTCAGAAACAGCTGCTGTAAGATAGACCTGAACATAGAAAGACAATATACATTTGTTAAAGGCTTTTTTTGCCATCTTTGTGTTTTACTGGGTCCTTAAAAATTACTCAAGTAAGAATAATTAACAACAGAATTGTCATGGCTAATAATCTTTTGCCAGTTATTCAAGCTGTGTTTCTTTAAACCTTAGAGTTTGACTCTGGTTTTCTTTCCACACTTTCTCCCATGTTTTCTTTCAAACTAATCTTTTACTACTGTTGAGATTTGCTATTATTTGTGCCCCTAACTCACATAATGGAAATGTTATCATGCCATCCATGTCCTCCTTTTACACCTTTGCGGAAGGTGGAAGAGGCATGTTGGCATCCCTCTAACACTTAAATTAACCAGAACTCCTTTTGAACACACTCAGGAAAAATGCTCCTGAATTAGATACTTTATAGTGATTAAGGCTCATTAAATTGCTGAGAAGTAGACGAACACTGGAATATTACAAGTGTATTATAAAAATCATTACTGTAGCTGTTGACTTTTACAACCATCTCTATTCCTGCTCTTGAGGTATAGAATATATTTTCCTCCTAGATGCTGCCGAACACTTAAGCTTAAAGAGCTCCAATTATTTAAAATTATTTTTCTTCACTGTTGATCATGTTTTTCCTATTTTATTTACTTGAAGCAAGTACCAGTTTGCCACATACACAACCCCCTTTTCCTCTACCAACCTGTCAAAACAGAAATCTCAGCAGTTAGGTTCCCTGACTCCCTGCTTTTGCTTAAACCTTCTTAAGTTGTCGTTTCCTGTCATCATGTTTTAGGTTTGCTTCTGCCTACAAATATGACCTGATCTCTCCTCACCTCATTCTGCACTAATGTTTGTTCTGCAGAGAGAAGGGACTGTATAACTTTATTCAACCTCCAAGATTTTTTTCCTTTTCTCCTTATCCAGCATGATCCACGTGTAAAGAAACTGAATCTGCCTGTCACCTTTCCAGTGGAGCCATTGCCTGAAGGAGCTCTGGATTCACATCCACAGCTTTGTGCCTTGAATGATCAGATGGACAGTGCACCTGCCGTCATGGATGAGAAGAGACCTGATGCCATTCAACAGTGATACAATTTGCTGACAGAAGACAGTGATCCTTCATGAGGATTTGTCAGAATTTATAGTCAATTGAATGAAAAAGGCAGCCTGGGACAACTGTAAAATCTTTTGAGTTAAAAGATGTCTTTCTAAATGCTGATGCGTCCCATATAAATTTTGAAAATTATCACTCACACCTTTATCCCATATTGTTGCCTGAAACATTATAGTTCTCTTTAATAACACGGTTTCTCCTATTTCTCTGCATTTGCTTTTGCCAGGTGCCTCACTGAATCCATTTTTGGTCAGCCCTTTTCACTCTGCTTGTTTAATGGCCTTCTCTGCCTGCTTCTGACCTAGTTTCCATTAAAAACATGTCCATAGAAAGTACTTTCATGTGGTGCTTTCAAGTTAAACATCACACAAAATAAACCTCAGGTCTAAATTGAGTCCAGACCACTGAGTCTGATTCGAACACTGATAAACTGAAGTTTCTCTTCTTGAGAAGAGCTCAAGTTTCTCTTCTGGATTATTGCCCACCTCCAGTTTTTGAGGTTTGCTGTTGTCCAAGAAAACTGAGGTTTTTGCTGTTGCTGTTAACAAAATGTAACCAACAATAAAAACCAACATACAATCTTCATAGTGCTAACTGTGAGAAAATTACTACGTTTGTTCAGCTGATATATATTTTAACTCTTAGCTTCATAAAGTAGGTAATTTATTCCAGCTTTGTAATTATTATATAAAAAAAAACATTATGAAACTTTAGAAAAAGGAACAGACGAACTCCAAGGGTGCAATTTGCACCAATGCAAAAGTGTCACATCAGTCCCAATTACGTATCCCAACTTGGTGCCGGGGTAAGTAGCTGGTAGGGGTGTCTATCTACATGGCTCTGAAAGAGGTAAAATTACTTCTCTGGGTATTACTAATAATGTACAAACCAAAGTGAAAAGAAAAGAAAGTTCCTAAATGGATCTTTAGTTTTAAAGTATATCCAGTATTGTGATTGTGAAAGGTAAATATAATTACTGGTGCAATCCTGCCCCTCTCAAGGTCAATCCCAAAACTCCGCAACAGTCCAAATATAGCAACTTTTCCCTTTCAGCTAGAAAATGCTGACTATACATGACTTTAGAATTATCCAAAATGCTTTATGTGTATTTTCTTCCTTGAAACAGCTCAGTAATGCTTTTCACATTCCATTTCAAAGAACCAACTGGTAATTATTGTGAGAATCTTTAACTGAACTGTGCCATCAGATAACATAGTGGTTTTCCTGCAGTCTGAAGCAAGACTTCTTTACATTTTGTAATAGAGAAGCTTCATGTGTTTTTGTAAGATGATTCACTGAAAAGCAAAGATTGATTTTCTTAAGACTTCTTGCTTGAAAAAGGGAAAGAAGATATTCTGAAACAGGGAACCAAGTGATCAATAATTCTAAATGTAATAACTTCATCTGAACCTTCACACCTGCCAATCAGATTTTGACCATTAATCCCAACTCTGCTTTCTGAAGCTGATTTTGAGGAATCAGAACACACAATCGCAAAACCTGGCAAGAGTAGTTTTGTAGTCAACTGCTGACATACCACTGAATTTTCCAAGGAGTTTGGAGACATAGCTAAAAATTTTCACCATGAGAAAACTGCAGAAACAAAGGGTTCAGAGCAGTTTCAGGGGTGGGGAGAGAGTAACACAGTCTCAACCTACTGAGTAATTAATTCTAGGTTGGACATACAGATTTCTGACAGACTTGCACTTACCAGGCAGCTGCTGAAGCCCACCATCCTAGGTGCAAAATATCTGTTATCGTAGGCTGGGAAAAAGGAAGAGAGATTATACTATTTGTATAAACACCTGCATGCTTTTAAGGGAATGTCAATCACCTCACAAGGGGCTACTGACCACATAAGCAGAACGAAGTCCAGCTCCTTGCTTTGGTTCTTCTTCAGGATCGCAGACTGATTGATAGTCGTACGACTTGTTAAAGGCATACAGGGACATGTTAATCAGGTTTCGCATCAGGCCAGGATCAATTTCACCAAAGAATCTTCCAATCTGATGAGGAAGAATATACAGAGATAAGTTAAAGTATTTCCAAGTATTTTTCTCATAAAAAAGTGAACAGTTTTGACCTCCTTCCACACACACTACTTTTTCCTCTACACAACTCATCAGGTTGTGCTGCTTACGTATTTATTTCTTTCTTTGACTATTTCTCTCCCAAAAACTTGGTTGGACAACTCCAGTTAGGCAGTAATTGTTAAATGCACTACCAATGAGACCACCCTGCTTGGGGAACAACACAAGGAATACAAGAAAGAACGTGTGTGTATGCCATACTACTTGCCCTCATCATTGTAAGTCCATCGGCAGCCTAAGGGCAGAGCAGAAAGAACACAACTTGGCAGAAGTATGGCATCTTGAATCGTAAATAAGACTGTAAAAAACACTAACAAAATAACTGGAATTTCTGATACATTAAAATTTTTGTGATTTGGAAATGTTATTCTTAGGGTAAGTTGAGAGTGAAATGCAATTTTTTTTCTCTTAAAACTTCTTCTTATTTTGTTTCATGTTCTGTCCTTAAACATATACATACCTGTTGTGTATATTCATCCCGATTTGACATCAAAAGAAATCCACCATCGTCAAGGATAACACAGTCCACATGCTATTGTAAGAAAGTAAAATATGTTTTGCAGAAAGGATTTGTCAAGAGAACACTCTGTAAGAAACTATTTTTTATTCAACACTTAAGAAGTATCTTCAAATCTATGTGGCTCAGGCTAAATCACAACCCCATAGCCAAGGGCCAATAATAAGCTATAATAAGTAGCATTATCAGTATTATAAAAGTTTGTTCAGATCAAAGGCTTATTTGTGGCTTAATTTCATAAAAGTTGCTTTGTAAATTCTTATTTGCTCAATACTTTGTTAGCTCTGAGTGCTATATCCTTATTAAATCTGATTATAATTGAACCTCAACTCAACAAGAGACTACAACTTCTCGTGTGCTTCAGCCATACTTAAAGTCCTTTTCCATTTGCCGCTTTTAATGGTAAAAGTCTTAAGGGCAGACTCTCAGCTTGCTAGTCATGCTCATTTTCACTTGCCAAGGACTGCGGTGGGTTTCTTCCAGATGTCAGGTGCAGGACTGGGAAGCCCACCGGTTCCCTGTGCTTTGCACTTTGTAACAGATCCTTGCAGTCAGAGATGGGAGAGATAGCAGTGAGGCCAAATAGATAACCTCCCAGAGTACCCTTTTTGCTGTAACTCCTGCATTTAATGATCGTCACACTCCACAAAAGAATTCACGGAAGACATGAGCAGAGAAAGCTTTTAAGCACATGGCAGAATCTGATACTGTGATTGCCCCTGAAGCTGTGCTCTCCTGAGCGCTAACAGAGCTACGGGATCCCCGAACCCTGAATGGGCTGGGAACAGAGGAGAGGAGGATGACTAATGACTGTTGAAGGGCACATCACATATTCTGGTGCTTTTCAGTTTGCATTTATCTTTCTCTAAGGTACTTTTCTTCTAGTGTTCTTTTTCTCAGTTTGGTGGGTTTTGGTTTGGTTTTTTTTTTTTTTTTTTATTTCCTTTCCTAAGGATTCTCCCCTTGTTGTGAAAGTTACCATTACACTTTTCTGACAGTTTTCTTCACATCATTCTCTATTGCTCTTACTCTATTTTTTTTCTTCCCTCTAGTTCTTAAAACCTCATTGCAATCATTCTTGCAACAACTACCTCACCTGACTTTTATACCCTCTTGCATCCTCTTCCCTCCTAATCTTCATCTCGTCCTCAAGACACAAATGACTAAGTCCTGTTTTCTGTAAAATTAACCCTCAAATAATAATGATAGAATAGTTGTCTTATAAAATTCTAGAGAGAATGAGTGAATTTTCATAATCTGCCAGATATTCATAAAGTGAGCATATTCTTACCATGCTGTTTCTCTCACAGCCACAGATTTCACTGTTGCACTAAAAAATAGAAGTACAGTAATCTTTACAAAAATGTTTCAAGAGAAACTGTATTTCACAGTGATATTAATCAATCAATACAGGAGCGACTGATTTGAATTTCAATACCTGTATACTAATCAAAATGAAGAAATGAGTGAGTCTGGTAACCAATGAGGGAGTCATTTATCACAAATATCTCTGTGAACAACCTGTATTCAGTAATTATCAACAGCACAAGCTCTACTGTCTTTCACAAAGTCTCTGATACATCTCCCTTTTTAAGAATGCTCAATATATTAGAGAGAAAGAGTTTGGGGGACTTGTCAGGCTGTCAGTGTTGTGAGTATAAAGTAAAAGAGAAAGAATGTGCATTTCCATGTGTTTGGGGTATGGAAAGAATACCCAGAAAACATGCTGCCAAGTATCTTTTTTGACCATTAAAAGCTTCACCAGTCTCAAAGCCTGGGAAAACCCATGTGATAAAGGAAGCCCTCCATCTCCAGTCAGCTTGTATGGCTTTAATTACAAACATATTTTTCTCTTTTTCTTGCAAAGTGTGTCTACATACAGACATAACTGTCTCCTTGCCTTGTGTCCTGAGGAAAACAACTACTGGACAATGCCGCAGTCACTCAACTCAAACTAATTCTGAGATATTCCTCTTCCTTTCTCTTTTTCAGTTATGTATTTTTGTCCTTAACTGTTCCGACATTTAGGCAATGCATTTGCCTACCCATTGAGCTCTAATACCCACAACGGCCAGATACTGTTATAGAGTCCCTTGATATACAACCAACCAAGCAACATTGCCTCATCCAACTGTTCCATAATTATCTTCATTCTGTGCCTCTGTTGTATTATTAATGCACTATTAATGTACTGTTAATGTATTACTAATTCTTTTTTCCTTTGATTTGTCCTTTCCCCCTTCCCATCTAAATCTAAACATTAGATGTAAAGAATGAAAGGGTTAAGCACCTATTTCATTGAGTTCTGCTAAAACATTGTGATGTTGGTTGCCATATAAATCCTTACTGTTCACTGTTTACACATGCTCCATATTAAATAAAAATAGATTCACTTTTTTCTGTTTTTTTTTTTTTTTAAACCAATTCTTTTGCAGATTTTATTCACTGCTACAGCATAATCTTAGTAGGGAGCCTAATGGCGGGAATATGTCATTTTTCTTTGTCTTTATCCATGTTGTATAATTATGAAAGCAAGACACGTACAAAATACAGCCTGTTTCAACATAGATTTATTTTGTGCATTTGGATGATTTAAATACCACAACTACTTGGCAGCTACGCATCAGTGTGACTCTGGCACAAATAGCTATTAGACCTATTTGCATCTGAAGCTTTGAGAAATGCAAACAAAGTTCAAAAAAGACTTGGTCAATTGCTTACCAGGCTCTTGATTGTGGTTTTTGTGAAATTTTCCATCCAGCTGGTTGCGTCAATTTTTATTCCAACAACTAACAAGAAATACATGAAAGTCTTTTTTAGTAAAATGAAAAAAAAAAAAGGTAACTGTAGAAGCCTAAAAAAAAAAAAGGGAAAAACTATAATAACATCTAAATTATTAAACTGGAAAAGGATAAAATATGAGTTTTGCTCAGTTGTCTGACCACCAACATCCTTCATGAGACTAATAAATTAAGCACTCTTACTCAAACACAGCCAGATCTTTGGCTTGATTTCCACTAGCAAGATTAAAAGAGTCTCGGAGAAAGGAATGTTATATAAAGTGAAGTTCCTTTGAAATCTCAATTAAATTTCTAATTCACTGTTGAGCAACAACCAAATAACGAATGTATTTAGAGTTTCAGCACCACTCTATCTTACCTGCTGGTTTCAAAAGCTTCCCATTAATTGTAATTTCCACAGCCTTGCTTACCATAATACCTGTTTCATAGCTATTGGCACCACTTTCTGAGAGTATAGAAGGGGGGGGGAAAAAAAAAAAAAAGGTTAGGGTGATATAAAAGCCTCTTCCTCTGAAAGTGAAATTAATGATTATTGAAATATCCAGAAAGATTAAAACAAAAATCTTTATTCCAAAGCACTAACCCAGTTGCACTATGCATTTATCACCTGTAAGAGCTCAAATCAGCGACATCTGGATGACTAAGAGAAATATTTTTGTTTACTTTTGTCCATTCACTTTTTGTACACAATTTCACTGCTTCATAAAGTTACTGTAGCCTTTTTTTTTCCTGCAAGCAGAGCCATGAATAGCTTTACACATGTGAGCAGCTCTGTTAAAACTAGGATCAGAGCCAAAGATTTTATCCTGCTGTCGTCTGTGTATTTTTCAATGCAGGGTATACTGACACTGCTCACTAACCAGCAATTACTTCTCTGACAGACTTCAGCCTGTTTTCAACACCGCTTAGTATGAAAAAGCAAGTTAGAAGTACGTTCCCTGGAGCTCTGAGGAACAACAAAGGCTTCAGGGAATTCACTTAATTACCTTGTTAATATTTTATTGAGAAAAGATGCAATAAATAAGTATGAAATAACAGCAATAAAAGATCCCATATGTTTAAGAGAGGAGTATGTCATTTGTGGTAGCATCTGTTTTTGGACGAGCTTGGCAAGGTTAATGTTGCTCACATCAGTAACGAGCACTTACTATTGTGCATATATAGGTTTTAAATATCACAGTATTTCAGATAAACTGGTTTTAGTGAATAATAGCAATTGGAAATAGAATTCAAAAGCCACGTTTAAATTAAGCAGCAGTGCAGTGGACAGAGCTGTGCACTCTGCACTGTTGTACCTGCTTCTCCAAGGCAGGTTTGGTGTTGAGGAATTATACAGAACTCAGCTCAAAAAAGGCTTTTTTAAGTAGTGTTATTGTCTCCAAGTGTGATTTTGTTTCACTTCTTTTTAAAATAATTCTGCCAAAGCATCTCTATAAAACAAGCTTTCAGTATCATAAATGAACACCAGTACTCTGCGTGTTTTCAGCTTTGTTAATTCTGAGCGTGCAGGGCCACCAGAGTTGATGACAAATTACAATGTCCCTTATTTAGTGCCCTCCTAGCTACCTTTTACTTAATAATGGGTGGTGCCCCAGGATTTTTTTCCTTGTGAAGTATCCCACTTGCATGCTTTGTCAGTGACCTCGACTGGTACAGGAAACTTCCATAAGTATGCTTACAGTGGACTAGCCGGCTCTGACATTTCAAAACAGTGATGACTTACTGTTGTAGTACGGAGCTGTGAATATATAGTTGTCATTATCTAAACTCCGTTTATAGAAGCTGACTTCATAAGTTTCAGCATTTTCCAACCAATCTTCTCCTGCCCTAATCACAAAAAACACAGTGGTTGAAAAAAGATAGTCAGTGTCTCATTAAAGCTGAGCTGGGGGCGGGGGGGGGTGGGATGGGGTGGGGGGGTCTATGTTTCACAATTGGAAATAATGTGAGAGTCATTCATACAGTCGTCAGACTTCGTCAGCTTTCACTGACAAGGTGACAACTGCCAGGTGCAATTATTATTTTTAAAAAAGTGGGGGAAAAAGGAAAATAGCATTCTTGGAACAACATGGATTGTGTCTCATCGTTTTTAGGTAAGGATATTGTCTCATCGTTTTTATACATATTGAGACAAATATAACTGCAACACTACTTACAACAAAATATAAACAAACTTTTATAGCATGTGCTGTCTCTTGAGAAATCATCCCAAAAGATTCTATACCGTTAATAACACCAGAACAGAAAAGAAACTGATTCGGGGAGTAAAATTCATTTTCATTTTCCCATTTTGGGGAAACACAGAATAACCTAAGAAAATAGATAAAGTTGCCATTTACCAGTGTATCTGTACTGGTGCCCTCAGTATCCCCAGTCACTGATGGGGGTGTCTAGTTTATTATACAACCACCTTCACATTCCCTTTTTGCCCTCTGGTAATGATACATTTTTGTCTCTTGAAGTCCCTGGACCATTTGGTCTGCTCTTATTAGTCTAAAAAAAAAAATAATCACCTACTGCTTTACAGTATTTGCAGCCTGCCAAACGAATAAGTGCTTAGGAGTAATTAGGGATTAGCATGGCCCCACTACTACCACAAGGGCATTGCTTTTACTGCTACTCTACCCTGATTAGAAACTTGGATTTCATGACTGGCTATGGAAATAATGTTACAGATCAGTTTCAAGCAGTGACACAGGTAAAATCAAAGAAAAACAAGACATTCCATTCATTTCATAGTTATCAGTACAGATTAGACTGTAGGAGAAGTTGTTTTTCATTCAATAAATCCATTATTTAACATTCCACCCTTTCAGGTTTCAAAATTATCATATTATACTATTTTATAATAATTGTTACCTTTTTGGGAACACTCTAGTAATTCCACCATCTGTAACAACGAATTGTGCAACAACTCCATCACTGTAACAAAAATAAGATTTAAAATGAAAACTGACTGAAATTCTCACAAGTTTCTATGTCAAGGGTTGCCATTTAAGTGAATAACTGTGAATATATCTGTCCTGTGTAAACATTAAATGTATATCTGTATATACACACATGTATATTATTTTATTATCAATCTTTGAAATGCATCAAAAAAAATCACAGTCAATAAAAAGAATACTTACAGAGACAGTTTACTCCAATAATTTTGGGCAAGTTCATTTGTAAATCCTGCATCCAGCAAAACTCTAATGACCATATCAGTATTACCTATCAAAAGAGTTAAGACTCATCTGAAACCGTATGACATAGAGTTTCATTAAACAGCTAAAATGAAATCCTGAGTTGTCAAGATGCTACAATCACAAAAATTGGGCTATTTCTATCAGACATACTGTCTAACATCAAATTATATCAAGTACTTACTGTTAAATGGATTGCTCTCACACAGTTGACTTCACTTAAATTTTTCCTTCATTGTATCCTAAAAAACTATCTCTTTGTCTCATAGGAATAAGCAAGGTGATAAGGGTACAGGTCCCAGCTTTGCAAAGCCCCTATGTTGAATTTGGGAAGTAACCTATTTTTAACGCATGTTTTCATTCAAACATTTTTTAATCTCAGGTGATGCAACGAAACAACACTTAATTCTTAGTTATACTTACTCCTAGATGCTACAGAAATGGAGATAAACCAACTACAATATAAATATATTGAAATCAGTTTGGTTCCAGCCTCTCAAAAAAAAAAAAACCTATCTGCCATCTGAAAATAGGTACAGGGAAATCAACCAATTTTGAATTAGTACCTTAGATGGATATGTAATTTTTAAATATCTTTGAAAAGATGGTTTGAAGTCAGGGCTTCTCAAGCATCTTTTTCAGTACCGCTTTGCAAGAGTAAGTTCTAGGAATGGCCAACAGAAGTAAGCACACACTTTAATACAAATTTTACCACAATGCAAAATAAAACAGGGCTAAATTGGAGCTGAAAAATGTAAAGGGAAAATCTGGCTCGTGGTCTTCAGTGTCACACAGTAAATCAGTGTTCGTAATACACTTGTTCCGTGACTGGAACCTGCAGCTCTGAATTCTGCCAAACCCCAGCGCTCAGCCTTGCTGAGGAGCCTGAAAACTCCTCCTGGGGAAATATAAAAATAAAAACCACCAACTTTTCTTCAGTTTTGCTCCACAGAGAACCGTGACATACTCTGTGCTTCACCCTAAGTCTCAGACTCCAGAAAAATGATATTCACCTTTTTTTAAAAAAAAATGCCCTAATTCAATCTGTTTTCACAAAACAGATCAATAGGGGCATGTATTTGGGTACTGAAAAGCTTCATAAACTTTAGCAAAAAGGCTTCTTCATGAAATCCACTGAAGCCTGAATGTGTGAGCATGCTACACAAACAGCCAGCAGCTCTGATTCACCAGCAGGAAGCACTGTCTTGGATCATCTTAATACATTAATTGTCATTAGATATATTTACATGGCTTAGCTAGATAAACACGTTAAACTACATTGAATGCTACAAACTCACCTTCCCTATTTGCACGCACACTGCCATGGTATAGGATCTCATATAAGTTAGGGTACTGTTTTAAAAATATTTCTTCAGCTGGAATTAATGTCAAAAGCTCACAGGATGAAACAAGGATGGCCTTACTGCCTCCACACTTTCCAAGAAAATAATTTGAAATTCTGCCTCAATATAAATATCAAAATATATCTCTCAGAATTATATTTATTTCTGCTAATATAGACTCTTAATATTGTACTAGATGCAGTGTTTTTTTAGGATCCACTTGTACTGCCTGCATCTTCACAAAGCGAGACTTGCTTACTCACATAAAGCAGATGTCAAAACAAGTAGGGTCTTACTGCCCAGTAAGTAACTGCTCTTACTGCCCCTTTAGCAATGACAGAGGTAGTTGTCTATCTTCCTGGCCAACTTCTAAGAGGTTCAAGTTGGATGACGTGAGTCAAAATATAACAGGCATTAAAGTTACAGTATGTAGAGTATTTCGATTTGGGGATTTTACTAGTTACTCCTTTTAAAAAGTATTTTTTTAGCTGAGATAATTTCCATAGCCAGTGTTTCCTTTAGTCAACGCTGTTTACTTATTCAGGAGACTATTTTAAAAATAACAATTATTAGAAAAAACAAGGAAAAAAGTGAATTTTGTTGTGGATTCCAAAATGAAATATAGCAATTATTTGATAACATTTTGGCATAATTACTTACTAAGCCCTAGTGTATACTGCAATATCACTAAATGTGTCCTCAATATTCGCTTATATAACTAGTGAATATTAAACTAGAATTTTCATTTATTAACTGGTTTAATCATTGAGGTGAATGCTTTCATTTCCAAGATCGAGTCAAGGGACTCAAGTAAAATTTCAGTCAGTCAGTAATGTGTCATTGAATAAGATCACTCTATTAAAAACAGCAACAGACACCCACACATGTACACAAAAATAGCCTTTTGTGAGAAGATGTCGTATCTAAGTGCACATTCCTTCAGTTACATGGTCTAGCAGAGAGATTCTTATTGAATTGATAAGTAATCCCTGACAGCAACAAGTTAAAAAGACTCAGGAAATGTAAGACAAAAAAAAAGTTTATTCCAGCTGTTTATAAATTATTAATGATGCTAAACAGACTTGTATGCATAAACAAACAAATCCAAACTTTGAATTTTTTATGAGAACAAGACTTTATTGCATTACTGATGGTTCGTTGAAAGGCCCAACTCCTTATTTATTCTAAATGGAGTTTAAGGCCAAATTTAAATATACGAGTACCTTCCCAAAGCCCAGTGCTCACCGCTGCAGCAGTTACATCAGTCTGTGGTCTTAAACAAATCAAGCCCAAGCGAGATCTCTCTAACCAATTTGTGAACCAGCAATAGATCTTCTGTATCTTTTATTCTGGTTATTGGTTATTTTGGTTCTCCGCTCCTTTTCTTTATTTATTTTGGTTATATAAGCTGACAAGAAAGCAGGCTGAAGATTTCATTACAAGATTTTGAAGTCTACTTGAGACTTACTTTGGCTGATATGCTCAACAGAAAAAGCTATAAATTCCAAATACTTGGAGTGTATTAAAACAAACTGGTAGTTATTTGCTACTAAAACAGAATGCTGAGAGGAATTGTGGAAAATACTGCATGCATAATACCCTGCAAACTTTCTTGAATAAACCCAGAAAGCTGCAAACTAGTTTTGCAGTCTCTACCTTGGGTAGAAAATCCCAACACTAGATGTATTTCTACTATAAAAATAAGTGAAGATAAAAACCAGACCCACATGATTTGGGCATGAAAGCTGTCATCTTGATGAACTGTCATTTATAAGTACTTTCCTAAGGAAAAAATTCAGCGAATTGAGAAGAATACTTACATGATGAACTGCTTGGAGTATTTCTGTCAATAAATTCATTGAAATTTAATAGAAATTCAGTGTTGTTATCTGATTTTTTTACATCATTACAGTATTCTCTGAAAAACAACAAAACATCAGTCTTCTCAGATTTGTTTCCTTTGCTACTAAATCAGACAAGTATGGGTCAGCAATTTTAAAGTCCAAGCAGAATTGTGCAACTCCAATGAGGTGGCTGGCACTACTACGTCAATTGACTACCACGGTCGATACTGAATGTTGACCATATCGAGTATTTCAGGCATCTACAGGAAATAAATTGTTCAAGTGGCTGCCTAAATCTGAATTATAAGAAAACTCCATGTATGAGATAAGGCATAGATTCCCAGAAAAAGCACTCAAGACCAGTGTAGGGCATGAAATTAGGAGATCATAGAGCCTATAAACTAAACAAGAAAATGCCCAGTGAATTTAGTCTTCTCCTTGGTTAAACTGTACTGGAAAGTACATGGGCTGCTGTTTAAAACATAGACACTTCATGCTCAACTAAGGCTGGATTTATGCGATACTGTCCTATCCTCTGAGAAGTCTTAAAAGCAATTTTAATAATACACGGCACTTAAGCATATAAACACACTTTGTTTTGACATATGCAAAATAGATAAACAGTAAACTACTGTCCTTTACATAATGTAATAAACCAAAGCAATATATCATTAAGCAATTCACTGAGTACAAGCAAGCACAATAAAAGTCGCTGGCCATTTTGAAGGCAAATATTAGATGGTGAGTGGCATTAAACAACTTTTAATTAAAATGTAGACAGTATTCAACAGTAAAGCAGGGAGTTCTCGTTTTAAATGAGCTTTTTATATTAAATTAATTTTATGAACAAAAGAAGTCTGTTCAAGTATTTCGTATGAATAAGTTATCTTATTACCCTTTACTTACTTTACCATGATCCTGGAAGAATACAGACAGAATTTGCCCTACTATACCAACTTTCACATTTAAACAGAGCTCAATATTAAGCAGGCTTTGTTCATGTAGGTCAGCCTAACAACTAGGGACTTGCTGGAAACTGCTAATTGGTAAAATTGATTATCGGTAACTTCAGTCCTTCAGAAAAAGTAAATTGAACAGTTAAGCAGAGAATAGATTTGAAGATAGGAGACTATTTTTTACATACAAATCTATCTAAAAACATCTAAATTTAAAAGGATACAGAAATTTATAAGATAAATAAAAAATGTAACCATTCTTAACTGAACTTGATGGTACAGCATTTCCTTTATTTATCATACCTATCTTTTAAAGGAACTTAATTTTTAAGAACTATTTACCATACTATGTTTCCCTTGAAAACATATATTTACAAGGGCAAAAACAGCTACACAATTTCACATGAAACACCAGGGAACTAATGAACTTACTCGAACAATTTTCAATGATTCAATCAGTTTTTTTGCTCAATGAGTAGAAAATTAATTTATCCTTAAATGATAAAGAGCTTTGAAATACATTATCTTGGAGTTGGAAAACATCTCGAGGTAAGTATTATGATACCAATTCTACAAATGAGAAGCTAAGGTACAAAGATGTAAAATCTTAAAAGTCACAGCCCAAGAAATGAACAGATGTGTATAAGATTTCCATTAAAAATATCAATAAATGATGACATGTCAGTTTTTACAGCTCTCTGATTAATATAAAAAGGAATCAGAGCCTGAAGATGCTATTTACACTCTAGCAAGAGGAAAAGATTGATCTTGTAGAACATGAATATAATTACTGTTCTTTTACTTAATATTTTTTACAAAAAAGAACTATTGATCAAATCTGTATTTTGTAAATGTCATTAATCTGATCAAATGTCTATTTACTACTGAAATAATACTTATTTCTGGGAAATTAACCAACCTTGGTGCTATAAACGTGTAGCCAGCTTCATCAAAATGATCAAGCTTCAGTGTTTCTGAATCTACAAAGATGAAGAGTAAACACCAAGTAAGTAAACTGGGCTTTTTGCCATCATTTTTCTCAAAATATTTGGCTAGCTTTTGCATGCATCTATGAATTTAGAAAGAAATGTTTATTTTGAGACCCTTTCCTGCTAATATACTGTATACGTCTCAGAATTTCACAGTATAAGAAGAAATTATTTCATTATTCATACACCTGGCAAAAATAATGTATCTAACAACTTACTTAGAGAAGACATTTTATTAACATGATAACATGAAAACATATGAGATGTTTTCATTAGAATAACAATCTGGTACCAAAGAAATATTTGGGACACTGAGTTGTTAGAACATGAAGGAAAATGCTTCTAGTATTTTCTGCAATAAAGTTTAAAAACCATCCATATAAGCATCACTTTAAATGCTATTGAAAATAATGGCTTTAAAAGCTGGTGTCACTGAACACTGATAGGACCAGACAAAGAAGGATTAGAGATTAGCAACATACTGAAATGTGCATGAAAACAGAAAAACACTTCAAATTTTTTTTTTTTTTTTTTTTCTCCTTTCTATTGCTATGGTACCCGATGACCATGGGAAAAATCCTGAGACGAAGAATACAGAGGAGCATATCCAGTAGGAATAGAAATATAAGTGAAAAATATCAACTGCAGTAGACAGAAGGAAATAGAGCAACAAGAATATACTTGCCCTTTTTGATTGCCACTATCCATCAGAAAGAGAAAGCAGGGAAACAGAAAAAAACAGGGTAAAGCAAAAGGGGTCACAAACCAATATTTTATTCAAACAGCCCCTTGAATAAAAATATTGTGCATAGATAGATCAAAGGTTCAATTTACATACAGCTGTAGTCTGGAAAAAAGACAAACATCCTTGAAGGCTGAAGAATATGTCCCTCTCAATTATTTCTCAAGTACCTTCTATATACTGTGGCTGTTTCAAGGGTCTGTTTTGCAGGTAATGTTGATATAAGTGCAAAACCAGCTGATCTAATCCATCAAGAGAACCATATTCACTCACTAAAACTTTAATTTTAAACTACTTACTATTTGACAAAGTTACAAAATAAATCACTGATTATTATAAACTTGCCGTACTCTACTTCATATGCAGGAGGTGATGGTAGAGGACAGTGATTTAGCACTAATCAAGTTTTCTCTAACAATATCTAGGCCTGTCAGAAAGATTCATAGTGCTTTTCTAACTTTCTATTTAACTGCACATTTGTTCAAGTTTATCATAACACTTGGATAAAGTTAAAAGGATGTGATAGGTTCTATTTCATCTACTATCTAGATTACAGTTAAGCTACACCTAATAAACACAAAGCTTTTGAATACTCACAAGTATCATTTCCAATTATCTCTCCAGAATCTGTAAATGGCTTGAAATTAGTCTAGTCCAAAAAATACATTAAAACATCCACTACAACTATTTGTAAAGTGCAAAATAAAAACCTAGCGGCAAGCCAAACCAAACAGCGCTTTCACAATAATCTATTTCTACAAGCAGCAGAGGTAATTTTCTAAATATGATACTGTAACTCTTGTAAAAATAACAAGAAAACGCTTTACTACCATCATGACATCTAGCTAATAGAGTGAAAAAAAAATTAGTATCCAGACCCTTAAAATAACAGCAACAGAGGATACACAAAGCAATGATTCTGTAGGTACAGAGCAAGTGGGAAGGGATCGTCAGAGGAACCGGGGTACCTGCACATATTCTATCATTATAGAATATTTCTTGTACCTTGGATGTTACAATGGGGTTAGAATCATTGCTGCGGATTTCGGGTACATCATGATAACATCAGTGAATTCCACAAAAGTTATTATTTTTAAACATTGCTTTTTTAAGTGAATCTGAAACTTAGCAATACTAACCAAAACCAGGGAACCTTCATAGTACTTACATCTGGCTTGAGTTATAGGTTCTTCTATTTTGGCTTTAATATAATAAAAGCTGTATGATGGTAACACCAATGCCAAACTGCAACAGAAATGAGACAAGTAAAGCAATTATGTTATTTGCAGTAGTTTTCCAGTTTCAGCTTCTATGTGTTTTGAAAACAATCAGCAAGTTTGGAAGTTAGATCGTTATGAGACAAGATTGTCATATCATGACATACCAGCCCCACACTTTGTAATGGACACAAGTAGGTTCATGCTGATCTTAAAGTTCCCTGTGTTTATTTTCATTCTTATTTACACATTTAATTATAAATGCAGTTTTTAATGGATAAGCAAAGACTTTCCAAATAACTGCAAATAATAAAATACATGATTTCTTGTATCTTCCTCTAACACATTTAGCATCCCAGTGCAACACATGTCAGTGATCACTGACTGTAAAAACCAGTATGTGGCACTGCACGGATTTGCATGCACCATAAAATGACAGACTCTCTCCCTTTGCTAGTAAAACAAATATCGGTATGCATTAGGAAACATATCTGGCAATACTTGAATTCACATTATGCTCAAGATGCAAAATATTTTCTTGGATCATGCAGTCACTACTAAAAACCTTTGAACATCCTTGTGTAATAACATTTTAAGATTTGCAAAGCATTTGCAATACAATTTCTTTTAGATTATACTTATTTTTGTTCAAAAAATATAGGTCTTTTTGTCACTAAATTCAATACATGTGTAGAAGAGTTCAGCTCTAAAAAGGTATGTAAAGGACAGGAGGTACAAGTAATCATTAAAGAGGTAGCATCATCTCCAACATCGCATCCTTAATATTTGCACTTGGATTTCATGACAGTAAAACTGCAATGGTTTCTAATGGATAGCTGCAGACATTAACATTAAAAAAGTTGTACAATTGAGCTATAAATGAGATGACCTTTAATGATACATTTGCCATTTAAACAGAATGTAAGTGAGATTGCTGAATATTCAGTGATAGCCTTCTACCAATTCTCCTCTAGGGAAATCAGTAGCAGTTTACCTGTCATTAACAGTTACTGCTAGCAGAAATTGCTAATTAAAATCTATAATTTTATGTTTAATAGATTTCCTGCAATGTGACTCCATGGATTTATTGCTGTATCTCATGCCAGGGAGCTCAGTAAGAATTAAGAAGTCATATAAATCAAATATATTTCTTTACCGATTGCTAGATGTCATAGTCTGATAAAAAACTTGCTTTTCTTACAGAGTATAAAGATAGAGGCAGCTCAACAGAAAAATGGGATGATGAATAGAAGATAAAGTCCTACATTTGCATTATCTTGTCAAAACTGATTTGTTTGGTTTTGCATACAAATTAACATTGGCATTTTCCTTGGCTCTACACTTGTGAGGAACGTAGCAGAACATGGGAACCAGCTTGGCTGAGGACTACTGTAATTCACCATAATAAAAATAACATTTCAGTAAAAATTTGATTTAATGTTCGTACCATCTAGTTTTGAACTAGAGTAATTTAACCTTTCTGGGACTTGGTAAACCTTAACTTGCTTTGGACAACGTCAAGTTGCTACATTCCCCCTAGTGTTTCAGAGCTGTGTGCTTAAATGAGTTTGAAACAATATACACACCGACGTTGCATTCAAGGGGGGATGTGCTTTTACCCATTACTTCATTTGTTCCTGCTGTCATTCACCATGTGATTTTTATATGCAAAACAGTATCAGTGATAATTAGCTAAAACTTGTCACAAACAAATACACATTTCGGAGATAATCAGTAGCATAGTTCTTGCCCCTAAGATCTGACATGAACATCAGCAAAGTCATGATATATGCAATGACTGCGACTGAGAAAGATTTCCACATAATATCACATTTTTTATCTAGACCAAAATATAGCATCTTCCTTTTTAATAAGCATACTAAAACAAGAACATGGAGACAATGCAGAGGTGAAATAAGAGGAGGAATCTAAGAGAAAGTGTATAATTAAGAATCAAACTATGGTATTATACAGAAAGTAGGAGGAAAAGTAAGATTCTTAATATCAGTCGTAAAACCCTTTTTTTCCTGCATACTGAAATAGCCTCGTGACAAATGTCAACAGTTGGATGAAAGACTGAGGTTCTGGTCCTTAGACAGAGTAACAATTCTGAGCTGTAAAGGAACCCAGCAAACCCTACAGGCCTGGACACAAGATGATCTGGTTCTGACTTAGCAAGTATAGAAAATGTAATGCTAAAAGTATTAACCAAAATAAACAAAGACGACATTTAACTAAACAAGTCAGAGAACAGAAATTAGTTACCTGTAATCAGTGCCATTCACAGCAGTCCATGTATATGTTCTGTTTCCTTTATCTATATATCTCTGCAAAGAGATATTGGTGAAAAAATAAGTTATTAACTCTGAAGCACCAACAAGTGTGCCTTTTTCTTGAGAAATATAGTGTAAAATCAAGTACAAATCTGTTGGAATTCTATTTATTATTTTGCTAAAAACATGAGTTGAGCTGCAACCCCTTTTCTTAAACATTTTCCAAACTTGTATTATGCAAAAGAATTGCAGATATCCTTTTTATTGAACATTAAAGAAACGCAGGTTTAAATAGAACCAGCCAAACATTACTTACCATTTTCCCTTTTAAATTCATTAGCCAGGCCTATGCAAAATTTTTTCTGCGTTTTAAATTTGATAAAAGATGTTATATCCTTAACAGACCATTTAGCAGTTAAATTATGAAAACAAAAAAACGCAATTATAAAAAGAAGACTTTGGAAGTAACTCTTTAACAACAAAAGCACCCAGTGCCTGTCCTTTCAGGTCATAGTACCAGTGGCTAAATGAATTTAAATTTCAGTCATGTCTACGGGCACATCCAGGTAGTCCTGATTGTATAAGCACCCCATGCTAAACTTACATGTGTTTCTAATCTCATTAGAAGGCCCTTGAATTTGTGAAAAATTTAACATGGAAGTAAATATTTATTTTTAAATAACTTAATTCATTAGAATAAGCTTTACCATTCACTTTCTTTTGGTATGAAAAATGACGTGATAGACATAGTCCCACAGTTCCCCATAGATTTAATCATTGGTGCACCTGGCTGACATTGTTTTACTCAGTTTGCCACTTTGAAAATGACAAGTTTATGCCAACTGTAACATATTATTAATTTACAATCAGAGATTTGTAAGTATGCCAGCAATGAAGTCTGTGCAGCTGTTGCACTGCAACATTACAAAATACCTCTACGCTCTTTCTTTCCCTGTGGTAAAACATAAGTGTGAAAATGATCATGGTTATGAAAAAGAGGTGTCTTTTTTGACATTAATGATTTGAAACCTTCTCAGTACCTGGCTTTTCAGCACAGCATGACAGTGTAAATAATTTAATAGTCATTTTAGGAAGGAAAAAAAAAAGAAAGGGAAAAAAAGAAAAAAGATGCATTTATCAGTGTCTAATGCCCTGATATATTTTATATTTAAGGTAAAAAGGTGGCTGAAGAGATTTTTTCCAAGCCTATTTATATTTAATAATGTGCCTATACTATTACTTCGGCTCAAGAACAAGCAGACACTCGACCCTAGCACCGGGAGCCCCTCCAAATCAGTCACAGTGCCATGGGTTGCACACCATGTCTGTTGGCAAGAGAAAAGCAGTGCCCAGGGTGGGAGGGAAGGAAGAGAAGAACTGGGCTCATATTAAATCCCGTTGCCACCAGTGCTGTGAAAATGCTTGAAAGCAAACTGGCTGAAACCTCCCTCCAAAGATAACCCAGCAGATCATGCGTTCTCAGATGGGAGCTCCCATTCACCTTCGCCGACTTTACTACTGAGCGGTGTGAGACCATCTCACCCCCAGCTGGTCACTGCCAAAGAACCTACAGAAGTTATTGCAATTTTTGTGACCCTTCAGTTTTCACTATTGCCCACCCCGGCTGCATGAATGTGGCAATGCTTTTGTTCCTATGGCATCTTCTCTGTTAGTTGGAAAGCCCCTGAGGCCTTGGGAGACTCCAGCGCACCCCACCCACACTTGCTACAAGTCCAGTCTGTATGCTGTAGCATGAGGTCATCTCCCAAGACGCTGTTGGGGCCAGCTGCAATACAAAAGGAAAGCAACGCAAACTTAAATCAAAAAGCAAAACAAAAAGGACATCAATTTTAAGCCTCGAAACTGCAACTCTCAGTTCGGAGCAACTGACCACATCAGCCCTTTTTATAAGAAAATATATGAAGCTATCAAGTCCTAAGTGATGCATGGCTCATGCACGGCCCATGGTCTGACGCAGCTTTATTCTGTCTCTAGCAGCCTGGAGCTGGAAGGGTGCAATGGCTTGAAGCAGTCGCCACTGACGGCCATCTCTGGCTGTTCCCCTCTTCTTTCAGAGAGGTCCGAGTAGAGGAAGAAGTCTTGAGCCATGATGAAGGGAAGGTGAGGGAAATCGATGTCACTGGGCACTTGAAGCATCAGTGGTTGGGGCCACGCAAAAGTGACACATTCTCACACACTCATGGACGTCACATTCCCACTGGCCCTTTCGATGCTGTAGCTGACTCCAGCATTTGCAAGCGTAAATGCTTCCCTCCCTCCCTCTCTGGGCAAACAGTTGCAGGACCAACTATTTCAGGTCTTTTTTATCACATAGCCTGAGACCTCTTCAACAACTTTTCCATGAATGCAATTTCTCATATAACCCCAATGGTATTGTATTTTTGTGACCTTCTTATCCTCTATTTTCTGACCCCCTTCACAGAACCCTTTTCACCCATAGGACTGGAGAGGCACTCCTTAAACAAAATAAAACACAAGTCTGAAAATGTCCCATGAGTCCCTCCCTTTGGGAGCAGTTTGTCCCCAAGACAGATGCCAGCAGGACTTCGGACTCTCCGACAGTGGGTCAGGAATGACCCAGTCTCCCTTCAGAATGGGGGAACGTGCTGGTGGCTTCCTAGACAGGATGGGCTCTTGACACAGGCGAGGTAGCAGAACTGACATCAGATGAGGCCTACCCTCCCTGCCCCAGGGAGGCCCTATTCATTCACCATCCTCCAATAGTGGAACCATTCAGAAAAAGGCACATTTTTTTCACACAACAGGATTTCCCCATAGATTGTAAAGCGGCATTGTAAAGCCTTTCTCAGGAGGGCTGGGATGCGGGCTTTATTGTGAGGAAGTACAGGAGGGTCCTGGCAGAAGGCAAGGGGACTGCTGGTACGGGTCTCTGCTCTAGAAGAACATGGGAAGAGGTGAAAAAAAGCACGAAGTCGGACACAGAGGAGCATGGGACTCCACAGGTTCAAGGACCATAACTTACAGGCACGCTTTGTACCTGGACAAAGTAAGTGTATAAGGCTTGGGTTAAGTTGACTTCCCTTATACAGAATAAAGTAGGAAAGTATGACTTTGCTCCCTACATAATTACATGCTCCCTACATCATTATCATCATCTTTCAGCTAAGATCATCTACATTTACTTTTGTCTGCCCTCACTGAACCTGAGGTTCTGTACTCAAGAAGAGAGTCTACGAGGTCCTGCACTTTCTGAATAGAGTACCAGAAGGAAGACAGTGCCAAACACTGAGTCAAATTCCCTAGACTCTGCAATATAATCAAATACCATGACAACCTTTCTGCAACAAAGTCACAATCTTGTTAGCAGGCAGTTGAATGAATATACAGATTTTAATCTGTCTCCTCATAGGTGGACACACATGCAAGTAAAGCCACTGATCTCCTTAATGACACTCATAGGTCAGGAATAAAAAATGCTTCTGATAGATTTGCACAGTCGTGAAGATCTTGAGCATGGCTTCCTGTCCTTATTTGCACTCCTTACACTATCAGAAGCAGCATGCTTTGTCAAATCCAGTGCAGATAGTAAGAGGCTGAGGAATGGTCATGAGATGTCCAGCTCTGGAGTCCTCAGCACAGGAAAGACATGGACCTGTCACAGCAGATCCAGAGGAGGACCACATAAATGATCAGAGGAATGGAACACCTCTCCTATGAGGACAGGCTGACAGAGTTGAGGTTGTTCAGCCTGGAGAAGAGAAGGCTCTGGGGAGAACTTATGGTGGTCTTTCAGTACTTAAAGGGGGCTTATAAGAAAGATGGGGACAGACATTTTAGTAGGACCTGTAGCGATAGGACAAGGGGTTTTAAACTAAAAGAAGGTAGATTTAAACTAGATATAAGGAAAATTTTTTTTTTTTTTTACAATGAGGGTGGAGAAACACTGGAACACATTGCCCCAAGGGGTGGTAGATGCCCCATGCCTGGAAACGTTCCAGGTCAGGACCCTGATCAACCTGATCTACTTGAAGGTGTTCCTGCTTATTGCAGCAGGGTTGGACTAGAGACATTTAAAGGTACCTTCCAACCCAAACTATTCTATGATTCTAAGTATGTTCCCAAAGGTCTATTGCAGAACTGAATGACCATGAACTTGACATTGTGAAATCACAGCCTGGATAAAGGATCAAGACATGTTTCAGAAAATTCTGCTCCATTTTCAGCCTCATCTAGCAACGACAATGTGTATAGCCACTGATTTTCACCCACAAAGACAATTAAGTTTCTACCATGTTTAATGCACAGACAGACTAGGACTATGAAACATGTTTTGTGTATCAAAATGAGAATAAGTAAATAAAGATCTTCCCTCAATGCAGAATTGAGTCAGAGGACTGGTAATAGGAACTGTTTAGTATTGGGCATCACTTGGTGTAATCTAGCCAAAATTTAAAGCAGAGTTTAAAAAGTTGTTACCATCTATTTAACAATGAATGGAATATACGTAAGGGATATGCTGTATTTAACAGAAATATTCTGCCATTGAAGTACAGACAGCAGACCCATTGGAGATNCCCCCCCCCCCCCCCCCCCAAAACTCTGAGGCCTGATTTCCTATCAATTTACCTTGATTAGATTCTGTAACATATGCCTTTTGAGGAGGAATTTTTCACTGAAATATTCTGCCATTGAAGTACAGACAGCAGACCCATTGGAGATATCAAAGTTACAGGAGATCAACAGGAGAGAGCAGCTACTAATATACATGACAAATTAACTGCATATTCCCAAGCAATTCTGCTGAGTATTGTTATGGTGTGCATATATATATAAGGTTTGTGTAGTGTCTGCTTGGTGTTATATATGCTTAACATTCTTCTGCTAAGTCATTAAATTAGCCATCTTCAATCTGTTTTACATTCAGAGTAAAACAGTTTTAAAAAGCTGTTGTAGAAATATAACTGTGGGGCACACTCTGGCCAGAACTGCTCTTTTGGCACACCAGTCATGATTTCTTCTCATTACAGTCCCGGAGAAGTAGAGCATACATGTAAGGATCCATATCAAATTTGAGTATTTGCTATTGCTAGGAAACAGCAGCAATCTTTGTCATGAATGAACATTTTGGACAAGAAAACAAAAAACTCCACTAACTGTTCAAATAGTACAAGCAGGTAATATAACTGTAAGATGAATTTGCTTATCCCAAATAGTCTTCAGTTATGGCAAATAAATGTTATATTTTTTTCTCACTGCTTTCTTCCCATTCAACCACAATATAAACTACCAAACCCATCCTCGCACATCTCCACAAGCAAATTAAGTACTTTGTTTTGGGATTCACACACAGAAGTAGGCTGGGTCCATTTCCTGGTACAGAGTGTAAGACCTCATCAACAACTGCCTGATTAATGATGCACCAAAGAAACCAAGAAACAAAACAATTCTTCTTTTCATAAGTACATAATTTCTTTTAGCATAAGCCAGTAAAACTAGTAAATCTAGAGGGAAAAATGATACAAACTGACATTACAGAATGAATATCTTTTCACCATTTCACAGTATTTTTCTGGTTTTGTTTGTTCCTGTAAATGTAATTGCCTGGGTTCCTATCTTACCTCATCTTGGGACTTGACCAGTGTTTCAAATGTTTTTTCTCCACTTTCTCCATCTATCATTTTTTTCCGAATCTATAGGCAAGGAAGAAAAAAAACCCCCAAAACTTGATGTTGCATCTATAATATATAATATACTTCATATAATATATATTATATAATATATAAAATATATATTATATAAGGTGTATTTCATAAAAACATAGAAATGGTAATGCATATGAAAGTCATAGCTCTTAAAAAATAATTAAGTTTAGAATATTCAGGTTTTTCTAATTAAAAGTTGCTTTATCCAAACATATACTGAATCAGTAGAGTTATGAAACAACAATTCTGGTATACGTTGCATAGCAAGACCATCCGATAGAACCCCTTGATGCTGGGCACTAGAAAGAGTATGAGTTCTGGGTGGAGGAGGAGTTTTGTCTAGCATTTCTCGTGCTCCCCAGCACATCTGTGTGATTCTGATAGCAGCAGTTATTCACAAAAACATTTTAATTCCAGTCTAAGAGTAATTCGTCTCTGAAGCAGGAGTTTCAAACAACTTTAAGGTGGAATTTAACAGATACCAGTAGTGTCACTATGAAAGAACAATTCCAAATGAAGTGAAAAAATATGTTAAAAAATGTAAAATGTTAAAAAAATACATATTTTATTTCATGAAATTAACAATCCATTTTTAAAAATTCTGATTTCTGACTGTATTAAAAANATGAAAGAACAATTCCAAATGAAGTGAAAAAATATGTTAAAAAACGTAAAATGTTAAAAAAATACATATTTTATTTCATGAAATTAAGAATCCATTTTTAAAAATTCTGATATCTGACTGTATTAAAAGATTAGTAACTGAAAAATATACAGATGAATTTGTTGTCAACACTTAACTTTATTTCTCAGTTCTCTCTCTCACCACAGCAATTAGCTTGCATTAGTAAGAGGTAGGAGAATACTTCTATTTCAGGTAATATATTAATATCCGATTAAAAACTGTTCTGTTCTAAAAAAATTAAAAGCCCCCTCCCCAGGAATTGTCACTTAATGAAGAAGAAAGAAGAATGAAGGATTTAAAAATGAGAGGAATATAATGCATTGCCCTTGCCCACAAATAATACTGGTTCTCAATTTGTTTAATTATAACATCATCTCTCTACAAAGTCATCATCTTGACAAATTAAAAAATTAAATTCATAAGGAAATAGATTCCCATCCAAAATCTTGAACATTCATTGCTTTTCAGTTATTATACAGTGAAATACAAGCAGCAACTCATACTAAGAAACCAGATAATCTCACCTCAACTTTAATATCATTTTCCAATTCAGCATCGAGAAAATCCAGCGTAACAGGCTCCTGGGATTTAGGATTCTGAGGCAGAAGATATTGAATGATCAAATAATAAAGACAGAGTACCGTAATGTTACAAATCGTTCTAATCCCTTTATTTCAAAGGAAGCTACTTAACTGGGTGTACTTACCCATCTATTTTAAACTGTTATAACGTGATGAATTACTAATGGCCCTTTCTCATTTATTTTATTTCATTGGGTAGAGGGGTTAATTGGGTAAGTGAAAATCAAATTAACGCTAATGGCCCGTGCCCGTCCACAGTCTGTCATGTATGGGGCTCATGCTGGGAAGCTGCTTTCCCTACTGCTGGTGTGTCATGGACTGTAAGGGTGGGAAAAGACACACCAGATATGAATCTCTCATTAGGTGTCCTGCCTCCAAGAAGGGAGATAGAAATTTGGAAGAGATTTCCAGCTGACCAGTAAGATGGGGCAACTCTACTGTTCTGCAATTTTGCCAAAAGCAGGCTACAGGCTTGCAGTTATGAAGTGGGAATGGACTGTGGCTCAAGATTCAAAGAGGCAGCAATTATAGCAAAAGATTTTTTTGTCATAAAAATAAAACCTACATTTATTGTCAGCATTACAGGACTTCCCTGAACGCCTCGCGGTTTTGAATGAATTTCTCTTGACATCAGTACTGTTATCTGAATTTAAGAGATGGAAACCTGTAGCACAGAAATACTGTGACCCAGCAGCTTCAAGACCTAAGGAAGGTACATGATGTTGACCCTCAGCTATGGAGCACAGAGAAGTTTGGTGGTCTGCATCTGTAGTAACACTGGTCCCATAAAAGTGTGGGAAGACCTTTGTAGCTCTGCTGAACCATGACTACCCTCCAGTCTCGAACTCCCTTCTCAGTTACTGTCTGCATTTACTTGGACAGAGCCCTTTTCTGTATGAGTTTTTAAGAATCTGACTCTTTTTTTTTTTTTTGCAGGGGAGGGGAGTGGTAATTTTGGCTAAGCCCCATTCACTTTATATTATGTGTGGTGTAAAAATCCTCAGTCCTCATCACTCAGTACTTATTTAATGCACGCACCTAATGAAGGACCTTTAGAAAAAAAAATATGGGGCTATATTATTTAATCATTTAAATCTGGTAGTTTACAATAGAAGATGAAAAAATTCCAGTTTTATTCAATTTTTTTGATTGATAATACTTTGCTTTGTGTAACAGGACAGTTCATCCATGAAAGGATCTCAAGGTCTAGTTTTATCAGTAACTGAGCATTGTTTCTCATATGATTAGCAAGACAAAAACTGTCATTAGCCAATACTATTACTTCAAGACTACTGCAAATTCTGATAATGACATTTTTAGAGGATTTCAGTGATTCAGCTGTACTAACAGCATAGACTAAAGTCCGTTCTTTCAAAATGATGATTATACTCCTTCTGTCCTAACATTCTCTGGCAAAGGTACATGACAAATATACATGTGACTATTCTATCAAAGAATACAAGCAAGTTTCATCACAATTTATGTATGTAATTCCAGTTCCTACTGGAAGAAATTTATGTCCTGAATAGCTGATAAAAGATGCCTTCATATAATGGTCTGGAGCATTAAGAGCTTAACAGTAGCCCTTATTTTCAAGACTGTAATATAGAACAGTGTTAGAAGACAAAAGATTATTCCTTCATATTCTTGAGGAACAAACATGCATGTTTCTGGGTATATAGAATCATTCGTGTTCTTAGCAAGACTTATGGTCTGCTAAGAGAAAAAANGAGCTTAACAGTAGCCCTTATTTTCAAGACTGTAATATAGAACAATGTTAGAAGACAAAAGATTATTCCTTCATATTCCTGAGGAACAAACGTGCATGTTTCTGGGTATATAGAATCATTCCTGTTCTTAGCAAGACTTATGGTCTGCTAAGAGAAAAACCAATAACTTTATTCTCAGAAAGAGAAAGATTTCAGACAAAGATCCTGGGCTTTTCATTTAAACGTCTATTGATAACTTCAAAGAAATTTTTATATTCTTATTTATATAGGATAGATAAAACTAGCAACTTTAATATAATAGCATCAAGATATGCTCTCTGCTAATTCAGAATGATTTAATTATTATTATGCAGTTGCTTTTTTCCCCCCAACAAATCCACACTCTCGAAATAAATAGCAAAAGGCTAAAATGCAAAAATAAATAAAAAAATACATTTTCTTACATGCAATGGATAATGAATAGCATGGTCAAACCCAAACAGCATGCATGAAGGCATTGGCATGGCAGAGGAGGCATTTGTGAAGTTCACATTCCATTCCAACACACAAAGGAACAGAGAAGAAAAGAAATGGTAAAAAATAGAAAAAAAAAAAAAGCCATCACATCAAATCAAGGTCAATATTCATTTCAAATGATAACCTGGGCTAGCCATAGTTAAGGAGTCCCAAAGACAAAATAGTCAACTTTAACAGTCCTTCAAAATTCAAGTATACATTAACTGTTTGTTCTTGTTCAAGACTTACATCACCACATATTCTTTATAAGGTACTTATTAATGACTTTTAATAGATGAAGAAACTAAGCATAGATAGATAGATTACGTGATGTGCCTGAGGCACAAAGAAATCCATTAGAAATTAGAATAGAAAATTCCTAGACCCGTACTTTAAATGGAAGACCATTTTCCCCGCTATGTCTTTTTCCCCCAATAATGTGTTTTTACCAGTATTTGGGCTCCACAATTTTTTCTTCCAAGGTTGCCATTTAGTGGGATTTATTCCAAGCCATGAAGAAACAAACTTACTGTTCAGTTTGCTCTTCTCTTTTTCCAGTCATGCATGTGACATGACTAGAATAAGCACAACACCACCACATTCACCAGCACAACTTAATAAAACAAAACAGAAGTAAATCACTAGCAACGAAGCATGCAAATAAAGATAGTGCAATCCATTTTCAGCATAACAAATAAAGGCAAAGATCTATTACTTCAATGGCAAATCAAGAAAGAAACAAAGAAAGAAAGAACTGGTGCAGCAACATAAAAAAACCCTGTTTATGAAAAAGTCATTGTGTGTTTTGGGAGGTCAGGATTCTCACAAACTCTATAGAAGTCGTCTTTGGTGTGAGTTGCAGGAGCCTAGTTCCTACTCATACCTGCAGTACTAATGAAGACACAGGCTGTTAGGGTTTTAAAATAAATTCTGGTAATTAGGCAGCAAAATCCTGAGCCCCAGAGGGAGACCCAGGGGCATCTGGAGTGGATGGGAGCCCAGAGCTGCACCTCCCTGGGCAGCCGGCACCGCCAGGGAAACCCAGCAACAGCCAAGGGTGCTCAGAAAATTGACATCATTTATGTTCCAGTGCTGCTTTCTCCAGTGCATAAAGAAAAAGCCTAGCCCAGAGGTGGTCTTGTACATGTGGTATAAACACAGCCACTTGAAATGACTGAACTGAATTAAGTCAGGATTTTACACCACGTTTTACTGGTGGTGTTATGTAAACCACCGGTTTTGCATTATGTATTCCCATATGTGTAAGAAATTAACATGGTATATTGCACCTAATTTTGTTATTTTGCTAGTTACATAGTTAATCTATTCTATCCTTTAATGATTTTTAAGTTTTCATTAAGTGCTCAGGGATTGCTTTACATACATATTACTAATTTCCTTTTCCCTGTTCGCTTAATGGCAGTTAATCCTCTGGAGTTGGGTTTGCTAAACTGAGAAACCTGATGTAAATAGCAGATAAAATATATGCCCTATTCTGACTTGAAAAAAACCTGAACAGTTCATTCAATTTCTGTAATGTTATACAGCATACACTGTACAATAACATTTGACAATAAAGTTGTAAGAATGATCTTCTCTTGACTTTGGGTTTATGCAAGCAAAGCCAGCACAAGCAGTCTCTTTTTTTTTTTTTTCGGTCTTCAAATTAATTTCAAAATCTGAAGAATCATTTTAACAGCACGGCTCTAATTAGCACCTATTAGTAAAGCACCATAATTTAATGGAACGCCCTTCACTACAGCCAATAACATGTTTTCTATTATTTAAACAAGGAAGGATGCAAGCTTCATGCTTTGGAAGCTGTTTGTCAAAGTAAACAGTTCTCTAGTTAGATTCTTCCTAGTAAGCAGGGCAGAAGCTTTCTAATTGTATTTCCAGGTCTATGCATTCTAATGCACTAATCACCTCCATCCAAAGTTACCTGTACATTGGGTCTCCTTTTTCTCAATTTAACTTTTGGTATGCCCACACCAATTTGCTGAAGTAACAAAAAAGCAGGAATTTATATTTTTACACTCTTAGTAAACAGCTCACTTACAGAATGGAATTCTTCCCTCAACACCTATACTCTCCAGTGCACATTAACTGGAATCACAGAGTAGCCCTCATTCCAATCCACAGTTCTGAGCTCTATCTAAATTACACGCAGGTTTTGTCCAGGGAAACAAAAAACAGACTTATGTTAAATTATGTGAATTAAGTCATCAAAGAGCTTTTCCTCCCACATACTCCGCCAGAATTAAAATGTAGGATAAGATGAGTTTCACTTTTTGTTTACCATTATATCTGCTCTTAAAACCACCTCCTCTTATGTTTCTTTCATAACTAAAAACCGTAAGACAAAATACTGGACCCTACTGAAGGCATCTGGAATTTTATAATTGTCATTAAATGGATTTTGATCAGAACCATCATGAAAATGAAGAAAAGGATGCTAATCTTTAGAACGTGTTCAGAAATTTAATTATTTACTGTTTTCAAATCGTATCTGGTTAAGACTAATCTTGTTAACACATGCTTAATGCACTCACAGTGACTACGTCTATTTGATGGGCTATCCACCTGTTCTCTCCCAGGACAATAGGAAAAATACAC
>RSEF01000001.1:12093225-12120190 GCA_003993805.1 Himantopus leucocephalus | reverse complement strand
AAGTCCATGAGTTCTAAATACATCTGTCTTTGTAGTGTACCTTAGTTTTAAACCGTAGTTCTTGTATCAGTCTGAATAGCATGCACCACCCCAAACAAACTGGGAGTGAAAAACTCTAGTCTGTGTAACTGTTAATAACAACAATAACAATAATAATAATGCAGATGCTTAATATTACATTTAGACATTATTCTACAACATAAAACATATCACATAAAATATCCTTTTTTAAACATACTCTAAATGAAACATTTGAGCAGTATGTGAAAACATCTCTGGACTTACATATCCTTTTAAGTA
Organism: Himantopus leucocephalus; assembly: GCA_003993805.1. Lineage (NCBI taxonomy): Eukaryota > Metazoa > Chordata > Aves > Charadriiformes > Recurvirostridae > Himantopus > Himantopus leucocephalus. The sequence continues at coordinate 12,119,890 of RSEF01000001.1, read as the reverse complement.
GACAACTACACAGAGAAACCATGACAATTAGTTTCATAATAATCCATCTTAGTCTGCCTAAATATAGTTTTTATTCTCCAGTGTAATGAGTTTACACTGCAGTATAATGGCACGTATGAGATTAACAAAATCCATATCTAAACTGAGAATACTACATTACTTCGTTTTATATTCCTCCTGTCAACAAGAAGATAGTTTAATTTGCATATAAGGAAAAGGTAAATAGACCACTTGCTATCAATCAACTGAGTTTCTAATAATCTCTAATGAGGAAAAGATTTGGTCAGTAATGATGCATGTATTTGTCTCAGAATAACTCACGAAGCAAAATCATCAAACCAAAACTTTCATTTCTTAACACATAAAAACCAATGCATATATTGAGAAACTGAAGTCCATCCGAATTATGAAGACTATACAAAAACCTTATTTTCTCCTTTTTTTTTCTTTTTAAAAGGGTCTTTTCAAAATAATTCACAAAGGCTATTTCATCAGTAGTTAAGATCAAGTTATTCTTTCTCTTCTTCAGAAGCATGTTTTTCCTTCTTCTTTTGTTGGCAAAAGATTTCAAACATATTCATTACTTCACCAGGAAATTAATTCGCATATTCACAATACTGACTTCCCGCAGCTTAAGAATTAAATGAATCACTAAAATATGTAGACAAATTCTTAATTTCTTTCTCTGCCTTTGACAGTTAAGTACTGAAAAGGGGCTCTGCTATCCCTGTGGTAGCTATGATAGGACTTTCTGGTGAAGAAACAAGAGAGGACAGTCACACAGCCAAGAGGTCAAGGACTTGCTGCTATTCTGCCACAGGAACATGGCTGGGAGGAATAAAGTGATGGATATGCATCCAATTTATAAAAAAACCCCAATATTTCCATGCCTAAAGGCAGCAAATACAGGCTTCCATTACTTAAGAAGTTTCTCTAAAATGTACTAAGTGCTAAAAAATATCTTAGGAGTAGGGTGCCACTGAAGTCTAAAAGCCTTACTGGCCTTATTTGCCTGTGTATTGACAGCTTGCATTTATCTTGGCCATGTATTGCCCAAACCATCTTAATGAAACATTTCAATATTACCAACTGAACTACATGGATACATTGTTTGGTCTTCAATACTTATAGTGATTCATTATTGTTTCTAACTTTTTATCTGTGAACAATCCATACACTTGTCTCAATCTGGAGGGATTTTTTTTTTTTTTATTAAATGTGTGTGAAAAAATAGATCTTTTTTATTTTATTGATAACCAAATTCAATACAAGGCAATGCTGGTCTTTGTGCTGACTAAAGCAGATTTGGATAACGCCGTACAAGCACCACGGATTTTCCTGACACCCCCAAAACTAAGTAATCTTTACTATTGCTCTCTGGTTCTCTGGCACTTTCAGCAGATCTTAGATGTTTCTGTTATTTCTGGCAATGTCCCCTTATTATAGAGAAATAAATTAGAAGGTTTTTCATACCTTTGGTTGGAGATTTGGATGAAGTAGCACATACCCATTAGGATCAATTGCAAAATAGTATCCGTTTGGACAAAGCTGAAAGAAAGAAATGAAGTTTGGCATTATAAGGTTTTAAATAATAAAGAAAGATTAATTAATGGTTTCAAGCAATGGCCATATTAAAGAAAATACATTGCCTCAGAAGTCATGAAATATGCGAGAGATTAAGATACAGAAGAAAATCTCTTAGTATTTACTGTTTTAGAATCATAAACCTGCAGAATAATTTAGGTTGATTGGACCACTGGAGGTCACCAGGTACAACCCTTCAGTGAAAGCAGAGCTAACTTCAAAATAAGCTCCAACTTCAAAGTTGGACTAGGTTTCAAAGGGTCTTTGAATACTTCCAATGGTAATTCCACAACCTCCTTGAGCAACCTGCTCCAGTGTTTAACCACCCTCACAATGATTTTTTATCCATATTTCCAGTTGGAATTTCCATTTCCACAACTATGTCGATTGCCTCTTGTCTTTTGCTACAAACCTTCAAGAAATGTCGAGGGACATCTTCCCTAAAACTCCCATTAGATAAACCATTAGGTTTCTTCTTCAGTCTGAACAAACCCATCTCTCTCAGCTTCTCCTCGTATGCCGTGTACTCCAGCCCCTTGGACAACTCAGTGGCTTTGCACTGGACTCTGTCCAGTGTCTCAGTGTATTTCTTGTACTGAGGAGATCAGGCTTGGACACGGTACTCCTGATGCAGCTGTTCACTGCACAGTTGGCCTCCTTTACTGCAAGAGCACGCTGCTAACATATCAGCAGCTTGTCCTCCACCATGAACCCCAGGCCCTCTACTGCCTTTTGCGGCACTCTGCCCCAACCTGTACTGTGGCATGGGATTATTCCCATTCTGGACGCAGGACTTTGCGTTTGCTTTCAGTCAAACTTGTGATGTTCCTTTTCTTCCTCGGCTGTTGTTTTCCACAGTACTAGTTATTTTCTTAGAAATTTCCTAACTAGATATCTTAATATATAAATCAGTCATGCTGAATAGTGTACAGACAGACATATATATTAAAGAACTTTTCTATAAAGAACTGTCCTATATAAATGCTAAGTATTATTATTAGATGAAAGATTGTGTACTCTACACTCTGATAAGAACCAAACACTAAAATAAACAGCAGTGCCTTAAGCTACAGCAAAATAATTGCTTGAAATATATCCCCCAATGTAAAAGATGGCTTTTACAGATGCATCCTGATGGACAATTCACAGAGAAGCACATATATGGCTGGAGAGAAAACCATCAAAAAATCTACAACAATAGAAAAGAATATATGAAAAGAAGCCTGCTGGTATTTTGCCTCGCATCCAGTCACTGCTGCATGACTTATGAAAGAGCATGCAAAGAAATCATACATAAATCAGACATAAAGAGAAACCACTAACGCAAGCAACTTACCGTAAATCGGGGTGTCAGTTTTTTTATGTCCTCCAAAGAGACATCAACCCCCATTACTCCAAGAATCAGCTGATTCTGGTAAGATTCCAAAATGTTAGAATACGTTTGACATATTTACAATGCAGAATAACTGCAACAGTCAGTGAATTTTGATTTTGCCTTCGTCTCATGTTTGACAGACGCTACTTGAAAAATTGCCTATTTACTTATGTTTCTATTCTAAATATTTTAAATAACATTCAATACATTCAGAATTTAGTACAGAATATGAAAGCTGCCTATGAAGATGAATATGGATGAATAAACAATAAATGTAAGAACAAAACAGGTGAAAGCAAAAATGACGCATTAATATCGCCAATGATATAAATATTAAATTACTAGCACCGATATAGAGCTACTTTTGGACACTTAGGTTGGGCAGTTGATAAGTGAGACCCCAAAACAATTAACCTCTTTTGGCTATGATACAACAATGAATTAAAAAAACCCTCAACAACCCCCCCAAAAAACAGTGACTATAACAATCATCAGCATTTGAAATCAGGGACTCAGGCACCACAGTTACTTCACTTGTAATTCATTTTCCTACTACAGAAAAGGGCCGCAGTCATTTACATAGTATCACCTGAATCCCTTCTCCATATTAAATAAATTTGGAATACATATTGGAAGATGCATCTTGCAGTGAGTAACCTAAAATTCAGGTAGAGAGAGAAGTCAAGCAGATTCAAGTTCTCCTCTTGTTCCTCTGTACTGTACCATGGCTGTTTTACTTCTCAGAAAGAGATCCTTTGATAACCTGCAGTCTCTCACTTTGCAACCATACACAGTGAATTCCAGGCATTATCTTGTAGATAAGATTATGAAATCTGGTTTTTTTTTTATTTGTTTGTTTTGTTTTTAAAGGTAAACTAAGAGAACTATTCTGAAAGTAAATAAAAGAAATGGTAGTGATCAAATTCGCATTTTTTCATGCTGAGTCTATGTAAGATCTGAGAAACTGAATCAAAGAGTATCTTGTCTAAACTTCTGTATATTTTGACCTGAATGAACGTATCACACTGTGAATATCACAGTATTTTACCACACACTGTAAAGCATATTCTAGGTCTGGTTTTTAAAAAGCAGAAAAGGATATAAATTGATTTCTTATCAAGTTGTAATAGGGATGGGGAATTATATTTGTTTAATACTTAGATTTTAATCTTAGTACATGGTCTTATTTTCTGTTATCATTACATCCAATTCATTTAAATTCTCTACACCATTGCCTTTTACCCTGATATGTCACAGCTTCACAGAGCTGTTTTTTGGCTTCTGTTATTTGGGCTTCCTTTCTTGGCAAGGGCTAAATAATATCACCCTCTACTTCCCATCTATTGAGCATTTAACGCATTTCCACTGCCACCAGGTCACAGAGATAGATCAAGGAATGTCATATCCTGAAACTCAGAGCTACAAAAAGGGCCATCTGCATTTTCTCGTTCCCAGGAGGTTATCAGGCAACTGGAGATGACCCCTTTGTTTCTGGTGTACAAGACAATTAAACTGTAGAAAGCTCTATGGAAATACATATTTTTCAAGGAGTTTAGCATTACATTTCATCCAAATAACTTTGAGGTTTTTTTCTTTAAGTAACAGCTTACTATTTTCCCATTTTGTTCCTTTGTTAGATTGAAGACAGGCAGAGTTCCTGTAATCACAAGGCCCAGCTCCTAGGAAATAATCACATATAGAGGGGAGAAAAAGACTTTTTAGTGAAATAACAACTATAGAGTTAAAATATATTAGAACAATCCAGGAATTACTGTAGCCAAACACTAGAATACTGATTTTTAGCTTGTATAAAAAGAAAAAAATAAGACTATTTCCTTGATTTTACGCATAGAAAGTTAAATTACATTTTTTGTGTCCATATGTTAGTGAGGATAATAGATTTCTTTTTAAAAATAGATGGTGTGCAACAGATTGGGATACAATAGTTTAATAAAACACAAATTTTATGAAAACATACTTACAGCTACAGTTCCCACTATACTAAAAACTATAGATAGTAAGGGGAAAATAAAAGAAAAAAGAAAATAAAAAAGAAAAAAGGAGAAAGCCAAACCAAACTTAAATATAATAAATAGGTAGGCAACAGATAAAAGCAACAGAAAAATCCAACAGGTGATACTACTACTTTTTATATCATCACTACTTTTCAATGGCTTGCAATAACAGTGGTTCCCAATGACAGGACGAGGGGCAATGGGCNCAAGGGATTTGAACTTATATGAGAATATATAAGAAATTTTTTTCCTTTATCAACAGTCACAACCCCTACTGAAAAGACGATCCAGAAAACTATATGTTTAGATAGCCTGAAAAGATTTGTTTTCCACCCTAAATTGTCCACAGGTAGATTTCTACCTTTCTTTGTCCTAATGTTTGGTTTTAATTTCAATTTTTTTCCCCTCACTGATATTTACTCCTTTCATGTATTTTATTGAGGAACCATATCACTTCTTTGCCTTTGTTTCATTAGAAACAAATAAACTAAAATGTTTTATTAATCCACTTTGATGAAACCAGTTCTCTATTTGCCCAGTCTAGTAGCACCTCTTTGAATTTTCAACCATCCTTCATGAACTTAAGTTTGTGTATCAAATGAAAGGTGATGAGATCAGAGTTAGCAAGTTTAGAACAAGCAAGGTGAAGAGGAGAAGTGGACCTTTTAGGAGACTAGAAGAAGCAGGAAACGGAGATGAATCAAAAGAAAAGAGACAGGAGGATATTTTTTTTAGAAGTAGCATTGAAGAGATATATAATGAAACAGTAGGGGAACGTATGGGGAATAATACCCTCTCCCCCCAAAAAAAATGTACAGTTAGAGAGGACAGTAACTGTGAATGAATTATGACTAACTGGTAAACCTAAAAGTATCTGAAAATTCTGGAATTATCTTGCAGAAAGTGAGGCCAGAGCAACACTGTAACAGAACCTGAAGGAACAGGGCAAGAAGAGAGGCATGAATTGCCACAAATACTTAAATATTAAAGACAGTCCTCAAAGACAGCATCAAATGAAAGTGCCTTTTTAGGATTTCATAACCCGAACTTAAGCTCAATTCAAATGTAGCCCCATGTAATACAATTTGCATTATTTTAGCCTTAGCCTCAAAACAGGTACTAGATAGTAAGAGAAAAAGGATGGGACAAAGTCCAGTGAGGCACCAGCAGGAGAAGAGCAAGCCCTACAGGAAGGAACAGCTTTAGGGAATTTAAGATAAAGAACCAGTGTGACAAATTAGTCCCAATCCCTGCTAAATCCAAGAATCAGGAAAAGGCTCCAACGCAGATTAGATGCACCTGTGCTTTTATGCCCTCACCTGTGACGAGAAAGTCCACAAAATTCAGCCTTATCTCAACAGTTTAGTTTGGGTTGGTCTTCACTTAATAAATACATTAGTAAAAAGAACATGTCTTACTTTTTATATATATATATATATATGCACCCACACAAATATCTCTATATACATATAATTATTTATACACGAACACACATACATAAGGAAAGACTGAATGAAGCCACTGAAAATACAAAGCAGCGCAACAGAGGTCTGCAGGTATCACTCATTTTACTTCATTAAACAGATCTCTTTCTATCTCTCATTACAAATTTAGCTTTGACTTTACAACAGGATATGTACAGAACATATGAACTTTCGTCATAACATCCTTTATTTTTCCAGTAAGTACCTCAACTGTAACCAAGAAAACATGGTTAATGAACTTCTGGCCATTGAAATTCCAAAGAAAAATGAGTTCTTCTGTGTCACACTCAGTTCTATGGTGTGTTGACAAGAATTTTACAGTAATGCTGACTGATGGGAAGAAGTGGTTTTGACATGACATTAGATGACCATGTGAACTTGGATAACTACACGATTACAGATGACAATTTTGCAGTAATTTTTGCCTAGTTAGAGTTACTCAGAAGAAGGTTATCTAGAGCAACAGATTGGATTGCTGCTAATAATATTTTGTATTTCGTAGTTTCCTGAATATGTTTGTTTTACAAGACCAAAGTGATAAATTCAGCAGTAAGGAAAACATTTCATATATCTTTTTTGTTTATTTCCCCATTATATACAATGTCAAATTAAAGAAATCATTACCTTGAGCAAGCAAATGATTACAACAATCACGGTAGTTTACAGACCCAAGTTCAAAATCTGTGCAAATACCCAGTAACATTGACAGGTTTCATTTTGCCTGGAACCCTTTAAAAAAACCCCTCCACACCAGTAACCCAACAGATGACCTCTACTGCAGCACAGGTACAACACTGGAAAACTATTTGCTTCTTTTTTTCTTTTGTTAATTTGAGGACAACAATAACCTACACTTAAGGATCTGTGCGTAGTATAAATTGCTTTTCTATGTTAAAGTTCAGAACACTTAGGAGGATACTAAGTGCAAGTAATGACCAGCATGTTAGAAATAGCTGTTCAGGAAATTGCTCTTTTGAAGTGTATAGATGCTGGAAATGTAAGAATGTAAGAGTATTACATTTGGAACTGTGGGAAATTGAGTCCTCAGGACTGTGGTAAATGGACCCCTCTAGTTGCTAAGATTCTTATTTTGCTAGAGATAAATACAGATCATACCAAAGCATCCAGGTAAACATTTGTCCATTGGACTTGTTTGGCTTTCTCTCCAGCTAAAACCATCGGTCTTCCCAAAACATCCAGGTATTCCTGCCAAAAAGTGCAACAAACTCATCAGAGGGCAGTCATTAGATCAAAGTGCAGAAACAGCATAAAAATAAACAATCATGAAATAAAACAATGAACAGATAGGAAAAAAAAAAAAAAAGAAGTCAAAATTCACCACTAACACAGGAGTAGTGTTTAATTACTCCTTTAAAATTATCCTACCCAACAATTCAGCCTTCAGCACGCAGCATTTACTGCAAAGGCAATTCCTGTATTTCTGTCTCAGTCACATGGACCTTACACATCCATAACCATTGCTGTCTTTCCACGAAGTGAGAATTACAACTATTTCTGTTCCAAAATTAACTGCTAATGACATAATTTAATTACAAGCAGAGCGCAGAACCTTGAACCCAGAAGAGAGAGTGGGCGATGGAGGGTGCATGGTGTAACAGCTGGGTATGTTAAGCTCCTACAGCAAGAACTTGCATAACTTCTATTGGAACAAGAAATTCAGGGTTTTAAAACCTCACAGTGCCTGCCTGCCTTCGGTTCTGGAGTAAGGCTAAAGCTGGTGATCTTATGAGCTGTCAGATTTCTGGTCTGGTTTGGGAGTGGATGCCATCAAACTTGTTTCAGTCTTCGACCTTTTCTATTTGTCTGATCATATGAGAGATATTTCTTGCCAGACACTATCTGGAAGAGTTTAACAGAATCAAAGGACTCTTATTCAAGCCAAAAAAAGGACTCATTTTCTGCCAAAAAATGTCATGCCTGGGCTTGGAAGGACAAAGAACTGCTATGATATTTCTCTGCTTTTCTGGACATGTGAGTACATGGACCTTTAGGCAACTAAAAAATATATCTGTTCATCTGCAATCTCCGTTTGGATCACACCGTATAATTCCAGGATCCTGTGCCCTTAATCATCTACACACATGGCTGCTAAAACTGTCTTGCATGCTTTTTGAAGGAAAAAAGCTGGGTCTCTCCCAGACTGGTTGGATCAATCCAGTAACCTCTTCTGTATGCGGAATTGTACCAGGTCCCTGTTCCTGCCCAGATGAGCTCAGATGCTCTAGCAGGGCGATGCCCTCACACACATCCACAGCCTTCTCCGTGTAATACAAACCCTCAGGATCACGCTGTAAGTATGGCAGGAGGCAGGCTACGAATGTCTAGACACTTTATAAAAAACTACTGGTTTTATAGAACTTTATAAAAAAATTGTTGCCGGGATCAAAGGATCAAAGAGGGACCATACAAGGCCAGGAGAAAAACTGAGCCCAAAACACAGTCCTTGTGCAGAGAAGGTCTGCAGGATACAGAGCCCTCCAAGCGCTATGTTGTGTGCACGTGGTCAGCCTGCTTTAGAGGGCGCACGCTGCTGTGGGCCAGCTGGCCAGGGAAGCACGGCTCACACTGTAAATTGGCTCACTGCAACTACTAAAAAGAAATAAATAAATTAGAATACTTTAACACAATAATAGCTCATATGTAAAAGAAAGTCTTAATTTATTTGCTCTGTTCTTAATGTAGTGCATCTTAAAATTTAGTTGATTCAAACAGAGGTGGAACGCAACGTATTTCAGAAGAGAAATTACTCCAACTGTAGCTACATTTGGCCAACACACTTACCTGGGTGTTTATTCTTATGGCTCCAATGGATGGAATTTCATAATAATAACCTAAAATTTGGAACAGAAATAATGCCATCTTAATATAATATATTGCTAGCCTCTTAATCTTGAGGAATTTCATTTAGCTTTTAATTTCTAATTTAATTTTAATAAAAATTATCATGTATGAATGGGATACTTCTTTAGTAGATGCCACCACAACGTGTGGCCACATATGATGGGTCACCATGCCATATAGGCCAAGCTAGTAACTCTTAAGCAGTGAGACTACATAACATGTGTTGTTTTTAAAGCTGGGGTAATGTACTGAATTTGTGGTCCTGAGTTACTGTTTCCAGTTACTCTGAATCCCTGTTCAAAAAACCAAACGTTGATTTTCTGAAATTGTCCAACAATACAATCTGTTCTTCATGAAGTTGTAGTATCTTCTGCATAACTTGCCAGCATACTGAGCGATTCATGAGACCATGATATGTGTGTTATTCATACAGGCTATGGATTCTTCTATATCACTATTTTTTTATTTATCTATATCTTTCTCGTATCTTTGGTTTATGTTATTCTCGTGCCTGAGAATCATACCTTATCCTCCTTCCCTGGCAGTCTTAATTTTCAAGAACCTTTGTAATCTATCCCGCCTCTCATCTCTTGCTTCTTACTGATTTGTAAAATACTTCCACATTTTCAGCCAGACCTGGAAATTGCTCTATTTAAAATATTGAACAATACTGTTTGATAATTTCTCTATTTTCTATTTATCTGTATTTGTCTCTTCTCTCTTGCTCCATAATTATACTGTAAGGTGTTTGAGACACCTCTTTCTCACTCTTTTTAAATGTTTCTGATCATGTTTTTCATGTAGAAATTTTAGGAGAAAACATTTTACTTCCTTACTTTCACCTTTTTTTTGCTTTTTCTTCTATATTAAGAAATCAAGATAAAAATAAAAAATATAAGGTGTTCTTAGAAGCTAAGAAATCACAAGAATAAATTTGATATTTTCATCAAAAAAGGAGAAAAAAAAGCAGGTCATTTTTTGGAGAAAAACAGAAAGAAATCCAACCAGCCAACCAAACGAACAAAAAATCCCTTTGTCCAGACCCCTTAATATAAAACAGCATTGCTTAATTTCTTATCTGTCATCAGTTCCATCTTTTCATAGATGGCTATTACAACAAGATTTCTCAAAACTGAACTATCATATCTTATTATTATTAAAAATACTCTGATATTTTTCTTACAATATAAAGCTTTAAATAAAGTCACCAGAAATAAATAAGCGAGATTATTCTTTATATATATGCATATACACATTTTTTCATAAAATAACTTTTTAAAAATGTTATTAAAAAATACAATAAAGCTAAAATGAGGCTGAAAAAGAATCTGAAATTTTTAGAGAATAATAAAAATATTGCCTACCCAAAGCTCTAGCAAAGAATAATCTCAAAGTAAAACACAGTACCTTTATTTTCACAGGCCATCCACTGTATGGGTCCTTTGTCATAATTGTGTTGACCAACAGAAAATGTGAACACACGTACCTATGCAAGTTAAAAAACGATGCATATAATTATATGCTGTTAATTAGCTGTGACTCTCAAGTTAATGATACCTGGATTCTTCATAACTTGAACAGAAAAAAAAAAGCGTGAATTTTTCATTTTTTATCACCGTAATAGATATACTGTTATTATGATATTTTATGTATTCCTATTATCTGGTCCATGAAGTAGAGCTAAGGAAGAATGTCGTTCCATACATCTTTCATACTTCAAAGCTCTTACATTGGTTACTGTTCATAAACCGTTTAAATCTTTTTTCTAGGGTAGTAATTATAGCTCTTCAGGTTTTGTTAAATTAGTTGACATAATCTCCTATCAGTATTAGATGCTCACCAATTAATTAAAATGAACATATGCATGGCAGTAGAATTCAAAGCAGTGCAAACCAGGATTTTTTAGGATATAAAATATTTTCAGGAAAAAAAGATAGGAAATTTTCAGATACTACAGAAAAAAAAAAATCATTTTGCTCAGACTTTCAGTCTTTTTCATGTAAAACCATTAAACTGGTTCAACAGAGTTCCATGAACGGGTTAAGCTTCTGATATTTCACTTTAAGCTCCTGTTATTCATTAAAGCTACATGTTTTATAAGCACAATTCTATTCTGTTTAGCTAATGAAACCCCAATCTATCTCAGCAACTGAGGGGAGTTATGGCTTCAGAAGTATTCACCAAATTCTATCCAAATGAAATTATTTTCCATACAAATTGTCTGATTTGAATGAGAAAAATTAAAACCAAAAAATGGTATTGCTGGATACAAATTTAAAATCCTACAAGACCCATAAAAAAATTACAAATATTATGTTTCATTTCCTGGATTAACATTTTGCTCCAAAGCTGAGTGTTTCTGTAAAAGGTGGGAAAAATATTTTCCCAACAGTTTTAATAAGTTGTTCACTGTTACCATGTCCCTCTGAAGGAATGTCCAAGAGCCAGACTGCCTTTCCTTTTCAGGCATCTCTTTCTTTATGGAACTTTAACTTTATCATTTCACTTTACAAATCACAGACCACAACATGAAATCAGAATATGAATTCCTTTCTATGGAACTTGATGACTATGTTTAAAATTAAACCATAATACAATTAATTTACATGCAGTCTATAACTGAGTAATAAGGTAATGTTTTATTTAGATAATAGTCACGATACAAAATTGCAGAAACTCCTTGTAAACAATTGAACATTATTTATACAAATTTTCATCCCATTATTTAGCATGTGTGATTACTACCTAAACCTCAAATAAGCAACAAAAATTGTGTGAAGTAAGCAGAGCTTATGTATTAACCAAGAGCTGTAGGAATAGCTCCAAATCATCAGTCAGCAGCTAGCAATTGATAAAATTTTATTAGTGTTGACCCCTATATGCAAGGAGGGTAGACAAAGCTTTGTGCTAGATGTCATTTTTAATTAACAATATGTTTTGAATTGTTTTATCCATACAAACCCTTTGTTTCTGCGGTTAAAAGCAGAATTAAAATAACTACTCTGCTGCATTGAATGCTGATTCAGGTTTGTTTTTTTTTTTTAATGCAGACAAAATTTGAAGTTTTTCAATAAAACTAATAACACTGTTCCATACGGGTTCCTTTCTCAGCAATGAGTCAAGCCAATTGTAGTTCTAGTTACACAGAGAGGTATGGGAATGACAGTACACGTCTGATGGCAAAATTTTGTTCTCATAATTCATATGGAATGAAACAGATGAAAAATGCTTTCTAGTACCTTGAAAATATCAGGTAGTGTGAACATGACTTCACCTGATATGTCTACATCTCATTTATTTTTTTAATACCGTATCACATTGTAAATTAAAGTTACATTTGCCATCACCCATTTGTTCTTGACCTCTTTTACAAAATGTCAGCTATAACTCTTCTAAAGGATCTTTCTGTTTCTATTTAATTACCTTCTTTTTTTTTCCAAGCTGGATATCACAATGTTATTTTCTATTGGTATCTCTCAGCTCACAAGGTCCCTGCCTACTCCTGGGGGTTTTTTTTGGACCCACCATTACTCCCAGTTCAGTGGCTACTAACGCTTCATTCAGATTACATTCTTCTCAAAAATCATCGTGTTAGAAAAGCCCTACTTAAGGCCACTGGTTAGATAGTTGAGTGATCTGATGTCTTCTTCGGATTAAAAGTAACTAATTAAGTTAAGATGGAGTCTTGTGGGTTCACTTGTGTGTGCATAAAACACATGAGTCAATTAGACTGGACTGTCTAGCATTTGATCGCAAATGTAAAAATGAAACACTGCATTGGATTCAAGTTGCAAAATGGTATGTAATTTAGGGAAAAGAAGCAGCATGTTAAATCTGCAACTAATCTATAAAGAATTCAGAATTTAAATTATTGACAACAAGCAGAGGACAATATATCTGATTTACTGTTCCTTGGATAATTAACAGAGATAAAGAACTGCAATGAAAATTGGAGTTTTTAATTGTTACTTGGTTTGGCAAGAGGGTGGAACATTCAAAAGAGTTTTCTTTTTCCTATTGCCTCATCTGGAATTGAGTAGAATGACAGACCAGCTGGAAAAATGAGTCAGCAAGTCAAATTAAACAAGCCAATTTTAGCAAAAAAACATGCTCTGTGCTAACATTTTCTGTGACAGGACCTAGAGTCAGCCAAAGGACTGAGATGCATCTGTCTATACCTTTTCCTTATAGACGTCTCTCTAAAGAAGGCAAAAGGCTTTAAAACTAAAAAAAGACAGATTTAATTGCTTTTAATATGGAATTGATGACCGAGAACACTTGGAGCAACTAGATCAGACACAATGGATATAAGAACCTCTCACTTTGCCTGTCCTTCCTTTTAAGTTTGGTTTCAACCAACTAAGCGGACTTCTGAGTTGAAGCAAACTGCCAAGTACTTTTTGATCCCAAGAAGTTGTTTTCCATCACCACCAAGGTCTGGTTATTTCTTCTCTGTGCTTCTCTGCAGCTTCTTATGTTCTGTGTATACTACAGGTTCCCGGGTCCTTTTGCTATGACTCTTGCTCTCCACCATCCACACCAGCAGATGAACGGTTCTGTCCCCCAAACCATTTCCCAGGGACTGTGCAACCTTTTCTCCACACAGAGGAGATCCATTTACTCTCTTCACAAAGGAATATAACTTTCATATCAATAAAAACCAATGGGTCAATCAGAAAAATAAATAGGAGCTGTCACACTTTCTGATTTTCAATGGGGTTGATCAAAGTAAAGTACTTCCAGAAAACTTGTGCCCTTAGAATGGAGAAGAACTGGAGATGGGCACCAACCTGCTCTGCCAGCCCAGTCAGATACAGTCTTGAAACTGTTCTGAAATATGAGTCCTAATTTCTACCACCGAGTGTTCAAGTCCAGAGCTGTGTTAGTTCTGTCAGGAACATATCATGTGCTGGTAATGGGTAGCTAATTTGCTGTACTTTTCTTACTTTGAAACAAATCTTGGGGAGAAAACACAAAATCTCTTATTCATTGTATTATTCATTTACAGTATATAGTAGAGCAATATACTTATTAACAAGGAAAATAATTGTAGAATTAACATAAGGACAGTCAGACAGTAAGTGGCACAGGCTGCCCAGAGAGGTTTTAAAGTCTGCCTTCATTGAGGATTTAAAGACCAAACTAGATAAAGCCCTGAACAATCTGGCTTGATCTTATTGCTGACATTGGGCTAGACACCTCCTGAGGTCCCTTGCAACCTGACTTATCCTAGGATCCTATGAAGGACATCAAAGGAAAACAGACAAAATTCCAACTCCTAATCAGAGGACGTGGTAGACAATAAAGAACACTAGAGAAAATAGAGGAAGAAGTACTGTTTTGAAGAAAATGCAATTGCCTAATTATATAATTAATTTGGTTTTTATTTTGTATTTCTCTTTAGCAGAAAAAGCTCATACAAATCAAGGTGAATAGAAGGATTCTGACTGCTACAGATAGTAGGGGATAATGGCACTCAGGAGAGTTGTGATGAAGACAGAAATGAAGAGCTACCCATGAAAAGGCTGCTTTCCAGATGGGTCTCAGTTGCTTTGTACCTGTTTTATTTCTTCATTTTGCTATTGGAATGAAATAAGGTAAGATTAAATTAAACTCTTCCTTTGGGTGTATCATGTTATGAGTATTACAGAAAATTAACAGTTTGAGTGAAGTTAATTCAAAGTGGCAACTAAGCACAAAAATCACCCTTGCTGTTTAGATCACTGCACATATGTGTAGGCAACATGTGTAGGCCTACAAGAGTTCGAGAAACTGCAACAACTCTGCAAGCAGTTCAGAGTGGATGAACATGCATATTTTTTGACAGATAAATTATTTGTCTTGAATTCTGTGCTGCTGTAATGAGAGAGCTCTCAATAACCATTTATGTGCATCTCTTCATTACACTGTTTAGGATGAGGTTAACTGACCTTTGGAGATATATATGTCTCCTTATCAGATAGCAAGAGAGCTACATGATTAATGTACTCAACTAGATGCAGGCAAGATGAATCCCATCATTTTTTGTCTATCATGTAAAAACATCAAGGGTGCATCTTTCTCCACCACTAGATAAACAAACTTACTGAGGCAAAAATTGATCTCATCAAGTCATGCAACTTCAGTTTTCATGATGACAATATGCTTTCAGAATATTTTAATCTGGCCTTTATAACTGCAGGCAAACATTCACACGTAATCTCTTTTGGTACAGACCAAGAGAAGCTGTGGTATAAAGGAAGAATGCAGCAATTCCAGCATTATCTAGGAAATTATTTTTCCCATTAATGTGTTTATAGGTTATCAGATCTGATGAAAAATTTTTTGCATTTTATATTTAATAGGTACACTTCTGAAATAACATAAAAAACCACAAAGCCCATTTTTCTGAATAAAATCATAAAACTGCTTTTCTAAATTCCGCTATGCACTCTGTCTTCTAAATCACTTGAAAATATAGCCTTTAAACCAATTCATCATTTTGGTACTTTTCTGCCATAGGTCAGGGAAATGGTATGTGGATTTCAAGCTGCCACAGTTAAAACTGTGAATCCATTTTTTTCATTACTGTCTTTACATCTGTGGGCAAAACTCTGAAGATGATTTTGGATTCTGCTATGAACTAACTGAGACCCGAAGCAATCTGAACTGAGAACAGACCTTCAGAAGACGGTCTGAAACTCCTGTATACAAATTAGGAAACCACCTAGGATTAGCCAATAGGAAGCACCAAATAAAGAGTTTATTTAAGTTTAGAGATAAAAATAAAAAATAAATAAAAAAATAGTTTATCTCAGAGTTTATTTTAAAGACCTAAATTCTGGTCCATAATCTGCCAAGCTGAACTGTGCGATTCAGGAATTCCAGGGATGCTGTCCCGAACCATTTGGGTTATATCTATAAAAGTAAAGTGGTTTTGTTTTCCTAGGAAGCACAGGGAGAAGAGAAATAGAAGTTCTGTGTTTAACAGCGGGGGTAAGACTCACAATGATGTGCTAGAGGGAAGTTTTAGGGTCCTTAGGCTATGTTTATGTAGAAATAAAATGGGACATAACCCATTTTCTTTCTCAGGCCATGAGGACAAGTGACACAGCATGCCTCACATCTCTACAGCTATAATATGTTGCCTTCCTCCCTCCCTGTCCTGGCCCCCATATTGGGTGGTTTCATTATAAAGTCTTTTGGGAACAGTCCCTGGCGCACGCCAGCCCCTGAACTGAACCCAGGCATTGTTCAAAAGAGCTGATTGCCACAGGCCAAGAACCATACCATTGGGTCTGTTAACAATTAAAGAGTATGGACAACTGTGGACATTTCTCCAGCCTGCACCCTGGCCTTGGACCGTTCATAATTATGGACACAACTGTGTGATTCACTCATATGAATAAAGCTGGTTATCTTGTAATGGACTGAGCAGTGCTCACACTTTTCAAAATGACTGTGACAGTGGTGCCTCTGATCTTTTAGATGAGAGTTCAACGCTCAGACAGAAAAGGTCTGAGTTCATGTTTCTCAGTTTGATCAAATTCCTACTTCCACTGCTGTGAATACCAGGCTCAAGAAAGTTCAGAAGTTGGAGATTTAGGCTTTTGTACGTGTCTCTCAGACTGCCTACACTTTCTGCACTTAAGAGCAAGTGGAAAAAACCCAGAGATGACCTAAGCTGTGGGGTATGAAACCTAGTCAGGTGTGAAGGCTGTGAAGTAATAAAGGTCTAGAACTCAAAATGCAGAACTCAAAATTTTATGTCAAATTAGGAAATACCAAGAATGGCATGATAGAACAACAGAAATGTGTCGAGTTGTATTTTTGATATTTATGACTACCTTAGGATCTTCCTCTTGCTGTGGGTACTCTCCAAAAATATGTGTACATTTGGGGAAACTGGGGAGAAAAGCCCACATGGGAAACAATAAGAATTTATCTCTCAAATATTTAGATGCAAAGATAATTGCAGGTGGGACATCTTTGGATTTATAGACATGAAGAAAGTATGAATGCATTTGATAAAACACCCACTCGAGTCTTTCCATAATTGTCCCTCTATGCTCTGATTTAGCAGGATATTTAACTGTGCAAGTAATCCCCTTGATGTCAACGGAAAAATGCTTTAATTGAGGCATGTGTTTAAAGACTAATTAGAGCAGGTCCTTGGAACTACTTTTCTAGACATTTATCCACAGTGAATTATTTCTCCCAGACTTTCCATGTATACTTGCAGTCTTCTCTATCATTAATATCTTTCATACACTACAATTCAACCCTGAACTTCAAGCTTCAATGCTAACTTATGAATTCATGGTCTAATTATAGTCTGCATAATTATAGCCTAATGAAGAAAAGAAATAATGACATTCTAAAAATTAGCTCACATTACAGTCTAATGTTAATCCTTCTTCCATCTTAAAATAAAAAGAAAAGCTACTTTTGTTACATATTAGGACATTATTGGAGAATCTAACTTGCTTTGGGTGTGATTCTATACTGATAATATGGACCCAAAAACATTTAATGGTCTTAATATATTGGGAAAATAGATCCAAGAGCACTGATGTGTGGTATGGTTATATGCAATTACTCTATAAAAGGAACTAAAAACTGAGGATTATACCAGTATTCATATAACATATGCATACAATGAAAGCTGCATGTTCACTGAAGAAGTCTTCAAAGTGAATGCCATGAATCCCTGAAATGTGTTTTGAGAATTGCAAAGCGTTTAAAATAAGAAAAAAGTAATTTCATCCAGCTTGCTTTGTTTCCTTACAAAGAAAACACATCTGCATGAAAACAGGGATATTTTCTAGTGCAGAGGTTGAAAACACCATTATGGTTAACATATTGAAAAAAATTCAGAATTAACAGTCTCACAGAACTGAAAAAATACTAATTCAGTTACACTGTTTTACATCTTCTTAGTGCCACCTTGTGGAACTACTGCAACTCATTCCTTACTCCCTGAAGGGCCAGCATATGGTGCCCCTTCATATTCTGCCGCACTGCTAAAAGCATGAAGGTATAAACACCCTGCTGATACCTACTAATCTACCACTGCTAAACTGAACATAATTAGATTGATGAAACACTGATGATGTGTTCCTTTAAGTCTTCGCCCAGTTTAGACTTAGTCTTTGATGAGCCAGAAGTATCGCAGAAGTACAAGTGGAGTTATTCAACTCTATGCTCAAAATAACTTAACGTAGGAATATTACATAATTACAAGGAGGCTCTGTCCTCTGCACCTCTACAAATAAGGTGAAGTTTTTAATCTCAACGTCTTCCAGGTGTAGGTACAAATCAGCTCTGTTTTATTAGCTTTTTACAACATTAGTCTCAAGAACAGCAGTGAGAAAGAGAAAAGCTGTGCTTTCAAAAAAACCAGTAGGACTTCACAATGATGTGCTTGGATTTAAATTTGAGAGTCAACCAGGTTGTGTCTCCCCTACCAAAAACTGTGCCTTGACCAACTTTCCAGCCTCAAGAGCAACTGTGGCAGCAGAGCGCACATACCTGCATAGGAGCTAAACCATTGCTCTTTCCCTCTTCCCCTTTCCTTCCTGCCCTGGGAGAAGCCCCAGCACCTTGTCTGGGGGTGCGCCAGTTGGCAGAGGCTGAATATTTCCCAGGTTTAACTAACAGTTGAAACCTATAAATGACTGCAGGACAGTGTCCAAGCCCATGTCTTGGCCCCATGTAATTTACTAGTATAAATGGTGCCTGAACACTTTTAGATTAATACAGTATCTCCGATAAATTGTAATAAAGATGCTGTTTGCTTAACTCATCCTTCTGAAAGGCAGAGATGGATTTTATCTAGAAAATCCTCACATATTCCTTAAGTAGTCTTCTGTGATGCAGATTTGTGGCTGTAGCTCTGGCTCAAAGGATGCTGACACACTGGTTGCTTCTCCTGTGACTTCCTCCAAAACTGCTGTCCTCACGGGACAACCCCACCGCACCTCGGAAATAAATGTAACCGCTCAGTCTGGATCAGGTGATTTTTTAGCCACTCATCCTGTCTCCCAGTCTTCAAATGAAGAAATTACACTGCCATTTTTAACAATTCAGCTTTTAAACATTTTACTTTGACTACCCAGGTTCTATTTACTCAGTTGATTTGTTTCCTTCCTTGGTTATATTAATAACAAAGTTTCTTTGTTGAAATGAAAAACAATTAAATTCCTCCTTTCCCTAAGCTACTTCTCCCTGACACGCAGCATTTAGCATTCCCTGAAGAAAAAGTCATTTTTTTTCTGAGAGGTCCTTGCAAATGTGGTGGCCCATATAAGTAACCAGACAAAGGAGATGACAAAGTAATTCCCTCTGTACTCTGCATTAAAAGCTTTTTAGGCGTTTCTTTGATAGTCAAAACGACATTTGGAGGCAGCTGAGCAGCTGAAAAGGACCAGATTAATTAGAGAGATATTCACTGTTCATATTGTGACACAAAGCCTTCTTTTTTTTTCCCCTCTCTTTTTCTTTTTTTTTGGTCTTATAAGCCCCAGGGAAGAAAAATTACAAATATAAGCTAAGGATTAAGGAAAATTTAATATTCCATTGAATATTTCAACCACTAATTTTATTCAGGTACTCTGACCTTTCTTTTCATGCAAATAGTCTTTGTCTGAAAATAGTGTACTAGCTATCCCCTTTGTAGAGTTACTCCCCCCATTTTTAACTCCCATTACTCCAGCTCTTGTGCAGTGTGGAAAACACTGACACTAAATGGTTGCAAATGCCAAACAGTTGTATTAGAAGAGGGAAAAGGATGAAGGGAAACGGAAGGGCCATCGGAAATTCTCATTTCCAGCAAAACCCATTTGCAGGAAATCTTCCTCTCTGGAATTATCAGTTATACAAAATTCATGTCTAATTTTACAATGGTCTGATCATCACAGGAACATGACAATTCTAAATGAAAACGATTTAGTGAGCATAAAAAAGGGTATGCCAGCTAAACAGGTGAAGGGACTTTCGCCCTTGTTCACATGCTGTTTCTTGGAGATTGGCCTGGAGATAGAAGAGTATCTTCAGATCACCTCAAGAGATGGAGATTTAAGGATGAAAATGCTTCAAGTTTGGTTCCCTTTCCTTTTTTTAAGGGGAAAAAAATTAATAACTACTACATAACAATGGAAACTCAGCACTTCCATATAGGACTGTGCTCAGGGCAACCTGACCTTGTCTCCGCTTGCAGGTAAGACGTTCCATTACTGACACAAGCAGGGACTGACGACGCCTGCTGTCAGCAACTGGCAAATGTCCTAGCATGGCTGAAAGACCGAGTCTTATGTGCAATCATGTAATAGAGACCGTCCTTCACAGTTAGCAATTAATGCAATCACTGTGCATGCTCGCGCACTGTACTTCTTGCCAAACTGCTCCTGAAATCTCAAGATTGTCTGAGAAACATTGCATATATACAGATTTACAGATACCATCTATTCTATGGATGGTTTAATAATAATAAAATTAATCATGACAGTTCACTTCTATACAGAATGATAGGCATTTTCATTTCTTTTATAATCAGCTAAATTAAATTTAAAAAAAAAAAAAAAAAAAACTGATCCNGAACTGATCCTACATGCAATCCACAGGTAAAACAACTCTGGGGGTTGTCTATAACCCTGGTGTGTTTAGCGGTTTTTACCAGTGTTCTTAATAAATTTAGATGTAAATTTTGCATTCACAGTGGCTGAAAGAGAAGAGCAGAGACAACATATCATAGTGAAATGACACTTCAGGTGACAAGATATAAGCTGTTTTTCAGTCTATGATGTGAGATAAGTGAATTTTAATGATCTCTCACAAAACCTGTCTTTATATTAAAAAAAAAGATAAAAAGGTATTCAGCTTTATTTTTAAATATGCTTCTTACAGAGAAATTTATTATAGACAAAATATTGCCTTAGAGGGTTTTGGGTTTGTCTTTGTTTTTATTTTCAAATAAAATAGCACTTACAGACTAGGTTTGCCACAGAAAGCATTGAGGTTATTGCTGTTTTTCCTGTCTACATGTAGGACCGAGAACACAATATGGACAGTCTGCATTATACAATTCATCACCTTCAAAGAGACGACTTCATAAAATCATTTGTAAATAAACTGATTTTTTTCTTGTTAAAAAGATCCATCTAAATAAAGTCAGAATTATTAAAAAAATACATTTGCAGCTTGCACTCCAGCTTCTTTGGTCAGTATGGATTAAATGTTTTCTTTTGCACGTGACTAATAATGAGATTATGAAGCACAGAATTCCCACCTAGACCTCAGCAAACACTGAATATGTCATTTTGAATTTTATACAAAGCTAACATGAATATGACTTTGATTAAAATGACTGACTTCAAATAAAAGCTGAACATAGAAACAGAGGAATGGAGACGTGTAATAGGCTAAGAATTCAGAGACTACATATGGGGGCTGACTCTGTTCTGAAAAAAACCTAAATTTTTTAAAAAATATTTTTTCCCTCAATTTTTTAGGAATAATACCTGTAAAAATATTTGTGAAAACCTCAAGAGAAAATAATTAAAAACTCACACTTGAAAGTTGTTTTCCATAACCATAAAAATCAAAGATTGCAAAGTCAGTTTCTCATTCTTCTAGTAAAGACATTTTGTTCTGTATAGCACGTTAAATTCTGTATATTAAATTCTATCCTGTAGAGTGCAAAAGATTAAAGAATGTGACTACTATTTCCTGGACATATGACAGAGCAAATTTTAGCCTTTTCTTTGGGACCAATCAGGATTTTGAATGCAACTCACTTTCTAAGCAGAGACTGGGGCATTTTCTGTTTTTTTCTCACCGGAAAACTCAACCCTTACTTGAGGGAGGAATTTTTTTCTTGCTTTTTGTCAAAACTGAAATATTGTTTGCAAAATGCTACACAAATAGGTCTTCTTAATTACATAGAATAATTATTACTCTTGATATGATTTCTCAGACAGTGCTCCTCCATCTCAGCTATTGATGTTCTCTCCTAAAAAAGCAACCCTTCCTTACGCTGTCTGCAGCAATCTCTAGTACTTTACATTTAAGTTGCACAGGGTTTCTACTTGCTTAAGTGAAGTTTACAGTACACCTACACTTATGCTTTCTCATTTCCCATTTCATATCCCTTTCCTCTGTTATGCTACTGGAATATACAAACATATTCCTTGTTATCTGAATGGATCGTAACTTTGTTTCTTGAAATTTTCGTTTCCTTCTTAACCTGTCATCTGTTTAGGCTGCTGCATGCATGCATCTCGCGCTACCATCTGTTTGTTTCAGCTGTTCCCTTATTCTCCTGCCTACTACAGAGATTCCCGTTTTGTAACTTCTCCCTTTGAGCCCCAGCATAGAGTCTTCTACATATTTCTGTCTGTTTTCCACCAGTGCATTGGCAAATCTTTTCAAAGATGTCCCATCCCATCTGAAACAATTCCATCTACTAAGAGACTAATGCTCAGCTAATGCTCATCATCCGTCTACCAGTTGGCCTAAGCAGCATTTAGAAACTAAGGTTTGTATCAAGTTTTAGAGTCACTTAATAATAGTTAATTATTTTAAAAAATATATTCTGTTATGCTAGCTTAGTTACATTACTTATTCTATTAAGTGGACAAATTATGCAGTTTCTTCCCAGAAAGTTGCACTTTATACCAATGTTGTAAAGTTAACCTTTGGAAAACTCTAGACTCCATGAATACACAAATGTCAGAATCTTGACTATATTAATTTTATAGAAAATCATCTCTTTATCTTCATAGTCACTTTTTTTTTTCTTGTGTCCGTTTTTGTTTCTCTATCTGCAGAACACAATTCTTAACTTCTAAATTTTCTCCAGTCTTATGTTTTTAAATGAATGGGATTTGTGAGTCTCTCTTACATGGCGCTTTCAGCAGAACAACTTATATTTCTTCTGTCTACAGCTGCACTCATTACAGTCAGTTCCTTGAGACTTACTTATGGCACTTCCTTTAATGAACACGAGAAGCATACAAAAATTATTTATAAATTTAATTATATAGGTTCATGCAGATAAAACAGTATGATGTGAGACACCATTCCTGAATATCTTGTAGCAGGTTAGGAAAATTTCTTGTTCTAGAAGATGCCAAGAACAGTTAGATTTATTTCTGAATTTTAAGGAGGAATTAATTGAAAATCTAGAAGAAAGAGGATCATTTGAGTGAAAGATCAAGAAGTGATTTTTATTTTGAGGAAAGGAAGGTATGACAGCAGTAAAACAAGGATAACATTTCAAATAGACAGACTTCAAGAAACTCAGAGAACGATCTAGTTGAGTATCGTGGGAAGATAATCTAAAGAATAAAGGGTTACAAGAAAGCTGGCAATTCATGAAGAGGAATACATTAAGCGTACAAGAAGAAACTGTCCAATGCAATGTAAGATTAAAAATACTTAGAAAAGCAAACACAGAAACTGAAATTGAAGGATACCTGTAAAAAGCAGCAGTTATGGAAAAAACATTCAGAGAAAAGCAAAAACCAAATGTGGTTCAATAATATAAATCAGTTTCAAAAAGGTAAGTTATATACTATGATGTATTTACCTAAGTGCTGTGCAAAAAAAAAGCTACAGAAACTACTCTGTTCTCTCGATGCCACTCTGACTGTTCAAGAGCACGTTTTAAGTAAGTTAGAGATAACATACCATTATACACAATGGGGGAGAGAATAAAGAATAAAAAGAATTTAAGATGCAATGTAGGAGAATTTGAAAGAAGCCAGTTTGTTTAGTTGAAAAGAAAAAAGTTGAAAAGACTAGTTGGATGAGGGTGACAACATAAAAATGGTTTCCTAAAATGTAAGAGGAAATTATGATGAGAACTAATTGTTCTCTGTAATGAATGTAAAATGAAAAGAAAAAACCCTCTAAGCTTATTTTGCCTTAAAGAAATTTAGGGAAAGCTTTCTAAACAGGTAAATGTTGAAACAGAAAAATGTAAATACCTAAGGAAGCTGTGGAACTGCGCAGTTTAAAGAAGAGGTTACATAAACATCAGCAGGTATGGCCCAAGTACTAAATTTATCATTGCAGAAAACCCCATTCCTCTGATTCTTGAATTACAGAAGAATACAATCAACTCACACTGCATTTCACTGCAATCCCAAATTCATAAGAATGAATGCACAGTTGATACATGGGGAGACTGAGACGGGACGAATCTTCTGATGTATAACCTCTACCAGTTACGCCGTTATGAGGCATTTTGTTTGTATAAATAAGTAAAATACTGTCTGACTCTCTTGCTTGCATCCCAAAACAAACATAATGTGCTTTCTATATTAAGTGATATCCTATCCCTGTTGCCTTGATTAATCATTTTATGCCATCTGCAGTATCAACCTCTATGAGATACCCTGAATCCATCACTGTTAATGTAGTGGCTGGGAATTGAATATCGACAAAAATAGAAGTATCAAATAGCTCCCTCCATGCCAAATTTGAGGGAAATAAGCTGCCACTTGGGTTTTATGTAACAGATACACATGATTCTAATATGACTGATAAGGTTACTTTTCAACAAAGCTATATTAAAACTTTCATTAGGATTCTGCAGTTCTCAACACCACCACGTGGATTTTTATCTTGCACAGTAGATAAAAATGTCATGCGGTAACCCAGACGGGCTCATGCTCTTAATGAAACAGCAGCCTGCAGAGAAGCTCAGTATCAACACATGAACAAGTGTGTGGATACATGCATGAAGAGGCTCTTGTGTGTGCAGATCTTCCTAAAATAAACCCTCCTCTGACTTGCTGTACTTTCTGCTGCCCCTCCTAATTCTGCAGCAATCTTGCCCCACAAACGAGTGTACATGTATAGAACAGCATATGGGATAAGAGGGTTGAAGGGAAAAGTAGATGCAAAAGGGAGAAGAAATATAATGGATATGATTTCCTTACTGAAGCCTTTAAGAAAAACCTTAAATGTGATGTTATAAAGTCTAAAGGTGAAGGGGTCAGTGAAAGACAGTGTGGGAAAGGCTGCGATAGACTGCTGTAATCTAACAGCATTGTCAGAGCATGGACACATGGTAGTGGTACGTCAGCTTAGGAGAAGATTTCTAAAAGGACAATATTTTTGAAAAAGAGTATCCTAAAAATCACTATACTCTGACTCTTAGTGCAGGAAGAGGGCTTCACACACCATCAGGTAACTGTCGTTCAAAATTTAGGTTTATGTGGAAAAACGTGCTTAATATCATATTGAAAATTGCATGGATTTACACAGCTATGACCTTAAATAGCTTAGTATTGTGCAACTTGACTATTACTGAAGCGTGTCTGGATAATGAGCATCACAGGAGGAAGACTGCTGATATGGAATATTTAAATTTATTAATTTTGTGGCAATAATCTATGTTAGGAACCCAGAAACTGGGACAGTGGATGGGTTACAAGCCCTTCATTAACAAGTGGAGCTAAGGAAGAGATAACAAATAGGTAATTTGCCTTAAGAATACGACATTTCTTCAGTGAGCACTGTAATAACATGGTTTCCACTTTAACTTTGAAAGAAAAAGAATGGATCGTGGAATTTATGAGTACTGACCCAAGTTTCACCCAGAATTTAGCTTTACTAGTTTTGCATGTCACAGTACATACAATAAATTAAAATTAACAGCTGGAAGATGACACACTCTTTAGTACAGAAGTGATTAGGGAAGGAGTCAGGGAGCCAGTTTAACCAGCTAGCCGGAGATTTCTTCTACCTGCGATTTCCTGTACCATCACTCCAAGAAAATTCACAGGGCAGGGGGACTATCAGGAAGAACAAGAAATATCTTAGCAGCTAGTTGTCTAAAGATCACAGAAAGCTCATGTAGAGAAGGCCAGAGAACAATCTGCAATCCAGAAAGCTTAAAAACTGGGTTAAATTTTATCTATCAAACTATGCTATGTGCCATCCAGATACAAACCAGGACTTGGCTTGTTTCAACCAACCCCTAATTTCATTATGATATATATCCTGTGTCACAAATCTATCACACACTCAGAAAGGCAAGAACTGTTGGGGTACACTTTGGCAGCTGTTAAGCTCCATTCAAAGTTGATATTAGTGTTGAGAAAGACACTGTTTCTATTTTCGGCTCTATGAGTAACTCCAGAAAGTTACATTCATTCAGTCTGACACCTGATGAGAATCCCACGGCTACCCCAAGCCGAAATGTCATGGGCTTTTGCAATGGTCCTTTGTAGTGAGGACTGACACTTTCAGCCTTGTCTAGAATGATTCAGACACCGTTGCCTAAATTAACAGTTTACTTTTTAGCTTTACTGACTTACAGAATCACAGAATGGTCAGGGTTGGAAGGGATCTCTGGA
>RSEF01000001.1:12074623-12093125 GCA_003993805.1 Himantopus leucocephalus | reverse complement strand
GAGAGGATGGTCGGTCACTGGAACTGGATCCCCAGGGAAGTAGCCATGGCACCAAACCGGTCAGAGTTCAAGGAGTGTCTGGATGAGGATCTTAGTCATATGGTTCAATTTTAGGCAGTCCTGCAAGGAGCAGGGAGTTGGACTTGATGATCCTTATGGGTCCCTTTCAACTTGAGATATTCTATGATTTATCTTTTTGGCCAAGGGTGTTTTGTGTTCTAAACAACTTGAGTTTGACTGAATGAAGATTTCCCCAGTCAAGTGATAACAAAAAAAGGCTACAAAATAATTTTCTAGAAAGTCTCTTCTTGTTACATTTCTCTCCTAGAGTGTATGTGGGTGGCAGTGCCATACAGCGCAGCCTACAAGACTGCAGCGCTACAGGAGCGCAGTAGCGCAGACCAGCCAGCTTTCTCTGGGACATGCTGAAGTTTACAGTACTGAAATTTTCAGTAGAAGTCAGAAAGACATGATTTTAAGTAAATAATGCATGCTAACTTAGCCACAGCATCATGAAATGACCGTAAATGAGTTCATCTTGCTAAGCTAATTCATCTTTCAGCCTGCGCTGACGTTTTTTGTTGTAACTGAGATTCGCAGCACAGCATCATACTTTATGGCCTGAACATTAACCCTTTTGCATACAGTGGGAGCGTTGCATTGATTTATGTGCAGATAATCATGTTGGTTAGAAAAGCTAACATAGCTAACTGAGAGCAGGTTTTGGCCTGGTATTTGGTCTTTTTCCAATCATTTACCTCATATTATGCTACAATGGTTTTTTTAGCAGATATTTCATGATTTAACAGTTTTATTGTTGTTGAATGCTGCTACCTCTGGTCTATAATACACATATATACATTTCACAATGAAAAGAAATGTGATACATTTTAAATTTCAGGAAATGCCAATAGTGTAAATTGGCATATAATCCTAATATTTCATCCTCTACTTGCAATACAATTTAACAAGTGCAGACGTGCTCCTTCTGACTACTAGAATAAGGCTTTTATATTTTCTTTACAGTCTATACCTAAAGACTATCTGTATGCGAGCCACAGGATAGGAGAAAACAGTTTTTCCATAGCAAGATGGATATGAACGCTGACCTTTAACACCACATATTATTTTTGGGCATGTCACATTACAAACCTTTATTGCTTGAACAGCCTCAAATTTTCTGTGTACTGAGATCTACATGAGAATAAAACTTTGAAAATTGCTTTCTTCCTATTCTCTAAATGGGTTCTGATAAATATTTATAATATCTTCCCACTGCTGAAATATAGGTTGTAACTGGCCTTGCTCAAGATTCAGTTATTCTTGGGATTAACCCTAAAATCCTATTACCAAGCCTAAAGCAGCAGGAAAAAAAAGGAAAAGAAAGCAGCAAAGCTGGATTTAGCTACAAGACGAAAGCCCGATGAAATCAGATCTGTTTCACTATTGCTCATTTAATATGTATAGATACAACTGGGTCACCAAGCTGATTTAGCCATGAGGTAGAAGTAGCATAGCAACAAACCTTGGCAGATTGAAAGTCAGCAGCGGTAGTATCTGATTAGGTCTTCAGCAAGCTGACTATATTTTTCTCAATTTTCAGTATTCCCAGAGTGGTGTTTCTGATTTATTCGGCTGTCACAATCTTGGTATTTTAAATGTATAAGTTTTGTCTCTGTAGCTAGTTTAAGTATACAAATTACTGCTTTGTTCAAGTTTACATGATTTTCTATAAACAATAAACATTTCCGACTGTTTAAAAATACAAAATTTACACACAGTTTAAGGCAGGGTCTCATTTAATGTCAGAAGTTTTGGAAGGGTAGTTTTTTAGGCTTTTTTTAGTTTTTTATTTGCGTTTTTTTTTAGTTTAGAAGTGTAATTTCAGGAGATTCTGATTAAACATGTTCTGTTGAATTAACAGATGTTAGTAAACTAACTTGGATGAGTGAAGAATAGGGATGTAACAGATAAGGATGGTTGGGAAAATTTGTGGGTTTACTTAGATTTGGTATTAAAAAATATTCAATAAGAATGTTACAACTTTTACGGATTTTGGAGATGCAGAAAGACACTTCGATAGGAGGTTGGTTAAGATATGTTAACTTTTACAGCTTTTCCATTATGAGTATTGTAAACACGGCTTGTAAAGCTGTTGGAAATGGAGATACTTGCTTTGGTAATATGGATCCTTTGTATGGAAAAATAGACTTTCATCTTCCTGGAGCTGGGATCTCTTGTGTTCAACATGTGGAAATTTTTCTTTCAGGAGGAAGTTTGGATTTTGGTATTCCTGCTTCTTCACTCGTTTGGCACACAGGAGTATTTAATTGTTTTAGTTGTAATGAGAAATTTATGCTGTTTACAGAAGACAACGACCTCTACTAGAAGTGTAAAAATTCCCATTTCAAGATAACAGTTGTAGGAGCAGTTCAACCTTTTTTGTTTTAGTGCCACCTAATGACAAAAACCTGAAAAAGTTTTTAAAACTTTCATTAATGTATTAGTTTTGATTTGCTTATGTTACTGTATTTTCCCTTAATGAGATGGTTTACAAAAGATTTTGTGTTTTTCAGCTTAAATTGCAGAGCTAGGATGTCTTTCCTCAATTTCTTTTCCTGAGGATTTATGTAAACTTATTGCTATCCTTTTTGAGAATTGTGGCTTTCCTCG
Organism: Himantopus leucocephalus; assembly: GCA_003993805.1. Classification (NCBI taxonomy): domain Eukaryota; kingdom Metazoa; phylum Chordata; class Aves; order Charadriiformes; family Recurvirostridae; genus Himantopus; species Himantopus leucocephalus. The sequence goes on along the minus strand of RSEF01000001.1, from coordinate 12,090,452 downwards.
GAGGATTAGTGCTTTGTCTAGATAGCATTTGATAAATGTTGACTGAAGTTTGCTTTCTTGATCTTGAAATAAAGAATAAATTAAGCACATACTTATACATAAACATATTTTTAATAAATATATATACATATATGAAGACATCAGATAAAGCAGGGAAAAAAACTTATTGTCAGAAACAGTAATAAGCAGTTTCTGATCAAGATAAATTAATGCCCCTAGATATTACTCCTTAATTCTTTATAACGTTTCTCCTTATGCTGCTGTTTTCAATGCCTGCTTGCTTTACTGGCATTACACATATTGCGAACCCTAAGACAGTGCAATGAAGGTGATGTTTTGGGGTTTCCTTTCATAAAAGAAGCAGAATCAATTGAAATGTTTTATTTGTATTTAAATAACCTCCCACACTTGCCAAAAGAATAATTGACATTGGATTTCAGATTTATATCCCTTATACCTCTCAGGAGATGGAGACATATTTAGGTATATAGAGAGGGATAGGTGGACATACAGAAGAGAATTTGAAACAGTCATCAATTTATACATTGCCTGTAAAAGCAGAGATTTTTCTCTTGCTGTGCTGTAGTCTCCAGAATGAATAGCATTAGCTGTGTGTGGATTTTGAAGAAGTGATAAACTGTGTATGAGAATTCACGCTTTAAGAATTTGTGCCCCATTTTACCTTGTGGTTTAATGGCATATAGCAAAATAGCTAATATCAAGGTAAAGGGCAAATTTAGGACTTGGGGTTGGTTGCACAAAGGCAAGGGAAAAAGCATATTCTGGTGCTCTAGTAGTGAGGAATTGAGATTAAAGTTTCTGGCCATGTCTTTGCCTCGGATTTACTTTTTTTCTTCCCTGTTGCTTCACTTTTCTCACCAGTAAAATGAGAACAGTTCTGAGCTATTTCACAAGAAGTCTGAGACACTCAGTAATGTTTGAAAATGTCTGTGAACCTAAAGTGTGGATGTCCCTGGGAGTTATATGCTATGTGTTACTTGCAAAAACTTGTCAGCTGGGGAGAAGTCGGCTGGTATCTGCAAAAGGCAGATTTATCAAAAAACTTCCCAATGGACAAGCCAGTTTGTATCTGTTCAGCAAGTAATATATTGAACCGAATGCACTCTTAGGAAAAGAAAAAAAAAATTGTACGTGTTTTTCTTCTCATCTTTTTGTTTGCTGTTTTTTTCCAAGACTGCTTGATAGCTTTGATCTTTCTATTTATCTGTCTCAAATGTTTTTCATTCCCTGTATATCCCACTTCTGAATACTGATCCTTTCTTTTCATTTTGAAGTCTTTTTTCATGAGTTTTTTTTTCCCCACCCTTCTTTTGTCTAATACTGCCCTCTTAATGAAAACACCTGTCTGTAGGGTCTCTTGTAATTCATTTTTTGATCTGCCATCATATCCACAGAGTGCTTAGAGTGGGAACAGATATAGGAAATAAATCAACATCTCAATTTCACTTCCCTTGAATCCTCTAATATCCTGGTGTTGGGGTAGGAGCTTTAATAATTTAAGATGTGAGAGCAGGTTGAGACACTGGAAAATAAGAGGGTTTCAGCAATGCAGAAGTAACTATTCTGGAATCAGAAGAGGGTTTCAGAATGACAATCCTTTCTCTTGTCCACCACTTTAACTCTTGGAGCACTATGGATTGCAGAGGTCCATGCATCTGGAGGACCCCACGGCTCAATGGAACTACCCAAGGCAGGGGAAAGGTCTCTAGCATTTAAATATTTCACTGCAGTTCTGTGTAATTTTCCACTGGTTTTGCAAGTTGTTACTTCTCTGAATAGGAGGATAAGACAAAGGCCTTGCCTTGTGGTTTAACCCCAAGCAGCAAACAGGACCATGCAGCCGTTCACTTCCTCCCCAGCCCCCAGAAGTGGGATAGGGGAGGAGAATTGGAAAAAAAAGGAAACCTCATGGTTTGAGATAAAGGCAGTTTAACAGAACAGTAATGAAAAGAGAAGATAATAATAACAATAATGGTAAAAGAATATACAAAATGAGTGATGCAATACAATTGCTCACCACCCAGTGATTGATTGCCCAGCCCTTCCAGAGCAGCGACGGCAGATTCCTGCCCCCATGGCAGCTCCCATTTATATACTGAGCATGACGTCTGTGGTCTGGAATACTATTTTGTCCAGCTGGTCCTGTCTGTGCTCCCTCTCAGCTTCTATGGGGAGCTGAAAAAGTCCTTGACTTAATAGGAGCATTACCTAGCAACAACTAAAACAATATGTGTTATCAACATTATTCTCATACTAAATCCAAAACACAACAGCTACTAGGAAAATCAACTCTATCTCAGCTGAAACCAGGACACCTTGTAAGACTGTCAGATTAGTATTTCTGTTTCTGACCTTCTCCAGAATGACAAGGTTCAAGCAGCATTAAACTGAAAGGCCTCTGTTCAGAGTTTCATGCTAAGTTGAATTGATTAACTTATCTTTCAAGTTATTCAGTTGCCCCATATATGGCCAGAGATTATACTGATGGTTTGAAGTCAACTAGATGAAGGTCTCTAACACTCTTAGTGTCCCAGTAACAGACTTGGGTATTCCTGTCCAAACCCGTGAACAGGAGGTCTTCATTTCTTCAGACATGAGGATTGTTCTGGGAGATCCCAAAGGCAGAGGCTGCAAAAGGATATAAATATATTGGGTAGTGAGAGATAGTCCAGTGAAAAATATATCTAGATCCTATACCTTGCTTTATAATTACAAGACAGATTTAATTATGTTAATACTTCATGATATTTTAAAATATAAAGCTAAGGTTATCCTGTTTTCCATGATTTCGAAATGTTTTGTTGCAAGCTTCTCTTATTTTAGAGTAGATGAGGAATAAGCTGTTTATATAGTTGAAAAAGTAGAAGCTGTCACTGGTAGTGACATACTGTTGTTTAGGGTGGCTTTACATTTTAACAATTGAATGGTTTGCCTCTAAATGTCGTCTGTTGTTTTGTAAGTGAATCACCGAGCCCATGGCATTGTAGACAAATTCCATTTATTTTCTTTTTATCACAATAGCATTTTTGTAACGTATGTTTATCTTTACTGCAATAATTAGGGAGAAATGCCAGTCTGATAGATACCTAACTGACATGTTGCATATCAATACATTGAGAGTATTTTATTCAATAAAGTTTGGATTGTAATTACTTTAATTTTGCACCTTTGGTAGGATTTGATTTTATAAGAAAGTGGACTTTCTGAAGTGGCAACTCTTTTGAACTCTTTCACGTTCTTTCTTCCAGTTAAACACTAAGTGATTGATTATATTATTAACTGGTTTTCAGGAAATCATCCAAATTTAAATGAGCATTATTATGGTACTTAGGAGACAGGTAATGTTACCAGTTATCAATAAGACTTATTGCAGGTATTTTGGCTTTTGGTATATTAATATGTGAAAAAATTATAATGCTGCTATTGCTATTATATTTCTGATGAGTCTAACTGAAAGCTGGCTCAGTTTGGCTGATTCAAAGTTACAAATGATCCTGGTATTTGTCACATGGTCAACAGGTTAAAGAGCAAAATTATTTTAGTGCTATAAAAAAACAGTTTTAAGGGTGATCTAAAGGCTTTTGCACTTCAGTATTTTAAATTAATTAAATGTAGCCCTTAATTTTATTCCCCCCTTTGGACATTTTTATCAGTCACTTTTCAACCTTCAGACTTGCCTTCACCTCCTAGCAAACAGGTAAATGTTCATTTTGGAGGATTGTTGTTCCATCTACTGATGCCTTTATCTAATCAAAAACTCTTCTCATCTGCTTTGTTGACTGCTTTGTTGACCGACGTTAACTTCAACATTGACCGATGTGTTTGAAAACAGCTGGCTTATATATTTTCTTAATTAAATTACAGCATTTGCAGACTTTGGTTAATATAACTCTCAATTCTACAAATGTGTTATTTCTCTCCTTCATTTTACATCAGCATTTGTCAACCTATAGGTGGAGATAGTTTGACCTTGACCCTTTGTTCGGTTTACATCATGTGTAGGTATAGTACTGTGCAGTTTCTTGTTAAGTGCTTGAACAGTTTGCGCCAGTATTCCTGACATTTTTGAAGTGTCATTTTTGCATCTGTAATTACCAATCCATATACTAGATACCTGACCTTCACAGAAAGAATTATCCTGATACATTTGCAGGACTGCTAGCAAGCAATTTAGATTTGCAGTTTAATATTAGTGGCACTTCAGGGAGAAATTTTTACTTTTCACTAAATTTTCACTTGAACACCTAAACCACTCTTTGCTGTGGCCCAGGACAAGATATGCACTGACTATAAGATTGAATTTATGGTTACTTTCATACTAGCTTACTAAATAGTTATAGCTATAATATAAATTAACCTGTAATATCACTGAAGAAGCAGAATAGCATTTTCACTCTACTTTTTCAGATGGAATTGGCTTTTGTAAAGCAGAGCTACCTACCGGACAGTGTTTTTCTTCTACTTTTCAAGTACAAGATCTGTACTGTCATCCCATCTCACAATCAGAATTAATTTACAGACTCTGTCTTTTTAAAATTACTTTATGTCAGTAATTTTCCCATCACAGCTACAAAATTAGGTCAAGGTAAGCTGAAATAAGTCCACAGCACAATACTGTTTTCACTCCCACATGGTTAATGTACCCAATAATCATCGGGTGATTTATTGGTTACTTCTGTAAGAAACTTCTATAAGAACCACCATTCACTGTGTCACTGTTTTCATCAAAGTAAATTGATTACATTTGTGTGATCATCTCATGGTTTTGTTTATGCAGCAAAACATGCTTAAGCAGCAAAACATGCTGCTTAAGCACAGCAAATAAAAATCACCACATGATATTGAGGGGAAATGGAAAAATGAATGACCATAATTTGTTTGAGTCTGGGGAAAGAACTTTTATAAAAGATAATAGCTTTAAAAGCACACAATGGAAATATTAGGGTTCAGCTGGGAGTCTTACATTTTAATCACAGCAGAGGGTTGGTCCTACCAAAATTATTCTTTTCTGGGAAATGTGGCATACATTAAAGGAATATTCAAGCTGAAAATTTGATTATATGTAATTCAATTCCTTGTGTTCTTTTATTTTAAAGGTAAAGTTTGCATTGTGACACTGTAAGAACTGAAAAACATTTTTAATCTTCATTATCTCATCCTGTTTTTATACTTTTGTCACTATAATTAATTTAGATATACAATACTATATTTATAGTTATAGTATTATGAAAATTAAAGCCCTGATAAATGAAATATTACAAAAATAAATAAGAAACCTTTGTCGTATTATTATATACAACTGACTTCTGTAGAATACTTGGTCAAACTTTTTCAAAATTAAAGCACTTTTGTTCATGTTTTTGCATGTTTTTGGAAAGAGTTGTTGCCTTGTGACACATTGGGAACTGAATATTGATAGAGAGGGGGACAGAAAACTTTGCATAAAGTCATTTGAGAATAACTTACTCCCACAGATTTTAATCACCTAGGGACCAGAGCTATAAAATTGGGACAGACTAATAACTGTCCTTATTAATTAGAAAGATATATGAAGATTCTTACACGGGTATTCTCATAGTATATTCTGCCTAGCAAGAATCAATACAATTTTTTAGCTAATACAGTCCTCAGGAAAACAGCAACTATACTATACAAATATCAGTATCTCACCAAAAGACAATAATAACTCATGAGGAATGAGCAAAAATAATCTCCCTAGAAAAATAAATACAATATGAAGATGGCAACGTATTAGATTAGTTGTGAACTACTTAATGCTCAAAATCAAAGTAGTGGATTTTCTTGTTTAGTTTCTATATACATGCAGGAGTAGCTTGTGGTACAATAATGGTATTGGAAGATGAGGCAGACAAATTTATGCTTTAAAGTCTCTGTGTAGTTCATGGGGCTCTTTGACACATCCTTTTTGCAAGAATAAAAAATTACATGTGGAACCATAAGTAAGACTCCAACATAGCAAATGGTCTCATAATAGCACCTGGATTTGTTCACTTACAGCCAACCCCTCCGCAGCTGCAGCTCTGTGGCTATTTTCAAGAAGGATCTGGAGCAAATTAGGCTAAGCCTTCTGCTGAGGATCATGCCTCTCTCTGTCAGTCATCTCTGCCATAAGCTGTTCTATATTTGCTGTTAAACATTTGCTCCTGCTAATTCCGTTGCAGAAGTCTCATTGAGTAAAGTGGATGTTTGCTAAAAATTACTGGTAGTTCATATTTTGGTTGGTCCTAAGAGCACGGAGCGTGCATCTGTACGCATCTGACTGCAGGACATGGCAAAGTCTGCGTACCTCCTAAGCATCCTATTCTCTTGAGTTGATTTACACGCATTATTAAAAACGGTATCATATCATCGATCCCTTCATCCTTTTAAGTTCTGTGCACTGTAAGTGTCCTACAAGTACAGTGCAGGTTGTAGTTCGCTGCTGATGGCAGTTCTCTCTCTGTGCTTTGTGCCTGGTACTTAGTGATTTATTTTAGACATGTAAGTAGTCCGAGCAGTTATTGAAATCTGTGACCTTATTTACCTTATCTTCTATACAATGCCATTGAACTAATTAGCAGTATTGACACTTAACCCTACAAGGCCTGATTTTTAAGTTGTTTTAAGTCTTTGCATGAGGTTAACAGCATAAAATTGCATTTGCATTTACTTTCACTGAAGGCCCTTAATCAGGAAGAGGTATAATAATCTGTTTTCAGCTGAAACATAATTTAAGAGGTCTGGATGTTAGTGCCTTTACTGAAATGGAGTTTTACAGAGCTTTTTGGATATCTTATTTGCCAGTGAAAAAAAAAAAGCTCACACAAGAAATCTGCATAGATAAAACAGTTTAAAAATTGGCCAAGACAATAGTTGTAGTAATATTAGTCAGGAGTATCTTAAATAAAAATCACTGTGTTGTAAGTAAAAAGATATTTTCATTCCAATAGAGTTAAACACAGATTATGTGCAGGAATATGCATTTTCATTCAAGACTACAGTTAGAATCATACGTGCTGCAGCTTTTTTTCTGGGAGAAGCCTTGTCTTTGATTTTACATACACAGATATAGAGGAAGCTAAAAAGTGAGACATATTTCTGCATCCCTCTCTCTCCACTGGGTTATATATATTTGTACTTACACGTGTATGCATGTGTATTTATACAGAGACAAATTCTAAAGAAATCATAAACTGATTTCTACTTGTGTAAACAAATTTTGCACATGAATAATTTTCCATGTATATTTTTAAATAATGTCAGAATCTCATGTAAATCAATTTTTCAGGGAGTAACCTTTATGGATATGTGGGTAAGAAAGCACAAATATGTGTGTTCTCAATACACATATTTGTATTATTTTTAACAATATCCTCCTATTTACTGCTATACTCTCATGTGCTTCCTTTGTCCCAAGAGTATATATTGTTTTCTGTAAGGTAGATGTACTAATTGATTATGATCTGCCAGTTTCACTGTAAAACAGCAGACTAATACGTGCAATATGGACATCACCTGATAATTCAACCAGTATTTTTCAGTGATTAAAAAAAGTAAAATAAATATTTACTCGTTTTTTTTTTTTTATTTCCCTAACTCTGCATTTCTCAGTTCGATTTCATTATATGAGCTTGAAACAAAATTTGTGGGAATTTTTCCTCTGTAGTAGAGTTTTTTGGATTGCAACAGAGAGTTTACTTTTTAAATATATTTCTTGCTTAATTTTGAAATCTCCAGACACTGCTGGATATTTTCAGTGTAGTGGAAATAAAAATCCAGGTGTGACGTGCTTTATCTCATGGATCAAGAAAACATTAGCCTTTACTACTATCGTGCCTAGAAAAGAGAATCAAAATTAACTGTCTTTAATACTATTTCTATTTATTTTACAGTTTAACAATAATGCTCAGAACGTCAGTTGCTTTAATCATCTTGTCCAAGCTAATGTGAGGAACAAGAAGAAGTTGAAAGAAGCTGTTTATAAAATCTCTGCTAAAGGAATTACAGATTACAAAAAAGGCTTTAGCTATGCTTTTGAACAGCTGCTAAATGTAAGTATGAAAGTTGTCTCTGCTATACAGTGAAGAAGGAGAACTTGAATGTTCAGATGGCCACTGCACGCTCCTCCATTGTGTAACTAAGTGGTAGAAATGCAAACCTTTATTTAGCAAGTACATTTATCCCAACAATATGGTTTTTTCTTTGCAGATTCCCCCAGCAGGTTGCTAAGATGTGGGCATAAATTTGGTTTTCAATGACGTGCTCTACTGTTTTTACTTCATTCATTCAGCTAGTTTGTCGTGTAAGGTGATTCTCAGTTGGCACATAACTATGGTAGTGGTGTATTTGCAGGTAATTTTAAAATGAAAGGCTACAGAATGTTAGTGTTGTTTATTATTTCAGTTTTACCACAGTATCTCCTAGAGAAGTTTAGTCGACCTGCAATTTTATATTTATTACATGTCACAGTCTACCATGGCTTGAGAAGGGCAGAGGGGAGCAAATGACTTAGTTAACAGAGAAGTATTAGGCAACTGAGAGTATTCTAATTCCTTTCTCCTTCTCATGCATAAAACTAATAGTTTCCTCAAAAATTAAATGCATTGTCTCTGTGTTTTAATTACATTCTACTTTCTAGTTTGCACCTAAGCACTAGCTTTCTAAGTAGTAATGTTTCTCATTTACCACAAATGTTGGGGTTTTATTAGTCTTTTTTTTAATAGCTTTTATAGTTGTTTAAAACAAATTTCTACATTTCACCTTCATATAGACTGTATATTGCATCTTCACCTTAGCATAAATAAAGCTATACCAATTCACAGAGGTTAAAGATCTAACTTAATAAAGTGTATTCTTTTCACTTTATTTTTTTTAATATATCAGTTATGTCTCTCAGTGTACAAATGTTTAATTTTTTCATCTAATCTGCCAGATTCTGGACTTCAGGGAGCTTTCCTGCTCCCTGAGTATATATGTATATGCAGCTTAGGACTAGAGCTGGTTGAAAAATTTCTAACCTTGTTAAATTTTGATGGAGGAAAAAACAATACAATGTTTTCAAGAGTATTTTCTCAGCAGATCATTATTTACATGAGCAGAGGGTTTGGTGGGGAAATGATTGTGTGCCCTCTGCTGATGGTTATATAAAACTGCAAACAGGATTTTAAAAGCTGGCTGACTTTTTTGGACCAGGCACAAAGGCATTTCCCTTTTTTCTTCATTCATCTCATTTAGAGGGAGCCAGCAAGACACAAGAAATTTTGCCAAATACAGCTTTTTTCTCATAACATTTATATTTGATTAACATTATGTATTACATTTGGTGCAGCACTACATATGTACTTTCTGTACAGGCAGTGTTAAGAAGACCCAAACACAGGGAAAGCCTTAAAGTGGACTTGTTTGTGGGACCAAAAAAATTGCTTAAAAAAATAATTGGAGATCAGCCTCATAGTGGGATCATTTCTCTCGTAACTGGAGATAGAAGTGTGATTAGCCTCACATAATCTCTGCAAACTTGGAAATTATGGCTGGAAGTTGTGGATGTGTATATCAAGGGAAATTAAGAGATTGCACTAAGTTATAGAAATACAGGCATCCTCTCCAGATATTGGCAAATCCATCTGGCAGGAAGAGTAAAGGGCTGGTGATGCGGTTAGTGCTAGACTCTGGTGACAAGGCAATATAATAGGATGATATAATACAGGCTTAAGCAAATTATAAAAAATATGCTTTGGGATAGTTTGCAGTTGTATATTTATGAATTCAAACACTCCAGTTGCTTTAAGGTCCATAGAAATGGAATATTTTTTAACAGCTCAAATTTTCATAATAATTTTGTGGGTGCTGTTTCTGGATGACAGTTATTTCAAAAAATTTTCTGAATATCAAAGTAGTATTTCACTCCTGCCATGAAAAACTTACTGTCTGATGTGTTGCTAGATGGAAATAGACACTTCATTTTTTTTCAGCAGACTAATTCAGACTAATTATTAGTAATCTGGATTCCATTGTGCTTATGCACTATTTTTGCATTATTTACTGTTATATTAGCTTGCTATTTCTTTGAAAATAATAATACTTCATCTTCAGCAATTCAGGAGTTTTTTTCCCCTCATACCATAATAACTACGATTTGTCAAAAAGNCCATTATTTACTGTTATATTAACTTGTTATTTCTTTGAAAATAATAATACTTCCTCTTCAGCAATTCAGGAGGTTTTTTTCCCCTCATACCATAATAACTACGATTTGTCAAAAAGTTATCTTGAAATCATCTCTTCTCGAGTAGTTGATTTTTGGTTTGATTTACCTTTTGCTGCCTCAGTGTCATGAACCTCATAATGAAAAAGGCGATCCTAAAGTGTCATGTCACAAGGTATAATCCTGATCTGCCACTTAAGGGGTTAATTTTAAGGATGTAAAGCTTGTGTAAAACAAAATTAGTTTTAGGCACAGTATAAAATGGATCATGTCTTGCTTGCTTGTTTGAAAGAAAAAAACCCAAACCAACAACAGGCCTTTATCAAGTGCAAGAGGGAGTCAAAAATGAATACACAGACTCAGCTGCAACTTGCATTCTTCTGTAGTTTAAGCTAAGAAGCCAGTTTTTGTCCTGGGAAAGCTGCTGTATAGGCAACACATTCCTCTTCAGCTGTAGTCTGTGATGGGAGAGCAGAGCCATCCATTGGACTGCTGAGGCAAACTGTTCAGAAAAATGATGAAATTACCACTTTTTGTACCATTTTGCAGTTTGATTTGCAAAACCACTTATATTCACTCCCTGAGCCAGTATCTCTCCGTCTTTGTGCAAATGAGGGGAAAAAACATGTGTTGTAAAGGCAATTCTGCCTTCCTTTTGATCCCTTTTAAGAGACTGATGTGTAAGTTCATTCATCAGGATGTGAAGTTTTTATGGTAGGAAAATATCATACGATTTGACCTTATTTTTGACCTTACTTATGCTCAGACTTCCAATATTGTTTGAAAACTGAAATCTTGGAAATTTTTTTTTCCATGACACGTTAGTGTCTAAACAGTGTAATGAAAGTAAATGCCCTTCTGTAAGTACCAAGAGATAAAGAGAAATCACTGCATTTTTCTGATACTGTATTAGCAAATGCTAAGTAAGCTGCTAGGAAAGTCCTGATTTAGTCAGTTAAAACAACGACTAGTTCAAGTTCACATTGCTCATAATAGAGCTCATTTTTTTGTAATATGAGCAGGCTTTGGTCCCCTTCCCTGTCATCTCTTTGGTTTCCCTCTGATTTTATTTTTGCCTGTATATTAAATCACTGAAAATGTAGGTGAATTTCTTTATTTATGAAGTATCCAACCCTACTTTTATTACTTTTTTAATATCGAAAATATTGCAGCTCAAAGCAGTATCTTGTAGGTTATATTTCACAAGCAAAAAATGGTCATAAATTATTTAATTCCAAATGAAACACAGTGTGCTGATGAGATTGGAGAGAGTGTATTGATTTCAAGCTTTTCTTATTGTTACATGTAAGAAAATCTTTGGACTTATTTTTTTCAAATGATTAAATAAGTAGTTATTCACTGAATATTGAACTACCAATACAAATCATGTATGAGGAATAATTATTCATCTGTTAATATAGTGATTGCAAATAAAGTTTTTGTGGTTTAGTTTTCTGGGAGCACTGTAGAACTGTGGAGCTGCAATATTGAGGATTATCAGCTGATGTTTGAGGGCTGGCTTTGGTGCTTTAGTCTCTTTATTGCAGAAGAACAGGGAATCAGGTCAAAGTAGGATGAAAAGTAATGAAAGGGAGCAGGATCATCTCACCCTACCAGCCGGGTGAAAGTTAGTCCCTATTTAGTCACAAAGACTAAAGCAAGGGTGAACTAGGTACTTTTGTAAGGATGACCCTCCTATTTCTTTTCCTGACTGTATAGTAAATTCATCAGGCTTGTGGAAGGGGAAGTTGGATTTATTTTACTGAATCTCTCAGGGTTTTACTTTGTCACATCCAACTACTCAGAAGTACCAAGATGTGTCTGACTAGGACCATTTGTATGCAACACAGAGGACAAGGAACATTGGCTGTAAAATTCATAAACAGTTTGCTTAGACTAGATTCTTCACGTTTAAGGAATAAGGAAGGAAGATGAATGCAAAAGGAGGAGCCTTTGGCTCCTTTCACAAGGAGCCAAAATTCCGATTCAAGTCTCTATTATTCTGGCTGTAGAACACTGTTTTCATTCCTTTGCAAAACACACTGCATTTTTCTCAGTGGCTTTACTAGCTACTTTGACCGCTGAGTTAGGAGTCAGAGGGGCTTCTTCTCAATTCTCTCTATTCTGGGCTTGCTCTCCTGAAATAATGGAACATGCTCGGCTCTTCACCTCTGAGCTGCAACCTAATTAGAAAAGTAGGTGATGGAGAGATCTTAATACTCTATGCAGCCATACCTTGGCTGCAATATATTATTTAAGCCTGATTCTAAAATACTTACCTAAAGGTTAGCTATTCATTGCAGTATATTGAAGCAAAAAAAACCCCAAAACCCAAAACCAAAAACCCAAACAAAAAACAAACAAACAAACAAACAAACAAAACCAGGAAAGAATTAGAGAAGTGGAAGATGGAGCTTATTTTAAGGAAATGTAGCAAAAACAGCAAATACAAAAATATTCCTGAGTTTATAAGGTAGAGTTTTTATGCCTAAATTATCAGAGTTTTCATTTAAGTGGTCATTGAGCTTGATAGATTCTGTGAGTAGGAGTCCAGCAGAAAAAAAATGTATATTCACCAGTTCATTAGAGGGTCATAGTTCCCAAATTTCCACAAGGACAGTAAGGACAAAAGAAAATGGAAGGACAAGAAAAGAGAAGAGTAAAAATATTCAGAGGCCCTCACTGTACGAGTCTCATGCGGAACATCTATAGAGGAACGCTGTGGGGTTGATGTGATGAGTATGAGCTAAAAAGCTTTCCTTGTGTTGGTGGAGGTGAAAGGAATCATCAGATCGCCATTTCTCTGTGTTGGGCAAGATCTGAAATAAGTCATATTTAACTCTCATGGAACAGAAAATTTATTGTGTTTATTTTATTTTATTTTATTTCGTTTTGTTTTGGTTTGTTTTGTTTTATTGTATATTTTTCAGTCAGAAAGCGGTATTGAATGAAATCCCAAAAGACTTTGGAAGTTTTGTCATTACTGTGTTAAAGTAGTAAGCATGTTGATATGACAGCCATCAAATATAATGGTTGTTATTCCTTATAGCCTGAAATTTAAAAAGCTTCTGTTTGTATCTCCTACAGCACAGTGTCTCTAGAGCTAACTGCAATAAGATTATTATGTTGTTTACGGATGGTGGTGAAGAAAGAGCACAAGAAATTTTCCATAAATATAATGAAGACAAAAAAGTAAGTGATATATGAAAGATTTTACTACATAAAATGCATCAACACAAAGAGGAACATTTAAATATGGTAGTGAAAGCATTTTTGGTATGTGCATAAAGTACTTTTTAAAAACATATTAGTATCGAACCTCAGGGCACTTAAAGCTTTTTCAATCTATAACATTTATTTGAAAAAAACATAAAATATATTTAGTATTTTACACCTTGTGACTCGTTGGTGTCAAGCAGTACAGAAATATTCCAAAAGCCATAAAAAATTAAAGTTTTTATTGACATTTTTCTTGTATTGGTGTAATCCTTCCATTATCAAGTGGAAACACAGGTAGTTAAATGATATGAGATAGATCTGTATCTCCTCACTGTGAATATTTTCCATGTGTTTTTGTTGTTCATCAGGCAAAGGCAAAACCAGATCTCAAGATTAGAGTCTGAATCTGAATAGATTTGTGCTGGAACAAACACACATGTTTTTCCCAGTGAGGCTAATTATACCTTTGAACGTCTCAGCTAGGAGCGGGACGGCTTTCTATTGATGAAATTTGATCTGTAGTTCAACCAGAATTATGGGCTTGACAGGAGAATCACTGGATGAGTTGTGTTGTTCAGATTAGATTGGATTATTAGCTGTGCTGCGTTTAAGTTTTGAATCTAATCAAACTTCTGGCCTGGCTTTTGTATACTTATAGATGTAAAAACTCATGAATCTATGTGGGCGTGGAATAAAACAGCTTTGTAAATTGTCTCCTACTACATTTCAGTGCAAAGCATTATATTTAGAAGATTAATGACTTTCTAAATAAAAGTTCAATATGAGCTGGATTCACACTACAACTAAGAATTTACCTTTTCTAGTGCTTGGGGATGTGCCTATATCTGGTTTGGGGGTTTTTGTGTTTTTTTTTGTTTGTTTGTTTTATTTTGTTTTCAAAAAAAGCAGCCAGAAGTTAGATCACAATTCACCAAGACACTTTAACAGTTGCCATGGATGCTTATGTATAAAGCAGTAGAAGTATTTCATTGGAAATCCTCGTATATTTGAATTAATCTCTTCAAATGGAGAACCAGAAATGCAAGACACAATTTTCATCTTGACCACTGATTCACTCAGTGACCTCGAATAATCATTTTGTGTCTGTTTTATAATAGTGTTTCACGTAGAATAACATGGTGGGGTTTAGTTAATCTTCATGTCTGAGCTGAAAGTACTTTTTAAACTGAAAATTAAAAGGCAGAACTGAAATCACAGCAACTTGTGTGGCACATATGGCTGTATTCTGAAAATATATGCAGAGATTACTCTTCAAATTTGCACTTGGTAGCTTTTATTGTGTTACAACAAAAGCCATCAGCTAAAGGAAGTACGTGCATAAGGGGGAAGATGTATGATTCATTTCTTACTATTTTCCCTTTAATTTGCCATGTTAGGAGGAAAATATAGTAAAATATCAAAGCCAAGCAACAAAACAGATTTGTAGTGCTGAGATTTGTGTTCTTACTCACGTCATGCCTGACAATCGATTATTCTGTGAAGCATAGTAAATGAAATGTAGGATTTACTAATTTAAAATGGTTATTTTACTGCATCCTTTAATACTGTAAATTTGCACTGCCAAGGGGTAGTGTTGGTTTTATATATACTGTTATATATATGTCGTGGTTTAACCCCAGCCAGCAGCTAGGACCACGCAGCTGTTAACTCAGTTCCCCCCCCCCATCCCCTCCAGGAGGGTAGGGAGAAGAGGGAGAAAAAGTAAAAAAAACCCAAACCCTCGTGAGTTGACATAAAAACAGTTTAATAGAATACTAATNACCAAACACTCGTGAGTTGACATAAAAATAGTTTAATAGAATACTAATGGAAGAGACAAAAAAAAAAAAAAATGTTAAAGAATATACAAAATGAGTGAAGCAATACAATTGCTCACCACCNCCCAAACCCTCGTGAGTTGACATAAAAACAGTTTAATAGAATACTAATGGAAGAGACAAAAAAAAAAAATTGTTAAAGAATATACAAAATGAGTGAAGCAATACAATAGCTCACCACCCAATGATCGATTGCCCAGCACATCCTGAGCAGTGATGGCAAATTCCTGCCCCCCAGCCAACCCCCATTTTTATACTGAGCATGACATCTACGGTCTGGAATATTCCTTTGGCCACCTGGTCCTGTCTATGCTCCCTCTCAGCTTCTATGGGAAGCTGAAAAGTCCTTGACTTAATAGGAGCATTACCTAGCAACAATTAAAACAATAAACCTTAACAACATTAGTCTCATACTAAATCCAAAACACAGCAACTTCCAGGAAGAAAATTAACTCTATCCCAGCTGAAACCAGGACAATATAATACAATACACTCTTATTTTCTTGTTCCCTCTAGTGAATGAGGGTTTGGGGGTTTTATTGTATAC
>RSEF01000001.1:12054070-12074613 GCA_003993805.1 Himantopus leucocephalus | reverse complement strand
GTGAGGTTGCTACTCAGGGCATCAAAAGCAAGATGAATGTTTGGTCAGTGCACCAAATTACAAGATAGACACACTCCAGCACCAGACCACATAACTGGGGGACAGCAGGGGGCTACAATGTCACCTCCATATTCCCAGGGTATGACTTAAACGTGCCTGTCACCCTTGCAGGGCAGAGCACCGTGCCTGGCCATGCATGGTGTCTGGTGGTTGGTGAGCAGTGAGGAGGCTGCGGCAGCACACAGCCGACATGTGAGATGATGCCACTGAGGCAGGAAAGCGTGAGACAGGAGGGAAAAGTGTGACTCTTGAAAAGCGTGAGACTTTAGAAGTCGATGAGTATTTCATTCATGTTTTGCCTAGGTTATGAGATCGTTTAGGTTCACACCAAACTAACATCTTGCCACATATGTCTTATAATTTTCACCTACCAACTAGATGACTTTTATAGAAAATATATTTAAAAAAGGGAGACCATAGAACAAATAGTTCCCAGCCTATCCCAAACCTTACAGCCAGCCAGCATTTTCTTCTTTTTTCATTAACATGGTGAGTCATCTTTCCTCAGCAGACTCATTAAAGCCAGCCCAGCCCAGCCCCTTCAGAACTGGTAAGGAATGAGTTCATTGTTCGAGAGACTATTCACCCACCACACATTTTTAATTATACTGTCACAACTCCCCCTAATAATTGTCTCCTGGTTGGAACACTGACTCTGAAATGCTCTTTTGGTCCAGCGTCTGACATTCCATAAAAACTCACAGGTTCAGTGCTAGGCCTGACACGTAGCAGGGCTCTCTTGAGCAAGACTTGGGCTTTACTGAAAATAAAGAAACTGGAAATAGTCAACAGATTTATTAACCAGTGGAACCATGAGGTAGAGCTAACACCTCATTTTATATACTAGTAAACTACTCATTTTAAAAACTACTAATGTACTAGAGAGCTGGAATTTATTCTGGAATTTATTCGCAGAAGCCCGTGCCATGTGCTGTTAGAAGTCTGACTTCCTGACATTTGACAACTATAAGAGGAGACAATAAAAATCTGTATTGATGCCCAAAGCAATCCCTCAAAGTGGGAATGGAGGTGACTCTTCCAGTCATCTGGAATTGTCAGTTATACTGTACAGTAATAAATGCAGAGTTTCCAGCAACATCCCTGCTCCTGACATCCTAATGTAGAAATTCAGCTTCTAATTTCCATTCCCTTTGGCTCTTCATGCACTCAAATACTCTGTTCCCTAGAATTAATACTTTATGACAGATTTAAAATGAAACAGATCTTGTTTTAAGATTTGCCCTATGCCTTTTCCAACCCTTTCTATTTCTTTTTTCTCTCCTACAGACCTTTCGAACATTTTCCTTCCACGGCAAACTAAAGTTGCAGTTAATAACACAACGGTAAAAACTTAGCTGATATGTTAACACAAACAGTAACATACAAGAAGAAAAAAAAAAAAAAGGTGTGAAAACCCAAAAGTGCCTGTTGTTTTCATTCTCACTGACTCCTTTTATTCTCAGCTGAGCAGACGTAGTACAGTTCAGCTCATCTCACTTCAGTGGTCTTTTAATTGGGAGCCCAGTCCAAGAGAGTGGGCCGGGCTCTCCCTACGGCCAGTGGCGGCAGACAAGCACCTCCTGGCCATCATTTGGCCTCAAGATAGTCAGGATGGCTTGTCTTCTGGAGGTGTTTTTCATTTCTCACAACTAGGGACTAAGCAATAGCTCCCCCTTTTGGACTCAGGGAGGTTTTGTGGGAGATATTATGGGATGCATTTCAGGATTTCACAGGACCTACTATGGAATATTTACGGGAAGAACCAAGGTGAGGAAAAGGATGGATTTAGGTGATTTGAGGGTGAAAAAGTGGGGGAAAATAGAAGGGTAAGGGGAAAAATTGTTGGTCCCGTGTAAATGGTTTACTGATCAGTATGTTTTTCTGGCCACATCCTGCACCTCATCAGCGCAGTCTGTCCTGCCTTCTTCTTAAACACCATTGCTACCTCTTTTGCTGGGTGAGGGACTCTCTGTTCTGAGCCCGTGCCTGTGCATGGGCATGTGAGTGCAGCAACTGGAGTCAGACCAGGGGTCACACAGCCCATGTGTCCATGGTGCAGCAGCTGGAGAGACTGGAGTGAGTGGACTTGAGTGTCAGCAACTGACAAGGGACCATAGGTCACAGGGACCCATACGTCCATGGTACCGGCACCTGAAGTGCATGCCAGGTGCTGGACTGGGAGGTCTCTAGGGATGAAACCTATGTACGTGTGTCTCTAAGGGTGAGATCACGGAGGAGGGTTGGCTACTGGGACTAGGGTAGTCCACGCCAGCTCTGCCTGTGTGCATGTCCATTGCTCTACCAGCAACTGGATGGGGCTGCAGCCTCGGGGGCTTGTATGTCTAGGTGGCAGCAACTGGGCAGACTGGGATGCAAGGACAGCTGCTGGGCACATGAAGTGCCTGTGCCCAGCTGCTGGAGGGATCCACACAGTACACATGTATATATATATATATTTATATATATATGTGTGTGTGTGTATATATATATATATATATTCTCACCAGCAGACTTCCACCCTGCTCAGCCAAGAGGGGAGCAGGCAGAGGCTGTTGGTGCTGCCTGTGTTCACACGAGTGCTCTGTGTTTTTCTGTGTTACCTGTGAGGCTGGCCTTGTATGTATGTATATACATGAATACATCTTATGTGGTGTATACATGTGCTCTGTGTGCACATGCCCACTGGGAATACATTTTCAGCCTCACTACTGGTTGGATCTTTGGCATGGAGCTGCAGCAGCCTAACCTCTCTTGAGGTGTTGAATCTGGCATGATATACTTTAACCTAACAGGTAAAATAATATATGTATAAACAAACAAGTCTCTATATTCAGATGGCTTGGTTATTATTTTGTAACACTAAAAGAAAAAGAACTTCATCTTCTAAAGGTTTCTCAAGTTTATTTGAAGTTCTGCAAGGCTCAGTTTAAACCAGAAATCAGGAAAAACTTGTTGAAACACATGCTTTCTTTCCAAGTTCCCCAGCAATGTATCAGGTATGGCTAGATGGCCTTTGAATACAGATGCGAGTAGCTGCTGCGTGGGATCTGGCTGTCTGTACTTTTACAAAGGCTTACTAGCTTGAGCACAGTTCTGAGCTGAACATGGCAACGTGGCTTTTGGAGAAGGTCCCTGGTGTTAGCTGTAATTCCCAGAAAAGGAAGATTTGACCCTGCACTAACGTCACCACGGCTTTTGTGTTATATTGAGTTTACATACTGGCATAATATTTTAACCCGGATAGATACTAAAAATAAAAAATGTAAGCAAGTACCATAGGGAGTGTAATCACCACGACAGCAAAGTAACACTTCATTTTCACCTCTTTATCATGGACTATTCTGTATATGTCTGTTTTATACAAGTATTTGCTGTTTTATCTTATATATGTCACAGAAAAATATTGTAGGGCTGGTTAAAGTGAAGATAAAGAATTTTCACATACATTAGGGATAAAAGACAGCCCAACTACTGAATATGTCTGTCACTAGATGGCTAAACTGTTAAGTATACACAGAAGAGAAAAAAGTACTTGTTAAATATGCCTGATTTACAAAGATGAAGACTAAAATATTTGTATTACACAAGGATGATGAAGTACTTTCCAGTCCATTAGTAACTAAGGTGGATGATGAACAGTTACTTGGGATAAACATTTAAGTCAGCAGGACAAAACAACAACAAAAAAACCCCAACCAACCAAAACCTTTATGTATTCTTGATTTAAGACTAAAAGGGGCAATGAGATAATCTAATCTGACCTCTTCCATACTGTCTTACCACCCACATATCATAAAATTACGTACCTTAAAATACTCTTGATTACTTCTGTAATTGACCTTAACAATTACATTTAGTAGTAGATGTTTGCTTAAAGTGCATCTTCCAGGAAAGCATTAAATATTGATATGAAGACAACAAGAATCTTTCTTTGTAATTTGTTGATGCATATTAACTATTTATGTGCCATTCAAATTTATTTGGCTTCCACTAGTGATTCTTGAAGTGCTTCTGTCTGACAGTTTTAAGAGTTTACAGATGCAAGAGTTTTCCCCAGCAACAGCACTTCTCAGCTGTGATCAAATCAGTTATCAGGCAATTTGTTTATGAACTCCTGAACAGACAAAAAAACCAAATTCTCTGAGTTTGAGAGTATGTTTGAAATCTAGCTTCTCAGGTGACTCACTCAGGACTGTGGGAAGGTGCTTTCAAGAACCAAGCAATCATTCAAAAACCACTTTCAGTCCTCAGATAAGACACCTACAACCTTTTTTTGTAAAATCTGAGCCAATCCCTTTTGTGTTAAATTAGTGGTGTGATCCACATTTATGTAACAGTATTCAGCCACAACAAAGGAGAGACATACATTCAAAATCTGAGTTCAAATACTCATCTTCTGCCTTCCAGGAGGGAAACTGAACCATCAATCCACACACTATTTAGACGGAAAGTTGTCTCCAGCCATGTCACTGAAGCTGTACAAGCATTTCTAGCTCATCATGTCTGATGAAGACTTCAAGAAGTTTGATTCCTAGTGGTCCTTCGGGTTTTCTCGATAAAAACCGTGTAACTTGTCTTTCTGAGGATCAGGGTCCCATTGAAATCAATTAACCTAATTTCAAAAGAGCCAAGTAATATAACATCCTCCTACCCTAACCTTCATCCCAAGTCCAGCCCCACCTGAAATACTTTAACATAGCATCATTGGCTCCTATCTTGACTTTCTCTTTAGAGGGGTAGGAGAATAAAGCTGATTCTGTGGGCAGACAAAAATTTCATGATGTTGTTAATACCGCTACATTTCTTGCTTCTATTCCTACTCTCATTAATGCATGAAAAGAGAAAAGTCTTTATAACTTCTTAACAATTGCTGGATTCCCATAGTTCCCAATTTTTTTTCTATGTCCCTAAATTGATTCCATTATTGTTTGCAGAATATTCATTATCATTACATTTGACAAACAGGGCCTCCAGAAATATTTCCCATACATATGTTTCCATAGATATATAGCCTAGCTCTATCTGCAATTATTAGCAATACAGACTTTGAATACTAGATTTTGATCCTAACTTCTTCAAACTTCGCTTCATCCCAGCATCTATGGTGCTTACCAAACATACCTGTGTGAAAATACATACACCAATTCACTTGGTCCCTGTGTAGGGAAGGTGCAAGATAATGACCTTCCATTAAGGAATGCTAATGATTTTCCATTAAGAAACATTCCTATGAAGATGTGTTTCTCTGTAGCTATCATTGTTCCCCTTTGTCTTGAAAATGAACCATTCAATATAAGAAAAACTGCAAGGTCATGATACAATTAGATGGATTGTGGTTAAGAGAATCACGAAACTCAACACTCAGCTCTAAACCTGCCTGTATAGTGCTTTTCATTTACTACAAAAAAAAAAAAAAAAAAAAAAANAAAAAAGAAAAGGAATAATATGTATTTGTTTACTTCCTCACACAACTATGATGTTTAGGAGACTGTATACTTCATTGGAGCTACTGTGATTCGTTACCTGAAGTGCTCCGGGATTAAATCAGTAAAAGAGATGTTTATGCAAGACCTACAGTGGGAACTTGATATTCTATCTTTTTTTTAATTTGCCAAATAATGAAAAAGATGGCAGGCGTCTTTCTATTTTGTCCTTAATATTGTCCATTATGGCAAATGGGAAAGTAAGGACTGAAATTACATTAGCAAGTCTGCTGGCAAACCCCTTCATATAGGAGTCCATTTCATCATCTCCTCCTCTAGATGCACCCATGCAACTACTTCTGTGCCAGCATCTCACGCTGCTATCGTTATCATGTTTTATGACTTCCTTAAATACTGATGTTATGTAGAAAAACTAACCACCACTGAACTCTTCTGGGTAAAAATTCAAAAACACAGGACGAAAATATGTCTTAGTCTATTTGAAAATGTAATTTAATTTAAAGTTCACTAAAACTACTTTAAATGCAAGTAATAAAGGAAACAATTTTAAGGAAAGTTCTGGAAGGTTTTGATAGTTGAACTGAATTACACTCATACAAATCTAAAATTTCTAATGAAGAAAACACAAGCATGACAGGTTACCTGGCTGCAAAATCTAGTACCCTTCTTCCCTTCAATAGGACCTCAGGCTAAGGTTTCCACCCATGTCATGTTTGTTAAATTCTTAAAGAAGCTTAAGGAAGTATTTCCCAGAAAGAAGGAATGTTTCCCTGTATCTAAGAGACTACAGGTGCAATCTGAACTGCATAATGCAGGAAGGAACATGAAGCAGAAAGAGAAAAGAGCCCTTTGATAAATTGAAAAACTCTTTATGAAACTTCCCCCTGCATTATCATACAATAAATATTTTAATTAGGAAGGCATAAAGCTTGCATCAACTTGGGAGTAAGAGAGGCAAAATAAACACGTTGGCAACCACTGAACTGTGGGAATTATGCGATAAGCTGCTATTAAAAGTCAGTGGAAAAAGGGGTGTATCTTCCACAGATTGCTTTTCTCCTCAACAATAACTGTGTAGGCTGGGTGCATAGTTTTTTCTTTGAAATCAGTTCTTCCAGACATCTCCTTTTCTCTGGTTTTAGTCCATGTGCGGAAAGGCACAAGAGCGGGAGATGAGCTTTCAGCTTTCCCAGAACTTGATTCTGTTATCCCTGTATGCTCATAACATTTAATTTCCAGTTCCTAAGCAGTAAATACTGGTTTGGATTTGTACAAAGGCTAAGTGATTTTAAACAGTCCTACAGCTCCTGACCTTTAACATGTCTGTTGCTATAAGGTAGGTTTTTCCTTTGTGTGGTTTTCCGCATCGCCACAGATTTGAAGTTGAAATACATTTCTCCTGCAAACTGCAGCCTACCCACAATCATAAACAAATTACATTCTCTGTGTCAACATTTGAAACCAAGTCACTAAATCACAACATGCTGGGATGGAATTGCTGCCCCTATCATCTACCACTTACTGCTATCAAAGCATATAACCGGATTAGTGGGAAAACAGCTGTATTACTCATACACTTAAGCTCTTTCAAACAGCATGTTTTCTTTCCGCAACAAAGCACAGCACTTCAGATCAGAAAAATGCAAATCCCAGAGGAAATCATGACATATTAACCCCTGGCAATCTTTACATGACTTAATAGTTCATTCAACCTTTTTTCACTGGAAATAAATACAAGAACTATATTAAATTGGTAGTACTAATGTATTTTAACACAACTACTTTTAAGCTTTTTGTTCCCTAGGATTTCTCCATATACCAAGCATGGCTCATTAAATCATCCTGTCACTTCCTAGAAGTGATTGGCATGAGCTTAAATCCGTGTTTCTCAGTTGTGGGCATGAATCATCATACATATGGGTTTTGTGGGACAACATCTTGGCAGAGGTTAGTGGTAAAACAGCTCTCTAGTTAACTCAAAACCTCAGTACTAAACACTCGATGGTTATTAAAGCTAACCAGCCATAAAACAGCTGTTGCTTTCTTGGCCAAAAGATCCAGGGGGAAAGAAAAATTGTAGATAACTTCCAGTTATTGCTAGTGTTCATATATCCATCAGTTAATATTGTATTAACTGAAAATTTTCACCTACTGTTTTGGACTTTTTAATTAGCCAATGATGTCTAATACCAGGATGCTTGAAGAGAAAATGTCCTTAAGCAATAACAATGAAACATATTGAATAAATCTACATTTCTTTCATCTAGAGCAAAATGTTTAAGTTGATATTTTGGGGTTTGGACTTATTAAGAAACCACTGGATTTGGACTTGATTTAGACATTGATTCTTTGTTATGAAATATTCTGTGAAGAATAATGATCATAGAACCATTTAGGTTGGAAAAGAACTGTAAGATTTTTGAGTCCAACCATAAACCTAACACTACCAAAACCACCACTAAACCATGTCCCTAAGCACCACATATACAAGTCCTTTAAATACCTCCACAGATGGTGACTCAACCACTTCTCTGGGCAGTGCTTAACAAGCCTTTCGGTGAAGAACTTTTTCCTAATATCCAATCTAAACCTCCCCTGGCATAATTTGAGGCCATCTCCTCTCGTCCTATCACCTGTTACTTGGGAGAAGAGATCGATCCCCACCTCGCTACAACCTCCTTTCAGGTAGTTGTAGAGAGCAATAAGGTCTCCCCTCAGCCTCTCTTTCTCCAGGCTAAACAACCCCAGTTCCCTCAGCCGTTCCTCATAAGACTTGTGCTCCAGACCCCTCACCAGCTTCATTGCTCTTCTTTGGACATCATCCAGCACCTCTGTGTATTTCTTCTAGTGAGGGTCCCAAAACTGAACATAGTAGTTCAGGTGCGGCCTCACCAGTGCTGACTACAGGGTGGTCGATCACTTCCCCGGTCCTGCTGGCCACACTATTCCTGATACAAACCAAGATGCTATTGGTCTTCTTGGCCACCGGGGCACACTGCTGGCTTATATTCAGCCAGCTGTCCACCAACACACCCAGGTTCTTTTCTGTGAGGCAGCTTTCCAGCCACTCTTCCCCAAGCCTGTAGCGCTGCATGGGGTTGGTGTGACCCAAGTGCAGGACCCGGCACCTGGCCTTGTTGAATCTCATACCTTTGGCCTTAGCCCATAGATCCAGCCTGTCCAGATCCCTCTGTAGAGCCTTCCTACCATCAAGAAGATCAACACTCCCACTCAATTTGATGTCATCTGCAAACTTACTGAGGGTGCACTCAATCCCCTTGTCCAGATCATTGATAGAGATATTAAAGAGAACTGGCCCCAATACTGAGCCCTGGGGAACACCACTTTTTACCAGATGTATCACCATATCTCTAGATGATCCTCATATCATTTAGAAAAAAGAAAAATGAGATCATTTTAAAATCAGACAAGAATTAATGAACCATCTGCCTTTTAACACAGCACATAAACCTATTAAATCATGAAGCTTTTCACCAAACGTATGCAAGAAAGAATAAGTGGGAAAAAACTAAGGGGTAAAATGAAGAATTTAATATTAGAACAAAGATGAGGCCTCAGACCTCTATGAAATCCTCCTGAATGAAATTCATGTATGTAATTTTCAAAGATCTAACTAAATGATCAGAATCATGTTCATTCTAATGTAATGTTTTACTTTAAGTGTCAAGAAATCTAAATAAAACTTAAAAATAAAGCAACATACATGAAAATAGTACAGCAACTAATACTAACTTTGCAGTGGATAAATGCTTTATAAAAGTCAGGCCTGTGTATATGCTTTTGTGAATAATCTTAAGAACAAGTAATACTGAGTGTGATAATATAGCACCTTCTTAAGCGGTGTCACCTCTGGTGCTTAACTTTGGTTTGAGGTTTTGGTTGGACTGTAGAAAAACTGTGCAAACTAAAAAAAGGGGGAAAAACATAAAAAAAAAAAGACCAAACTTCTGTGTTCACTTCTCTTGCTTAAAGAATGCCTTGTAGTAGTACAAGCGTTTGTTTCCTATCTTTAACATACGATTCCCTTTCTGTTAGAGAAATAAAATGTCAGAACATGTCTCCCAGAATTACAACACGTAAGTCATCCAAACACATGAAAACATAAGTTATACAAAGGTAATTGCAATACTGAAAGGTTCTAATATGGACTTTTAATTTATAAGTGTACACCACCGTGAGCATTTTTATAAAGTGCGCTTTATAAAAGAAGTAGAGATGCCGTGTTCTATTATGTATATTTCTGTGAGTGTTGCCTTCTTCTGAGGATGAATACAGAATGACCAAAAAAGTTCTCTTAGGTTCTGCAGTCAAATATCTGATATGTGCCTCTAAAATTCATTCAAAGAAGAAAGGTCCTTACATATTGTAAGTTACAAACCACCGGGAAAATGTACTGTAGAAAACAGTCAAAGATTTCTAGTCCTTTTTTGACACAAATCCCAACCTTGGGGCCTTGCTAGAATAACACTGAACCTTAGCTAATAAAATACCCTGGGCGTACGGAAGGCTTAACATTAAGATACACTATTTCTGGTTAACTGGGAGCAAATGAAGGAAAGAGTTTGGAAAGCTGTGGAAATCATGAGGTAGTGGGGTCCTGATTTTCCAAGGGCAAAAGCCGGTGCAGGTCCACTGAACACAGTAATCAATTTCCAGCAGTTCAGGATTACAGTCCTTTTTTTTTTTTGTAAAACCAGCGAACCTAACAACTAGATTTCAGCTTTCTAATGTCATTACAGAAAAGCTTATTTCCTTTAATAATAATAATAAAAACATTAGTTTCTTTTTTTTTTTTTTTTACTGCAATTTAGGCTAAAGAGAATAGTCTAATCCACTATTAAAAACTTTAACAAAGGAAATGTCATTGTGCATAAAAGCTTCTCTCTACTACTTGAAGAAAGGTCTAGCTAGACTGACGGCAAATGATGAAGCAATAGGCAGTATTCAAAGAGATTTCTGATAGTGATACTTCAGGTCTTTCTCCCTGCAGGCTGGCTACAACACATCTGTAGGAGTTGAAAATTGTCTCCAAAATTATTCCAGTTACTCACTACGCAGGCTGTCTCTTGTCATTAAGAGTGTGTCAATGTTCCCATCCTAAATCCTTAGGATCAAAGCTCTACAGTTCAATATCTTAATAAAGAACAAAAAAGCCTGGCCTGAGGCTAGAGCATGACATCCAAGGTACCAGCCTTAAAACTGAAAGTTGCCCACACCATCTTCTCCCTCCCCAAATCTATTTTATTTTGCCTTCAGCTTTCTTGAAAACCAGGAATTTGCACTTTAAATTCCAGGCAAGTATTAGAAAGATTAAAATGCCATTAAAAAACCCCCAAAACTATTTTTAAGAACTATTTAAAAACTATTATATAGAAACAGAAGTTTTAAATCTGCTAGTCAAGTCTGAGGTATGGTAAGTATAGGTAGTACTAAAGTTTCAGGTCATATTCTGAAAGACCTCAGCTGCTGAAAAGCCAGGCCCAAAAAATCCAGAATCATCTTCATTTGAAAATCCTACCCTTCTCCTAACGATCCTCTGACCTGCACATCACATATGTTGTCTCTGTATGCATAAATTATGTGCATTTTTAAGTTCCTTCCTAGATTCTCCCCTTTATTATACTAATTATTACGGGGAAAATTGTTTTGCTACCCATCAAGTTGCTAACTGTAGAACTCAGCAGCACCTCTTCAGCAGGTCACAGGTATGGCTGTACATCTTTTGTCATCATGCATCAATTAACACGAGCAACCCAAATATCTGCTGTGTGGAAAAAGGAACTTCCCCCTACCTCCTCTATATCATTTTATCTCATACCACAATATAAAGGCTGGGAACTACCAATTATTTCAATAGAAGCTGCATATACAAGTCAAATAGAAGATGTGTTACACAGACCAGAATAATATATTGGAAAGGAGAATTTGGCTGCATAGAAGTTTGTTTAAATGACTTTTGCCCTTCACTCAAATGTGTAGAGAGCAACAAACCTAGGACTTTCATTATACCTGACAAGAAAATGGTAAGCCAAAGGTGGTATTTTGCAATATATTTTAAGACTCTCAGCAGCTTAATATTCAAGTATCTCATATCTGGCTTTAAAAATAGTTTGCTTATGTTTTTGTTGACAATGTAAATTTTGTGGAAAAAACAGATACTCACTGAAACTACGTTCACAAAGTCATCGTCAGACAAGGTCTCTAACATCTCAATGACCGAGGTGCGGATCAGCTTCAATGTCAATCCACTGACACTCCCGCTCCTAACAAGATGATAGAAATATTGAATTTAACAAATTTTATTTAAAATGTACAAAGAAAATACAGAGCACCGGTCAGCACTCTCATCAACCTTCCCACTAAAATTGCCAATAATTCTCCTGAGTTCTCCAACTCATCATTAGTGTTATTACATTATCATAATAAAAAACTAAGTCCAAAAGTGGTGTTCAAAGCTCCAGTCCTGTGGCTGAGATGAAGTCATAATGATATATCACTTCCTCATTTTCATTTCAAGCAATCCGAGAGAGTTTTCCACCTTCAACCAATGCATTATGTAAACATTTTATACTCGTACGCACAGATTTACAGCTTTAGATTTTCAGATACCCAAATGACATCTTGTTTGATTCAAGGCAAAACCTAAGCTGAAGTGAAGAAATAACAAATGTTGATAAAACGCCCTGCTGATATGAAAGCACTTCACCACATTTAAAAGCATTAAATGCAAATTCTCTTACAGAGAATTTTTTCAGCATATAGTAATCTGTTTTACACATCAGGTTCAATGTTTCCTTCAGTCCCTCAACATCAGCTACACAAACAAAGCCTTGCCAAGGCAAAGAGAGTGTTTTTATTCATTTCTTTGCTCACTTTCTATTAATGTTGTATAGTAACCAAACTTGGCAATTTTTAAATAGGCATGGTAAAACATGCGAAATCTGCATACATTCTTATTTTCAGGCTCATGAAATCAGGATTAAATCTACTGTAATGTTTGTGTTTGACAACAAATCTTGGCATGCACATGAGAAATTTTCAGTTGATTACTTCAGTAATTAAGAAGCTGAAAGCAGAATATTAAAGTGATTAAAAAACACTTCCTTGTGCCCAGTTTAAACAACTTCCAGGTTTGGTTTGCGCTTTTTGGAACTATTTTTTCCTGTGTAGGTATTTTGTTCATACCAAGATTTTTGATCCTACCATATAAGGACTTCTTAATCCTCTCTCTTCTTCAGCATACAGATTTGTTCAATATATCTAAGTACTTTTATCCCTCTAATGTCAATATCCAGACATTAAACACTTACGCATCAACTAAAATAAGCATGTCTTTGGGAGATGCAGCTCCTTGGATATACCTGAAATAAATAAAGGGTAGGAATGACACAAATTTTAAAACAGTTTTGTTGCATGTGATGGAAGACACTCTGCGATCTCTAAGCTAAATCCAGCTGAACCAACAAAATCCTCCTGCCGTAGCTAGAAGAAAACCAAGCGCTATCTTGCTGTGTCTTCTAAGTAAACCAAAAGTCAAGTCCAAACGACATTAGGAAAGCCTGAAAGTAGGATACACTGATCAAAATTTACTATTTTCAGATGTTGATAACTGAAAAACATGAATGCTATTTCAGAGCTAAAGACCTTGATGACAGATGAATTATTACATCAGCTGAGTTTAGGGTTAAATATTTTGTCCTTTGAAAGAATATATTCAACTAGTATGAATCTGAAGATCAATATGCATTATGCCTTGAGAGGCTTACAGAAAAAAAAATCATAAGAAACAATCCTACTGTTCTCTGTCTTTTACCAATCTAGTGATTCTTTGCGCTGGTCTAAATCACTGAGACATATTTGTAAACACTTGCAAAAGTCTGGAAGAATGGCTCAGTCTAATAATCTGAATTACATTTGATTTTTGGACAAAACCAAGGTTTTTAATTGCTTTATTCCTTTTTGATAGTTATGCTCCTATAAAAAGGTCCATGTAATGCAAAAGTACAACACACTACAGTGCATATTGCGTAACAAATAGTGTGATTTGAAAATTTCTTTTAGAAGAATTAACACATTTTATAAAAATAAAATAGCAATATATAAAAGTAAGGACCATTAGATAGAAATAATCAGAAAAAAAAAGTCTTTAAAGTCATATCTAGAAAGTAAGAGACATATATACATCAGTCCTTTAAAGAAAGCTTACCATGGTCTTCTGCGAACATCATACAGATCTATTTTGTTTGGAGTTCGACTTTTATCTACCCATGGGGAAGCTAAAAAAGGAAAAAAAAAAAGTAAAATAAATGTATCTTAAGTATTTTAAATGCAGCGGTATAATGAATCAATATCACAAAGTTTTCGCTATATAAATATCAACATATGGTATAAATAAACAAATCTGTATTTGCGTAATCTGTTTTTGAACTACATATATTCTCCTATATATATGAGCATATAATATAATTCAATAAAGCTATATATAAAGGCCTTAAAAGATCATATGGTGTTGAAGAAACAGTTATTGACTACGACTGACTACTGACTTAAACAGAAGCCAAATTTCAACCAAAGTAGTTTAGAATATGAAATAACTTTTTTACAAGAAAGTACTTAGTTTTTTAAAAAATTATTAGTTATTTAATGTTGTATACAATAGTGCTGTGTTGATCTAAAGCTCAGCTACACATCTGAAAAATGATTCACTGACTCAAGAGAGCTTTGCATAAAAATGCAAATTAGAAGAATAACATGAAAGTATCATATTTTCTGAAAATAAAATGAGATGGAAATAGTCGAGTCTTTGTAAAGAAAATGCTAAGATTAATAACCTTTTGCAAGCATTTACTATAAGCTTTACCATAATTTTAAACAAGGGTAGGCATCTTTTCCTCACTGAAAAACAAAATGAGCCTTTCAAAACCACTTCACAGCTCAGCAAACACAAATAAAAATGTGAAAAGTTACATGAAATGAAATAATGTTTTGCAATTTGATCTCTCACTGTATGCCAACAGCATTGGGAGAGCTGTTTCCTGACGTTAATAATTTTTCTGTCTGGGAAATAAAGAAAGATATAGACAGCTCCAGGATTCTTCCTGAAAAACCATTCATCTAAGGCAAATGGGAAGATCTATAGTATCTCTATCCATGAATATAAAAGAAGCTATCAGCTTAGAGTAGCTGCCTATTTCTGATTTTACTAAATAAACCCTTTCCTAAGTGACCATAACCTGAGTTGGCGTATCAGTTACTAGAACATTTAAACAGAGCATAACCCACAGGACATTTATCAGTGTACATTTATCAGCTACAGAAAACATTGCATATTATTGCACCCCAGAAGAACCTCAAACTCTGTATCAGTATTGTTTATGATCTCAGACTAGACCACCTAACAGGTCCTTTGTGATCCGAAGGGATAAGGGTCTTTGAAATTTCCAGAAATCAGAAAACAGAATTTTTGAGACTGGTATATGTCAAATTTGTAATCTAATTTTTATTACTTAGGTATGGATAGGTTAAATTTGCCAGTATTTTAAGAGCCTGAAGCCATGGTTAGCACATGTTCGATCATGAACTTTTTGTGTCCATCCAGAGTAACCCATCTATTAGAATTCCATCTGAAAATCCATCCTTGAAATACATTCCCTGAGACTTGCAAAATCTGCATCCAGTGTACTCATTTTAGTTTGTATTAGGAGTAGTTTAGGTAAAATAGCAAATATAAAAGTACTGACCAACACTACTATATCTTTGCTCAAACTTTCAGTCTTTCCACAAACATCCAATAATAGCCTATACCCTATCAAATCTGTCCCTTTTGATCAACCCATATCTTGGACAGTCTTCATAAACAGAGAATTATCTGAATGTATGCATTGAGATTTATTTCAAAACAACAGGTAAAATGCAATTTACACTGCTGGTGTGACAATAACTCTTAGCAATCTCCACTAAGAAGTGAATTAAAAGTTTTTTCTAAAGGTATGTTTTTCATATAAAAGGTAAGTCCCACTCCTTAACTACATTCTCCAAAGCAAACCGATGGTGATTCAAAGAGAATTCGAACACGGGACCTGAAGAAGAGTGCTTCTAACATCTTTGTATTCTCCTATAACAGCAGAATCTGACATAAGCATTCATTTAAATTGAATCTATTTTCTAAAGGCTCACAAAATAATAGAGTAGCTCCTTAGCTAACATAAATTATCTACTGAAAATGATCACATGAACATTTAGCTACAATGTATCTGATATCATAACCTTCAAGAAGATGATAGTGTAGCTTACTTCGCATATTATTTTGAACTACAATCTAACTTCTCTAAATTCTGAACTAAAATTTACAGAAATATGGGTTAAGATTACATTTTAGCTGTGTAACGGAAGACAATACAAAAAATAATCCAGCTACATTTTTTCTGCAAAATCTGAGAGCTACAAACATGTGTTAACCTGACAAGTAAACACATAATTTCCTTGAGGTCAACACCAGTTGCCTAGACAGAACACACTTCAGAATCGTGTCCTTTACATCAACTATAGTGTGGCAAATCTTTCAGAAACGTGAAGTGGGAAAATTAATACTAACCTAAACTCGTGAGGAAATATCAAATAATAAAATTTGAAATGCCTGAAACTTTCCCTAGTATTTCCAAAAGCACCCAAAGGCTCTGTGTAACAAAGGCTGTTTTTTTTTTTAAACTTCAATACAAACCAGAACAATGCTTTTTTTAAAATTCAATTTTTCTTTCCTTTCTTTCTCTTTCTGGAGAAAATGCTCAAAAATTCTGGTTGAAACAAAGTAAAAGAAAGGATATGAAGAGAAATCTTTCCAAATTACTCTTAAGAGGAAGTTCCTTCCATTAAGACTAAAGCAACTAAACCTTGCACTCAGTTCTACCATAGTTTTTCGGTAATTTCCTGGATTGCAACAAAGTTCAAACTATCCCTTTCTGGCTACATCTATATTAGTAAGTTAAGAAGCCCAATGGAAGGTAAAACATTCACCAGAACTAGACTATGAACTATTACAATGGTCCGGTTATACCCTTAGCTCACAAAAGAAACTGAATAAACCACTCAGCACATTCCTTACAGCCTGTCTAAGTCTTTTGGAGATTACTGTGAATGGTAACACTTACAGTTTTCATTTTGGGAGGCAGACTGAGTGGGGAACACAACAGCTAAATTCTATTTCTCTTGCACTAGCTTGGCCCTTGCAGTATGCACAGTCCTGGAAAGATTGTCAGCATCTTCCAAGAGATCTGGAGAAGATCTTCAAAAAATTTATTTCTCACCATGCCATTAGACTATTTTCTGTGCCACATGTCAATAAGTTTCTTTTTCCTAATTAATGTATTATCTTCTGTTGAGACAAATATAACAAGCTCCTACATGCTTAGGTTTACACGTGAGGAAATTTTTCTGGATTTATGCTGTGACTGCAAAATATTTCATCAGATATTAAAGGGTGCTGGATCATATAAACACTAATTAAGAAATACAATGTTTACTGAGAAAACTAGTTCTACTGATCTTTAGGATGTTCTCTACAACAGTTTACATACTCTAATAGTAAGTCTGTGCATGGTTAAACATAAATAAAGACTCAGACCTTAGTGTCTAAAACTTCATTCACACCAAAGAAGTGCTGAATTCCCTCTTCAACCTCAAGAATTAACATGACTAAATTACTCATTCACCCTAAGGTCTCTCTGGATTAACACTTTTAATTTTAGATGGCTCTGAATGGTCTAAAATCTATTCACCGGTTTTGGTAACGTTCTGAGTATTTAAGGATCTTATTGAAATTGTTGTTACTAGGAAACTGAAATTCCCTTAGAACTTCTGACCTCCAATGATTTAATTTTAATTTACCCTGATTTCACCTTTTAAAAAATAATTTTTAAAAGATGATAAATGTTTTCTGTGCAAAAATAAGTAATTATGTATTTATAATTATACAGGAAATATTTAGAAGGGATGGAGACTACTGAAAAAGACCTGTGTTGCCTTGGTCTGTACACAGAACATGCAATAAAGCCTTTTGGGGAAATTGGCTTACATCTTACTGACAAAAGCCATTACATG
This sequence comes from Himantopus leucocephalus, assembly GCA_003993805.1. Classification (NCBI taxonomy): domain Eukaryota; kingdom Metazoa; phylum Chordata; class Aves; order Charadriiformes; family Recurvirostridae; genus Himantopus; species Himantopus leucocephalus. The sequence continues at coordinate 12,056,992 of RSEF01000001.1, read as the reverse complement.
GTCTAAGATAAAAGCAAAATGAAATACACAAAAAGATGATTACACATTTTCCTAAAAAACTAAAATTGAAGATCAAGGATTTTGAGATTTACAGTTTTATTTATATAACCTATTTTTTAAAACATGCATTTTGATCAAATGCCTTGGAACCTGGATCACCGAACATCTTGAAGAAGTCAGCCGTACCGCGTTTCATTGCTGCATACTGATATCTTTAAACTATGTCAACACTACACAGTTCTCTGTTGCATACATTAGGCTTTGGTCATGTTCTCCTTTGATGATTTTCATGTTTGGTATATGGTTAGATTCGATATTTTATAAATTATTCATTGGATTTGATATCCCGCCCACTTCTGCTGTTTGCATTATGGAGGTACAGGCCTGGCCAGATTTCAAGCAAGAGTAAGGCATGCTCTTCTGTTATTTCTGCACATGTAGAGTGGAAATCCTCAGTTTTCTTGATTACGTGCAAAACCAATTCATGCAGTACAGAGGCTGTCACAGAGTAAAGCCTAAATGAAAGTATTCCTCAGAAAAAAGAGGCTTTGGCTACATCTGTCCATTTTTAATTCATGAGATGAGTCCAGAAGCATAGGGGAGTGTCATGGGGGAGCCCTTCCTGAAAGCCCTGCTGAATGAGACCTCAGTTACCTCTACCCTGTTCTACTGGTGAGGTATGTGTGTGCAAGGAACAGAGAGGCACAGATGAATTATTAACAGCTTTACATCCCTGTAACACATCTGGGGAAAGAGGCTAAAAGCTGATAGTAAGACAGGTAACAAATGCCAATCATCTAATCCCAGAAAGCATCATCCTATTCTGACTCAAACTTCATTACCTTTCCATCCATAGGGTTACTAGGTAATCAGCCTCAATATAGTATTTACTAGGTTAGGCAAACAAATATTTGTTAAAAGTTTATTTTTACCTTGCTATCTCTCAAGAAAAGATTCATGTGGATATTCAACACATCCATAAATACAGACTACTCCATTCCGTGCCAGAGTCAATGAAGTCTGGAGGCAAGTTTGAGGTGCAAGATACAGCTTATACTTGGCCCTTAGATTCATTTCACATTTTCTCTCACCTTTTAGTGAACTTTTGTGAACAAATCTGCATTCAGGTATGCGATAGCCAACACTAGTTGGGAAATGCGGTGTTCCTCAGCTTACTACTCAGAAAACGACGTGAATTTTGGTGTAGCAGCAGCACCTTTGCAGAACTACTTAGTTATTTTTCAGTAAAAGGTGAAAAGTGATGAGACGTAGTAGCTAAAAACAATTAAATGGCCATAACTTTAAGAGCCCCTAACATTAATCATCGTAAAGCATTTTGCACCACTATACTTAGAACTCAGGATAATTATATCATAATGATGCCTTGGATTAATAACTGATTAGTACTATTCCCCCACGAGAGATACTGCTCCTGACCAACTCCGTGTTACCACAGATGTTCAGTCAAGACTGAACACAGCCACTTCTTAACTATTTTACTCAGAAATTGACTTAAAATTGCCAAGAGTTCAAATTATCTTCCGGTAAAATCTATCTCCCATAGACAGCTCTGCGCAATGTCCTCTGTAACTTTTATAGCACCATCACCACACAGAAAAGAGAGGATAATCATCTCACAGAATTTTTATTTCAGAATGCATTGCCTGTGTGGTTGTGGGCAATACTGGGCTCAGTTTCATCCCAAATCCGTTCAGCAATGAGTTTTATATGGGAACAGTTCGTACGCAAACAAATACTTTGCTTTATCAGTCCCAATATGCCAAAAGAAACAAAAGCTACTTGAATGTTTAACACATACCACAGTCTGCGACTTAAAAGTAACCCCTCAAATGGCTCTGTGTTATCTTAGTTCAGAGGCAAATATTTCTGCTGCCACATCTATAAACTGAATCGAATCCTCAATAAATGTGTTGCTCACATTGGTTCTAGCTGGACTTGCTATCATCCCCCCAAAGGGAGGGTGGAGTATCAGAGCTTGACCAGAAGAGGTACAGAAGTAACAAGATGTTTTGTTGGCATGTTTTTTGTTGTTGTTTTTCTTTTCTCCTATAAGAGCAAATTCTGGAGATTTCAATTGGTATCATGAAAACACAGAGAAGGTATGAACTTCAGCACACAGGTATGGTGGCCTGCTGGCTGCAATTTCATTAATTCACTAGAAATAACACATTGTCCTGTAACTGGGTGGACCTGCTTGCACAACTACAACGTTCAGAACATCACTTTTGAAAAATAAGCCACAATTAAACACAGTGTAAGATTTTCCATATCATGAGTACGATTAGATCCAAATCATCTCAATCCATGTCCTTTCCTCCCCGAAGTCAACAAAAAAATGAATTGAACAATGCTCAAAAAGGCTTGTTTCAATGTAAATATTAAAACTATCCAACTTACACATTAATTGATAATTTATAAGCTGAATTACTGGGAAAGTTTTGGGTTTGTTTTTGGTTTGGTTTTTTTTTTTTTTTTTTTNTTTTTTTTTTTACTTTAAAGGCTCCTTTAAATGTTGAGTTGCTAACAGAAACTGACAGCTATAAAATATAAAATCTTTTGCAAAAGAAAAAAAGTGAAGTTCTCAGTTTTTCAAGGCTTTTGATTCATTTTGTATGGATTTTTTTAGGCTTTCTATTCTCTTAGTATCTGCTTCAGTAATGACTTTCTTTGGAGAGTTCAATATCATGGCTGTAACACTATTGCTTACCATTAACGGTTAACACAAGAGCAGCTGTGCACAGCAAGTCCTTCATTTGGAGAGATACCTTTTTATTTTATTAGAAATTGATTTTTAAAGTCCTTCCATTATTAATTTGTCTAAGCAGGGAATGCTCCAGTAGCTGAGTGAGACCTGCTTCACTGATACCTGGAAATAGGTTCAAGATTTATTTATTTTTTTTT
>RSEF01000001.1:12036868-12054060 GCA_003993805.1 Himantopus leucocephalus | reverse complement strand
AAAACAACACAACACAGCAGAGAGAAGTCACAGGCCTATGCAGCATTTTGGGAGAGTGGAAGTTGCCAGACATACCGCATTGGGGAAGAAAGTTTTAAATTTAATTTCCCATAGGCCCTTGTTAAATCTCCAGATGGAAGTGGGAAGATTTGGAACATCTGGGGACAGGATAACGTTTCTTTTTCAGTTTTATTTTTGTAATGAATTGCCTCAACTTTTCAGATCTTGACCAAGTGTGGCACATTCCCACCTTCAGCACACTGCAGACCAAATACTGTCACACCGAGTCTAGGTTCAACATTTATTCATAAAAGATGCTGAATTTATTCATGCGTCATCATGCTGGTATAATTGCTATATAAACCCCACTAACTGGAATCTGAAACTTTCCATATCAGTGCTACCCTTTCTGGTATTACATTTGGCAAATATTGTTTAGTATACTTCCCTGAGACAGCTGAGTCGGTGATGCCGATCAAACAGGTGTTTTACTAAACATTCATCTAAATCAAGAGTGTGTTTTCATTTGAGTAATCCTTTGCAGCCAAACGTTCTTAAGTGTATTTATTGCTATAAATAGAAAATCTCCTATATCATATTCAACTGCAAATAAATGTCTGCTGTCTGCAGTCCAAAACAAAATGTATCCTTTACAAAGAATCTTAGCCTTACAAAAAATAAATAAAAATAAAAAGAGAGGTGGTATCTGGCAAAAGGCACATAAATACAAAGTGTTCTTTAAATTTGTTTAATTAGTAATTGCTACAGTGAAAATAATATGCTTCCCATTGCAGTATTTTAATGAAACATTGATTAACATTTATAATCCTCATTACCCCTATAATTAAGAAGGATTTCAATATTAAAAAAGGAACTGTTTGGTTTGTACCTACACTTTCTAGTAGCCTGCCAAAAATTTGATATTAAATTGTTCTTTCAGATAGCTGCTTTCTAAAACCTAGCAATAAAATTAGCTGGGTAGATGCATCACAAAATGTAAGTAACAATATCTGCCAAACCATATTAAACTACTTTAATTAAATTAATTTCTTTTTGTGTAACAGACTTGTCCACTGCTCTGTGTTTAATTATAAATTAAATTTGCAGTCAGATCTATATTAAAGTACCTTTCTATCTACAAGGAGACAATGAAGTTCTACATGTACAAGCCCATAAGGAATGGATTCAAGATTTAAAAAAAATAATTAAAAAAAAACTTTAATTTTTCAGACTTCTGCCACCAAAGAAAAATCACTTTGGAAACAATATTATAAAAAAAATCCCAAAACAAACAAACCCCAAACCTGATCTACATTACAGATTCTAGGTGGTCCTTCTTGAGCAGGAGGGTTAGGCCAGATGACTTCCAAAGGCTTCTTCCAACCTCTATCATTCTGTGATTATGGTCACTTATTCTTATATTTTAAAAAGGCATCAGATATTCTGTATTAGATAGTCCACATCTGGTGAAAGAGATACATCCTTCCAGAATATTCATCCATTTCAGGTGTCTGTTTGGAGTATCTTATCCTCTGAGGATGACCATATTTCCCTTTTCTTTTAAAGCTGAAAGTTTTGGATATTAAAATACTATGTTGTGATATTTGCAATTTTATGTCTTTGCAAGTTTCAATTTGGTTGAAACAAATTGGTAATTTCAATGATATTGCTAAAATGCTGTCAGATTACTGCTTTTAATTTGAATCAAAACCTACTGAAACCCTATGTCTGGACTAGAATTAGGCAAGTGTTTGTAAAATGACATCTTAGAAGTTAATACTAGTTTCTAGAATGAGAAGCCTAAACTCAAAAATTAGGCAGGAAGATGTACATCTACTAGTACTATTGAGAAGGTGCTTCAACATTTATAATAATTTGTGCTCTCTTGCCATCTCACAGAGAATCCAAATTTTAAACTTGGTGGCTCACAGTTTTCCCTATGAAACTCGTCTGATTTTGTTTATTGTTTCCACAAACTTGCCTTTCAGAATTCCGTAGTATCAAATTTCAGGAGGGTTTTCTTAAAAAAAAACCTCACAAAATACATTTCAGCTTGCTTTTGTGTTAGTGGTGAAAACCCTTGCACTATACATAAATAATGGAAAATGTTTCNTGTTTTCCCTATGACACTCTTCTGATTTTGTTTATTGTTTCCACAAACTTGCCTCACAAAAATACATTTCAGCTTGCTTTTGTGTTAATGGTGAAAACCCTTGCACTATACATAAATAATGGAAAATGTTTCCATTGCAGGGCAAAGGTTGGAAACTTCTACAATAAACCTGGTGGATTTTGTAAAGAAACTAGAATTGAAAACATGCATTCAAGACAACAGAGCCCTCAGAACAAAACAAAATGGGAGGAAAAGAAATTACTTATATGCCTAGTCCTATCCTGCCTTCTGCAGACAACTCAGCTAAAATTCTGTTTGCAAACCGAACATTAAGAAACAGGAAGGGTTTTCTCATACGAGTTACATATGGGAGATATTCAAAAAAGCTGATTGTGATTTCCTGTTGAAAAGAAGAAAAGAAGCTGTAACTAATTCCCCAAAATGCCATCACATAAATCTGGATTCCTTGTTTTCTGAGATGACTCACAATAGCCTCTGAGCACGCACTGGGCAGCGGGGCAGGATAATGACCTCAAGGTCCCTGTGGCTGCAAGCCAGACAGGACCGTACACAAAACATTGTCATGTCTAACAGAATGCAATACATATTCACTACATGCCTTTATGTCTGGGTCTGGCTCTTCTGGGCAGGCTTGTCGATACGAAGAACGCAACTGAAATTCTGATTTCAGGAACATTCTGGCACATGGATATTTAAAACTTTTTTTTTAATTCACAGATTTCAATGCAGGTTGAATTTGATTTTACTGGATCTGATCTCATCCATCACATTTATCCTCTTGCTAAGGAAATTAAGTTTAGTGCCAAAAGCTTAAACAACAGAAATCCCTCCCCTGTAGCTTCATGAGAACACTCTATTTACCCGCATATCGGTCACCAAGGATTCTGTGCGTACTGCTTACAAGGCTAAGGGTATGAGCAAAAATGGCCTCTGGTAATGGTATGCTTCTAACATGAAGACTGAGGCATTACAGTTGGCTGTGAAAAAAGTCACTTAGAATGTCTGAGCCATTTGATTTCAATGACTTGACAATTTCTGTTAACTTGTTTTAAAAATGTTAACGTTTTTTAACTATTGTTAAAAATTATTAAATGTCAAAAAATTTAAATGGAATGCTCAGAAAATATCAAAAGTTTGGGCAACTGTATATTGTGTATTAAACCTGTACCAGTTCACATTTTTTATGTGTTAATAGTAGGTCTGTGTTAATGACAGGTGAGATGGACAATTGTAACTTGAAGAGAAAATTTTCATCATGCAGAATCCAAAGTACTTGCAACCTAACTTCATTACATCCAGTGTAATAATTTTCAAAATGTTTGCAAACAACAACTGCCTGGCCTGTACCTAGTTTTTGCACAGATGGATGAACGCAGACAGAAAACATATGGAGTCTTCCTTTCATCCTCAGTCAATAAGCCAACAAATGCAATTTAGTTTCTGAGCAGGAAGAAGATGTCTGGCGCTACTTTGTGTCAGCAAACATTATTTCCCCTTTGAGCAAGAGGGAAATTATAAAGGGAAATTAGAAGAGATTATGGAATAAATTGTAGTCTCACACAAATATGCTTGTTTCTCCAGATAAAATCAGTCTGTTCCTTAAAAATGAAGGGCCCTACGTACACCAGCAGGCTCTGAAACCTCCTGGGATATCGGTGCCTCTGTTCAAGCTCATATTTACGTGGTGAAGACGTGCAACCTGGAATTAGAGTTGTGGGAAAAGGAGAGGGACAAAAAGCTGCAAGAAATCTCTTGGGAGCCTCTGCCTCTTGGCTTGGGAGCTTCACTTAAGCTCAAGCCCTTGCTCCTTGCCCGAGCTACATTGTGTGGAGGTCTGTGTACCATGTTGTACTTTGCTGACCCTGACCCTGACTCAGGGACTTCCTGGCCTGACCTCAGAGCGGCCTTGTCAGTATGGACTTGTTGGGCTGACATGTGAAGCTGACTCCAGCACAAGCACTGTGTATACCAGGAGATCCTAATATGTCCAACTTTTTTAACCTTGTCTTTTCCACGGATTAATACTTGTGCTGAAGAAAAAATAACAAATAAATAACACCCTACTTCCTAGAACAAGCACTGAGTACACTGTTACTTCTGAACTGACAGTAATAGAGTAAGATTGGAGCTAAGTAGAAAAGCTTTCTCCCTGTGGACGAGTACCTTTGCCCTGGCTAATCCATCAGTTGTACACTTCCATACTGGCCCAACAGTGCTGGTCCTCTTTGACAAAGTCTATGTGGACAGATACTGAAAACACAACTGGACATTGTATGAAAACAATTACACGTGATGTTGTTTCTGTTGTTCTGAACGACAGTATTAAGATTTCTAAGTGAGGTTTTTCTCAAGTTTTCATTTGGAAGTGGAGGAAAACACAGAGTGACAAGGAAAACTACTATGATGGAGACTGCTCCCCCCCCCATTAGGTATTTATACACACTTGTAAGATCCCTCGGAATCTCATCTTCTCTAGACAGAAAGCTAGCTCTCTCAGCCTCTCCTCATACGACAGATCCTACAAATTCTTAATCATCTTTGTGGTTTTTCAGTAAGTCCCTGGCTCTCTTCTATTGGGAAGTCCAGAATTGTATCTTTCACTCCAGATGTCTCACCAGTGCTAAGTCAAGGGGAAAGACTATCTCCCTCCACTTGCTGGAAATGCTCTGCCTAATGCAGTCCAGGCTGTTATTGGCCATGTCCAACTCGTCCATCAAGACCCCATTTTTTTTCCTGTAAAGCTAATTTCCAGCTGCTCAGCCCTACATGTACTGCAGTTATTCCTCTATGAGAAACAGGACTTTGCATTTCTCTCTTTTGAACTTTCCATGAGACTCCTTTCAACTCAACTCTCCAGCCTGTTGAGGTCCCTCTGAATGGCAGTACAACCATCATGTGTGTGAGCCACTCCCAATTTTGTACTGTCTACAGACTTGCTGAGGGTGAACCCTGTCCCATAATCCAGGTCACTAATGAAGATGTTGAATAGCATTAGCCCCTGTTGAATAATATTGAATCCTGGGGCACACCACTTTTGACTGGCCTTTGTCTGGACTTCATATCACTTCTCATAAGCATCTAAGACCAGAATTTCAGGCAGTTTTCAGTCCACCTCACCGTCCATTTATCTAAGCCATACTTCATCAGTTTGTCTATGTGGATGTTAAGGGAAACAGTGTCAAAAGATTTCCTCTTGAAGTCAAGAGAAATAGCAACACTTTTTTTTTCCTTCACCCACCAAGTCTATCATCTCATCATAGACATTTATCAGGTTGATCAAGCATGATCAACCCCTTTCACCCATAATGACCACTCCAAATCACCTTCATGTCCTTTCTATGCTTCAAAATAATTTCCAGGAGGACTCGCTCTATCACTGTCCCGGGGACCAAGTTGAGTCTGACACCTTGTAGTTCCTCAGATCCTCCGTCTTGCTCTTCTTGAAGATAGAAATGACATTTGTTTCCTCAGGAAAGAGGGAATCTCAGAAACCAGTCCTGATTTCCACTACCTTTGAATGATAATCAAGGAAGGCCTTACAGTGACATAGAATCATAGAATCACAAACTATTTAGGGTTGGAAGGGACCTTAAAAGGTCATCTAGTCCACCCTCCCCTGCAGTGAGCAGCCTGTCCTCATAGGGGAGGTGCTCCATCCCTCTGATTGTTTTTGTGGCCCTCCTCTGGACCCTCTGCAACAGGTCCATGTATTTCCTGTGCTGGACACAATACTCCAAGTGGGGTCTCATGAGAGGGGAGCGGAGGGCTCCCTCGACCTGCTGACGATGCTTCTTTTGATGCAGCCCAGGGTATGGTTGACCTTCTGAGCTCCAAGCACACATTGTCAGCCCATGCTCATGTCCAGCTTTTCATCCACTAGTACCCCCGAGTCCTTCTTGGCAGGGCTGCTCTCAATCCCTTTATTCCCCAGCCAGTATTGACACTGAGGGTTGCCCCAACCCAGGTGCAGGACCCTGCACTTGGCCTTGTTGAACTTCATGAGGTTCACATGGGCCCACTTCTCAAGCCTGTCCAGGTCCTGACATCCACCAGTCCCCTCAATACTCATGGGTGCATCCCATCAGGTCACAAAGATGCATGTCCAGTTTGTTTAAATGTTCCCTAGCCTGGCTGTCCTCCACTGAGGGCAAGTCATCCTTGCTCCAGAATTTCCTTCTGATTGCAGAGGCCTGTGATTACTGAGGGTTGGTCTAAGAGTAAGGACTGAGGTAAAGAAGGTAATGAGTACCTTGGGCTTTTCCATGCCTTTTGTCAACAAGTCCCCTGTCCCACCAGGGAGCAGCAGGCCCACATTCTGCAGCAAGCCCATATCTTCCTTAGTCTTTCTTTTGTTGCTGATGTTCCTGTAGAAGCTCTTGTTGTTGTAGAATGAGTATGTATTACATCCTTCCTAAAAGTTTCATTCACTTTATATCTTTATTCTTCTGAGCTCTTTTATTAAACTACTGTTTACTTACTCTTGAGTTGTTCAGAGCTCATAGAATAGCTAATAGAAATCTCAAAATTGCTCTTGGCATCTTCATATCAAAATGGATGGTTGCCAGCACAGCAGCAGAGCATAGCATTTGTCTTCACAAATATGCTGCCACTGAAACTAATGAAAATGTTGATACTAAGTACCCTCACTAATCTTTAAAATTATTTTAGGCAAGACACACTTTCTTAAATAATTTAAAGAAGAAAAAGTTCAGTATGAGGAGACTCATACTGACTCTTTAAATCAAGTTGATTAAAACCCTAATTGAAAGAGTTGAAAAAAAGGTTTGAAGCCCATGGATGTATTCGCGTCTTGGGCCATTTCTGTCTTGATGTTTGAGAATGAGAGCTGAACCGGGTATATTCTAGCGAAAAATAGTGAATAAACAAAATGAAGCAAGTAATGTATTAATCGATAGAGAAGTTGACCTCAATGCAGTCTCTAATGTTTCTACTGGGGCATACTGTAAGGTAAACATAAGACGTTGCCATACAGGTCCCTTTTATGCCTGGCACTAGTTCTGCTAGCACTGCAAATATCAACGTATATATGTGTTTATGTATATATTTCTAATACTTAGCTTTCTTGCACATCTGGATCTATGCACCTACACAAGCATCTTCCTAAATCTGGCTTGTCTGGATTACATATTTTCTTCTTCAAAACAAAACCAGAGGTAACACCACATAGAATGTGGTTTTCTCCTCAGTAAAAAGGGACATTTGACGGACTAATTACATCATAACATTAAAGGAAGTGAATACTTTGGTACCGTTTCTTCCTCTACCTGATGTTGTTAGCTATTTTTGTAAAATAGAGTTTCCTATTCTTATTCTACTTCATCTAATTACTATTGTATCTAAGCCTAATACCATCTATTATAGTGTATGAAGAAGAAGGTCTGAGGAAAGGAACTAGTGTAAATGCCACAAGTCTCCACTAGGTCACAGTCAGAAGGAAGCTGTCTTGTCCTCTTCATAGAGACAAGGGAACACAAATGTACTGAAAAGGCAGACAAAGCATAGCTGAAAATTATATGAAATCATATATGTGATGCTAGAGGAGCGTATAGAATACATGCAGGAAACAAGGAGATATACGTCATAGAAAAATCTAATATTTCACACATACTTTCCACCCATAGAAAGATTCTTTCATGTTGCTGGTTACTGTGGTGACAAGGACAGCCCAAGAGCCTACTTAGGACAGAAGTGATGTACCGTCTAGCCCATTACTCAAGGGATACTATCAGACAAAAACATCAGTTCAAGAAACCTGTGATTGAAGACATCCTCTACAGCTTAGAAGTACCAGAGACTGATTCTTTTTAAGGGAGGAAAGACTGTGGTTATAGTTCAGCTAATAATGAGCAGACTTATCTATGCATTTTAATTTTGGGTTTTAATACTTCCAAATACGTTCACAAATATCATCACTATGGAGAAATTAATCTCTTTGAAGCGGGCTTACCTAGGGCCAATATAAGGAAGCAATGTTTTACAATTTCTATAATTTTCAAAAAGCAGATGTGAAAAGCATCCATTTCAGTATATGAAACTTAATTTCATTTTCAGAACATTTGTGTGTGTCAGATGGGCCTCTGCAAACTAAGACAAAGAGTTTACAAAAGGAGAAAGATGGACAAACTTGTGCAAAGATCTGTTCTAAAAATCTAAAACCCAAAGGGTTTACTGATTTGAGCTATAAATGGAAGGAAGAAGAAAGGAGAAGATGTACAAAACAATGCACAGACGACTTAAGGACCCTCAGGCTGCTCCAGGCTATTCTGTGTGTGTGCAAAATTTAAAAATTAGGGAATTACACAGGAATTTTTGAAGTTAAGTTCTGACAGCACTAGACAGCTAATTAGGCACGTAGGCACCTAGCTATGGAATAAGTAGGAGGTGTGAGGATCTGAGTTTTATACTAAATATAAATTTGTGTTTAGATGGAGTATATACAAGCAACATATCCACCTGAATAATAGGGAAAACAAGCTTCTCTCATTTTACAGAGATGCTTTCAGGAAGAATACATAGAAATTCTGAGGCTCCTGTGTTGTGTTGGTAAACAACTGGAGGAGACAGGTTAGCTAGGCATAAGAATATATTTCTCAGTATATAAGATAATCTTACACTTGAAAATTAATTTCTTAGCGATCACCACAGAGGTGTACTTAAGAAACAGTTCTTTTTCAGCACTTGGAAAACATCACTATATAGTAAGCGGTGACAAATGGTGACCCCAAACACAGTACTAATAGATCCCAAAAGCATTGAAACAGAACACTTGGAAATAAGAGATAGGAAATTAGCATATTCAATATTATTTTTTCTGCAACATCCCACTGCATTTACTTCACAAGCACCTAGCATGACAAAACAAACAGGATTCCAATGTTATGAAATATTTCTTCCTGTAAAGTAGCCTAAGGCAATTTCTCTGCCTGTGCTAGCAATTGTGCTAATGATACAGTAACAGCTTTAGAATAATCCCCCTCACCCTCAGAAACACAAACAGTCTTATATAAACAGAAGAGAAAGGACTTCAAAGGATCTCAGATGTCTTCCTTAACCAGTTGTAGACAAGAGACAAGACACTGCACACAGCTGTCTTTCCTGTAGCGGACATGTTATTCTGTCATTGATAACAGGATCTCCTAAGGAGAAGAGCAGCAGCACAGGCCGTATGCCTTGCCATAAAACAAGCTAGTACACATCAAACATCAAAATAAGGCTGCTGATGACCTAAATTCAGTAAAATATACATCTATTTAAATTAATTACTGTGATCCAGTAATGGAACCTTCAACAGGTGGAACAGAGGCTGGTTGAAATAATCAGGTTGTATTAATTGACCTTAGATCTAATAGACAAGACTTAATTATCAGAGATTGTGGATTCTGCAGGCAGGACATAAACGGAGCGTGGTGCAGTTGAATTTTCACTGACTTTAACCATAAGATTATCTGTCTAGTCAGCAAGTAACTACTTTTAAAACTAGACAGGTACAAAAATCTCACTGGCAAATATTCAACTGATTCTCTACACAACACATAGAAAACAATACAAAAATAATATTTAACTCTTCAGCTTTTCAAAAGACATCATCTTCTGTTCCTCTTACTGTAAAAAATACTGGTTATATATTTCACTTCCAGTTTTTTCCCTTCATACTTGCTTCATACTTTTTGTTTTTAGGACGAGTGGTAATGGGTTCAAGTTAAGCCAGGGGAGGTTTAGNGGACATCATCTTCTGTTCCTCTTACTGTAAAAAATACTAGTTATATATTTCACTTCCAGTTTTTTGCCTTCATACTTGCTTTATGCCAGAATAATTTCACAGTCTTTGAGTTACTTCTGATATACAGAAACCCCATCTATGTAAGAAAGTCATCTTTGATTATCTGTTATTGCTTGTAAATAATTCAGAATATTTTTAAGACAATATGTGACATAGGGCAGTTCTTTAGGAGACTTCACTTACCTGGGTAATACCTAGCGAGGCCAGTTGCACTGCCAAAGACCTGCCATAATAAAGTAGGGTCTTCTTCTCTGTTCCGCTTGAATACATCGTCCAACGCTGCAGTCCAGTTGAGTTCATTTAACACTATCGTTGCTGTCAAAGATAAAACATATTTGGTATTACAAAGGTACATCCTAACACAAACAACAATGACTACAAAAAGCAAACTGAACTATTGCAGAAAGTAATAACATTTCATTTAAATAATCAACAAAGTACATTCAAAGAAATACTCCTCTTCCTCAGGAATTTGAGTTCCTCATGCTCTCTTCTTCCCCTTGCATTATTTGTATGCAATGACTGTTGGTTTATTTGCATAGCCAATATCTACAAATACTTTATTTCTGACATGTCACTCTAATTGCACTTCCCAGTTATAGAAAACTAAATTCAAGCATATAAATGTGATGTTTCTACTAATTACAATACACTGCAATAAAAATAACTAGGATGATGTCAACAAACGTAGATGAGTCTCTTATCAAGGTAACAAAGATGGCCCTTCCCAAATGAATGCTGTAAGAGGATTATATGGGAAAAAGACAATATGAGTTATTTGAATTGTAACATTAAGGTGGGACCGCACGCACAATAGTATTCATTATTGCCTGCTAAAAAGATCTTACTGTTCATAGATGTGATGATCACTTACAAAAAGATCAGCAATGTGAATGTTAGTGTCTATAAGTTGGGTCAGTTCCACAATGAACTTAAAATACAATGAAATTCACATTTCAGCTAAACACTATGTGGCCAGTTAAAAAGAAACTTATATTCACAAAGTTGTCCTCTACCAAAGCTTGTTTTAATCATCAAATATATTATAGAACCAATCAAATATATAATATATTAACAAGTTCTATGCCTTTTCAAAAAAAGATATGTTGGGAGACGTACTCAAAAACTGATGAACACTACTACAGTAATAGTTAATTGACTATAGTTAGTAGTCAATGAAATTTTATTGTGATACAGAGTATCTTATGATATAACTTCTGATAAATCATGCTTTTAATCTCATTTAATCAGCTGGAAATATCCCATTAATTTTGCCCCAAAAAATTAACAATGTTAGTCAATAGCAGCTATGCAGTTAATTAGAAAGACCAAAGGCTTTTTGTTCGTTTGGTCACTAATTCTTTCTTTTGTGTTTTCTTTCTTTCTTTTTGTGTTGCCTAATGGCACTGTAAATAATGTTTCTAAAAATGAAACATCTAGATCATCAAGCCAAGAGTGGAAAGGGAATTAGAGGGGAAAATACCTTTGAAAATAGCTAAAGATGTAGGTATAAATTCTACAAAAGCCAACACTGTAATACAGCTCCTGCTTACACGGTGATATTGCGCACAGGAAAGAAAATTCAAGTTCTCTTGCAAATGAGCAAGTCAAGTTGAAGTAAAAACAGTTCATGCACATGAATGGCATCGCAGGACAAAATTTAGTACATAGGTCTACATTCTAGTCCTCTGCTACTGTGAAAAAAAGAAACAATAAAAATAAGAACAGGTTGAAAGTTAACATTTGACAGCCCATTTCCAAAGTGGGGTTGTTAACAGGTACTGGAGAAATGAGATCACAACATTGAATTNTGAGCAAGTCAAGTTGAAGTAAAAACAGTTCATGCACATGAATGGCATCGCAGGACAAAATTTAGTACATAGGTCTACATTCTAGTCCTCTGCTACTGTGAAACAAAGAAACAATAAAAATAAGAACAGGCTGAAAGTTAACATTTGACAGCCCATTTCCAAAGCGAGGTTGTTAACAGGTACTGGAGAAATGAGATCACAACATTGAATTTTATAGGCTTGTTTGTAAAGGTTAGGGAGAAAATTGCTACACCATGTGTTTTGCCAAAAGGTTTATCTGGGTTTTTTTTTAAAGTAGTTTTAAGATAATATTACTCTCTGAAGATATTGCTTTTTATAGAAGTATCAAATTAAATTTCCAACTCTTGAGATTCCCTGTAAGCAGGTACTATATACTTGTCTCTTTGTCAAGTAAATAATTATAAATATATGTTTACTTAAGAAAGAGGAATAATTCCCTGAGGCACCATGAGAATTTAGGTATCATTTTAAAATGACTACTGTTCAATTATATCTTTCAGATCCAGTTTGATCTACTGTGTAATTAAGCATTAAGTACAGACTTTCTCAAGTTAACTTTGTTTCAGACCTTACTTCCAGAAGTGGCCCATGAAGTCATTAGAAGCTCTGCCATTTACTTAGACAAGAACTTCCTTTTGTGCTTGAATTTTTATTTTTCACGATACCATTTCCTCATCTGATGTACAGAGTACTTGGCCCAGTGGAAGCCTATGCCACTGATTCCTGGTGGAATTTGGGGCACTGGAGCTTAGGACACTTACTTGAGGCACATGGGAGACAATAATTCTTACTTCTTTGCAGCTGATAAAGCATTTAGGTTTCAGGGTCCTCTATGAATTCCCAAGCTCCATAACAATGTAAACCAATGCATTTCTTTGGACTTGTGACCTGACAAAATTGCTGCAGCCTCTACCCCAAAATCTGTCAATGACTTTACCACCTTGGTCAGACCACTGACAGCCCTATTCAGCAAAACTTTTAATCAGTTTAAAACAGTTAATCATGCTCATAAGTGTTTTTCTAAATTGGTGGCTCTGCACCCCATGAAAAGAACTCTTCACATATGAAATGTGATACAATATTTCTAAAGAGAGCATTTCTTTCAGGCAATAAGCTTACTAATGAAATTATATTCATTAAAGGTATATTAAACACATTAATGTACACTTACAAATACTGTTGCAAAGAGTGTCTGTGTAACATCACCCAAAAATACACTGTACTTATATATATATGTCAACCTATATGTTTTCACACACCTCTGCACGTACACAGTCATGTATATATAAAATATATGCATATACAAAAAAAGGAGAAACTAAGGAGACAATCTACAAATAGTAAAATGACTAAGTACTGAAGTGCTGAATGGATATATTAGAACTAATAATTTCAGCATTTTATTAGACTTGTTGAGATTAGGCTATAAAGCAAGAAATATAGCTTACTAGATCTTATTTGTAATATTTGTGGAGAAGTGATGTTTTATAGTCAGAATCAAGAGTTTTATGATCTTATTTATGTACCGCTTTCCCCTTCCTCCTCCTCATCCACCTCTACAACTTTCTCCCAAAGACAAATACAACACCCTAAAAAAATTTCAGAACTTGGCAGCAAGGAGAAAAAAAACCAACAACCCTACACGTGAATTTGGAATTAAAAAAATAAATAATGTGGAATTTAAGATGAGTAACAAGAACAGAGCATCCCAACAGAAGTAAAATAAATAAACCTGGGAAAAGGCTACTAACAGTATGTAACGTGTGTGTTCTCAGATACTGAAAAACATACCGTCCTGCACTCCAGAAATTCATAGTTAAGTGCTGAGTCTTTATTCTCAGGAATAAATTTTAACAGCACACATGTAATTTCAACATATATCACCTTCCTCATAATTCACTTTCTCATTATGACAACAATAATTTGTGTTCGGTACAGACACGCTGAGTTTATTTGATGGGACTGATATGTAAATAGCTGTTGTACAATCATTAAAACAATTACTTCTGGAGCAACTTTCTATTTGCAATTCAAATTTTCTGCCTTCATTCAGGGTTTTTTGTTTGTTTGTTTTCATTCTATGTACAAGTGTACTTGATATAGAACACACCCACATTTGTGTTAACTAATCTAGTAATCAGTAAATAAGGAAAAATGTGCTGGGAATTTTACCTTTAATCATTGATGTCTTTAAGTGTTTTCCCACAACATATATTACTCTTTTATTTCTGCTTAAGAATACACCCTGGACTTCAAAACGGAAGCTGTAAATCAAGTCCCCCTAGTTTTTTCTTTTAATGCAATACCTCTAGTAATAGGCAATTTCAAACCAATACCTCTAGATTCTGGTTTAAAGCCTACAGCAATGTATTTGAAACTTGCCAACCAAAAAAAAGCAAGCAAAACCACTCATAAATAGCAACAAAACTATTCTTTGAATGGTTCCTACTAAAATATCATGATTCTCAATTTGCACAGCAAAATCAATGCAGTGCTACTTTCGCTAGCTCACAGTAGAGACCATGGCACCCGTCAGAAGACCCTAATTTGAGAGACATGGTGACATGAGAGACATCGACTTCATGAATACAGTGAGAATTTCATTTATTTTTCTGTTATGAAAAAAATGCATTTTACTGAAATAAAATGTTTAGAGTTGTTATAGCCACACCTACTGAGATGCTGTAAATCCTAGAAACACTTGCCTTTCTTTTTGAGTTAACTTCCATACAGGAAAGAGCTTTTGACTGATAATTGGCAGAAAATCTAGTTGGAGACAACTGTCCAATAAGCTTATTTCCAATTCTGCTAAAAGAAGTCTTTGAAGATTACTACTTCAAAGCACTTCAACTGCTACCTTTCACTTGATATTGGCAAGATGAAAAAATAAAATTTATCATCGCACAATAGGAAACATCATTCTTTCTGGTTAATTCCACTGAATTCCATCCATCTTTTTCTTTTTCCCTCTTCTTTATGACATGAGGTTTAGGGTCCTTGACAAGGAATGGATTCAATTTTCCTCTGCAAATGCAATCAATAAAAAATAGAGAGCACTACCGTGCTCTCTTTAAAAGAACTGGAATACACTTCTGATGATTTATTCAATGTATAGGCCCTGGCCTGCATACAGGGCAGAGTACAGCTTTATTTGAAAAGCCTGAGAGCTATTTACTATATCTGAAAATATGTCAGCTGCTGTTCCCTGATGTGGCAGCTACACATATGCTGGGTAGAACAGAAGGGAGCTCCTCAGCAGTTCATTAATCTTCTTTTAGTGTGTGGAATGTATTACTCTTCCACATCCTGTTTAATGAAGTTGGCCCATTGATTTCTTTAAAGATAACACCAACTAATTATTGTTATGAAGGAAATATATATTTGCAATCAAATATTATGGTATTTAAAAGTAGGTGTAGAGGGACAGTACCTTTGCAAGTGCATATTTTTGTATATATGTGTGTAGACGCAGAGGCTTCCATCTGCAGCCATGCTAATCAGGTATTATAGAAACTCTACTGAAGGTATAAACTAGCCTTCTTTATGATTTCTGTTTTTACTAATTTTTTCAAGATTACATTCCTTCCAGCTTATGTTAAATTACATAGAATGTCACACACTCTCAACTGTCATTGGAAAGTTTCATTCCCGTCTCATTTTTCATTGGACTAAGAAGGAACAGTGGCTTTTATTTTAAGGTAGTTATAATCAGATTTTTGCACTGGCTTATATATGTGTGTGTGTATATATATATACACACAGACACACAGACACACATATATACACATACACATTTTCTACATAATTCCCAAATATAGTAATTTGAAGAACTATTCTGGTAGTAACTTGAACTTCAGTCCTTCAAATTGAGATGCGTGTTTTAAGCCATCTCCTTCTCTTATGCAAAGTTCAGCATAAGCAAAAGACCAGAGCAAGGGAAAGATTATAGTGGCTCCAAACTGAACACTGTCTCCAAGGTAACTGGTCCTTGGAGTGGAATCAGAAATCTGAATTTAAATACTTAGGTTTTCCACAGAAACCCACAGGAAAGTGTGCAACTCAAAACAGTCATCCAAAAAAAATTTCACAGTTGATTAGAAAATATTTAGAATAGAGTAATAGGAAAATTCTGAGATCTAGGGCAACTGGGGAGTGTTTTATCCAACCTCTCTATAGAGGTTAAGCAAATAAATCATAGCTCAAAGGATGCACTTCTATCCACTGACGCTGTTAGAGCACACTGAGATACATACGTGGATTATAGGAGTGTGTATCTGGAAACTGTATGTTTAAATATAGTTTGCACACATACTCCAGAGTACGAATTATATCAGATTATTTACAAATATTGTAATAAATTGTATTCCATTTGAAAACATCCATCAGCTGATTTGGAAGTGTTCTATTTATTTATTTTTTTAACTATATACTTTGAAAGGTAAAGAATTACAAATGGGAAAACTATTACAAACTGAATAGACTTTGTTCATTTTTATCAAAACAAGGATTTACACATGCAGAGGAAATGTATTATTTTTATTCAAAGCACGGGAGTAAAAGAAAAAAATGTCTTAAAATTTAACATACAATAGCTATTATATAGTGGCATTTCCAATTGAATAGGTCATTACTTTAAGTGATGCTCTGCTGGATCTTGTATATATAAATCAGCTACAAAATCTTGCTTTGAAAGTAACATTTGTATTTCCTATCATAACAGAATTTAAATTTACCGGATAATCAGAACTGTTCGGGTAATGTGCATTCAATGGTGCATAAAAAGCAGAGTATTAAAATACAATTTTTAGCATATGGAACAATAATGAAATCGAATAATTTCAACATCGAAGATTGCTGGAAGAAAATTTTATAGAGTAGATATTTTACACTCTTAATTAAAAGCATAAATGATAAAATGTCATGTACTTTTTTCTTTAAGTGAACAACTTCTCTGCTCCCCATTAGATATCTGACATTATGTCCCAGACGCTTCTATAAATAATTCTCTGAAGAAGTCACTGAAGTCTAGCATACTGTTGTGCCTGTGTCAAATCAAGTAAATTAATTGGCAATGCCATACGCTGTCTGCTGACTGGCTTAGCCACCACATGCTGATAGCTAGAGCAGCACAGTAAAAGCTCATTAAAATAAGAAATGCTCAGAAGAAGGAAATGAGAATAAAAACGTCAAGAAGAGAAGACGGAATTAAGCTTCTATTATAGCTCAACAAAAAAGAGTTAATACAATGCAGAGTCATAGCCTCTTCAGTACGCACTCATAATTCTTCAACAAGTTATTTATCTCTATAAAACACAAAGACACTCATACTATATATTTCAACCTATTTCCAGTAACAGTATTTGTGCATCTGACAAGTCGGGAAGGACTTGGGAAGTGATCATCCCCCTGTACTCGGCACTGGTGA
>RSEF01000001.1:12007749-12024771 GCA_003993805.1 Himantopus leucocephalus | reverse complement strand
GCATTCTCCTGGAGAAACAGGCTGCTCATGGCTTGGACAGATGCAGTCTTCATGGGTAAAAAGCTGGCTGGATTTCAAAGTCCAAAGAGTGGTTGTGAATGGAGCTAATCCCAGTTGGTGCCTGATCACAAGTGGTGTTCCCAAGGGCTCAGTCCTGAGGCCAGTTCTTTTTAATATCTTTATCAATGACCTAAACGAGGGGATCGAGTGCACCCTCAGAAAATTTGCAGATGACACCAAGTTAGGTGGCAACGTTGATCTGCTTGCGGGTAGGAAGGCTCAACAGAGGGATCTGGACAGGCTGGATCAATGGGCCAAGGCCAATGGTATGAGGTTCTAAAAGGCCAAGTGCTGGGTCCTGCACTTGGGTCAAAACAAACCCATGCAGTGCTACATACAGGCTTGGGGAAGAGTGGCTGGAAGGCTGTCCAGTGGAAAAGGACAGTGTTGATTGACAGCCAGCTGAATATGAGCTAGCAGTGTGCCCAGGTGGCCAAGGAGAACAATAACAACCTGGCTTTTATCAGAAATAGTGTGGCCAGCAGGACGAGAGAAGTGATGGTCCCCCTGTACTTGGCACTGGTGAGGCTGCACCTCAAATACTGTGTTCAGTTTTGGGCCCCTCACTACAAGAAAAACATTGAGATTCTGAAGTGTGTTCAGAGAAGGACAATGGAGCTGGTGAGGGATCTGGAGCACGTCTTGTAAGGGGCAGCTGAGGGAACTGGGGGTTTTCAGCCTGGAGAAAGAGAGGCTGAGGGGAGACCTTATTGCTCTCTACAACTACCTGAAAGGTGGTTGTAGCGAGGTGGGGGTCAATCTCTTCTCCCAAGTAACAGGCAATAGGATAAGACGAAATGTCCTCAATTTGCACCAGGGGAGATTTATATTGGATATTAGGAAAAAATTCTTCACCAAAAGGGTTGTCAAGCCTTGGAACAGATTGCCCAGGGAAGTGGTGGAGTTGCGATCCCTGGAGTTATTTAAAAGATGTGTAGACGTGGTGCTTAGGGACATGGTTTAGTGGCAGATTTGTCAGTGCTAATTGTTGGATTTAATGATCTTAAAGGTCTTTTCCAACCTAAATGATTCTATAAATCTATGATTCTATGTCTGTAGTTATTATTATTTTTAAATAATAAATAATAAATTATTTTTAAATCACCTTCACAGATTATATGCTCAGTTTTAGTTCTGAACTGAGGAAGATAGATAATGAAAGGGAATGACTGGGAATAATTTTATGTAGGGATATGTGGATTTGAATACCCTTAGAGAATGGCTTTTTGTGTATATGTCTAAAATTTACAGTCTTTAAAGCTTTTAACAACATGTAGATTGTAACTTAAGGACGTGGCTACTATTTCTTTATATATCACTATCTCACTTACTGATTTGGTTGGTCCACTTCATTATTTCTGCCATATAAGTGCATTTTCAGTCATAACTATCAGGAAGGAATAATGTTCAATTCAATAATAAGGTGTTTCTCTGGCAATATATAAATCACTGATTTTTTGCTGTTATTGGGGGGTATTTTGTGAAGTTTGGACAGTGTGGTTTGAATGTATGCTTTTCTACATGTGTATATTTATCTATGTATATGAGTATATATGTTTGTATGAAGATATATGAATAATACTACTGAACTACTTTCAATTCATACTATTTTCAAATGTCCATTTGAGAATAAATTATATTATCTTATATGCATCATTTAGATATCTTACATCAATTAATTTGAAATTTGGATTAGATTACTACATTCTTATGGTCTTGTATAGTGCATAAATATCTTAGTTGCCTCTCTGTGACAAAATTTGTTTTATGCCAAATTAAATATGGTTATTTCTCTGTCTGACACTATTTCCTTTCAGATTACTTTTTCTATTAATAACAACACATTGGTCTTACTGGTTTTCCATCTTGCCTTTCCTGGGGTCTCTCCATTCTTTAGTCTGTACTTTCTTACTTTCCCTCTTCTTTTGTGTGACGCTCAACCCTAGAAAATATTAAACTCTCTTACAGTTGTACAAACATCTATTTGAAAATGTCCACCACTGAGTAAAATTTAATTTTTACTTCTAGTGTAACATAAACATATTCATAAACAGAACATCCCAAAATGCACCTCACAAAACCTATCCATAAAATAACCATTTCTCTTCATGATCTTCATATACCATTTTTCTTTTCTTTTTGCTGATGGGCAAGATAAAAATTAATTCTCATTTACTGCCGGGTAAGTGCATGCAGGCAGGCAGTCACCATTGTGAAACTGATCTGTAGTTTTACAATCAGATTCCAGTACACTCACTTTGAGGTCCTTTTAAGCCTGAAATATGGATATTTTATAACTGGCACATGGGGTAATCTTCAGTTCTTTGAATTAGCTCTTGTCTTCCATCCTACTAAGAAGTCTGCATTCATAATCAGGTTTCTTTCTTCTACTCTGCGTACAAATCTGAGTTCTTCCTGTATTTTCTTTTTCTTTCTGAAGATAATTTTGTCTTCTCTTTGCCATTTTTTGTCTGTTTATTCTCATTTTTCATGGGTTCTGGTCTCTTGGCTGCTTTTTCCTCTTTTCTGCTTGAGTCTGCATTCCCTCCGTTTTTTTCCTCTTGCATGTAGTTTATTAATATTTTTCTCATTCTGTAGTGAGGATTCTGGATTCCGCTGAACATTATCCAGTGGATAAGTTTACATGGATTTACACTGAATTCTGAGTTAGTTGAATGAAACTCAATAAGATATCTATGTGTTGAAGTGCATTTGTGCTTGAAGTATTGGTTCCTTAGCAGGAATTCTAAGGTGAGACAGGGTATTCCATTAAGTCCACTACCTGCCCTTCCTACTGGTGCCAGCCCCTGCCTGGCAGACCTTCTTCAAGTAAATGCACAATTTTTCAACCCATATAAAAACAATTAACTTAAGCATCTGTTTTAAAATAAGACCAGGACTTTTCCATTATTCAAGATGATAATGTTAGTTGCTTCTAATATACGAGGTCACGCATCTCATTGCAAGTCAGATTTCAGCTTACAAGTTGTTTATTTGAATGATTTTCTTTTATACAGTTAGACACACCCCTCTTTTAAACAATCATCTGTATAACTGTTCATTCTGTAGAAGTACCATTCATGTTAAGTTATTTACATTTTTTAACCTTTTGGCCTGTGCCCATGAAAATTTGAGTGTCCTTGGTATCCATTTATGTCCAGTAGCATTTGAAAGCACTCAGGCCCATTCAAGTCAACACCTCACTTTATGATGTGGAAAAAGAATAAATAGTTGCTGACCAAAGGAAAAAGAGGGAGAAAGGGGAGAAAAAAATAAAAATCTAGACCTTGGCCTTCTCAGTTGGCAACTGAAAATCTGGTAGCACTTGGGTAGCTGAGCATGATGGGTATAGCAAGTGACAGACCATTCAGAGCTGACAGAAAGAAGGCAATGAAATCCTAAATTAGAAAATCTTCCAAAACAGGCTGACAGAATGGCTCAAAACAAATTAAAAAAAAAAAAAAGTCATATAGAGCTTGCCAAAGAGGAAGAAGAAATAAAGATTGGGAATGCAAAAAGGCCAGTAGGTCTTTAGAGCCTTGTAATTTAACTATTGATACTTTACCACATGAATGTGCTTCCAGAGATGCATGAATTTGTGCTTGTTAGCTATGTGAAGGTCCAGAGAGATTATAGTGTCAGTCGGTATCTGCTGTTTTGCATATACCCAGCAGGATGAAAACAGATTTTTGTCGCAACGCTATGCCAGTGACTGATGTTTGCAAATTATTTATATTCCTGTGGTTCTATATGGAAGAACAGTACAGATATTCCTTGTTAGAAATGACCAGATAGGATTATATGAACCTCATTCATAGTTAAAATGCTTTCTTGGGCCAGTAGAAAATAAATAATGTAAGAAGGAATTAGCATAGGATCTGCTGAGGTGGCAGTGCGGGAGGGGGATGTGTGTGCCAGATGATGTTGATTTAATATTTCTTAGTCATTTTTCTTCTGGTGATGAGAGGACACTTGGTTGTTTGGGCTGTTATTTTGCTTTATTTGAGATACAGATCTCAGGAATGAACATTTTGCTATGTATCTGACTGAAGTTGCTGCACAGTCAGCCTGGACGTACCAAATATGTATTTTGTATATTGCTTCAGTGTCATTTTATTGAATCCAAATAGGAGTGCTCAGTTCCTTGGAAAACATAATAAGTATCAAATACTGTCAGTTTTGCTGCTAATTTGCAAAGGCTCCAAATAAGAACATGTCTAGATTTGGCTCTGAGTTTTACTTTCTGTAGTTCAGAAGACCTACGTTCTGTTCTTCGGCCTCTCTAAATGAAGGTGCTCCAAAATTACCACGTCTGAATGAGACATATGTCATGTAGAAATCTTAGTGATGAATCAGACCCAGGAGATACAGCGCAGTGTTCCCTGTGACTGATACTTTTGATGCTGTAAAACTGAAATACAGTCTCTAAAAGGATTGTGTTGTATGGTTATTTCTCAGAAAAAGAGCCAATCACTTGTTCAGCTGTAAATAGTACAATATTCTGGCATCAGCAGTCTTGATACCAATGACGTTTGACAGCATTTCTTTGTGACTAAGTTTTTTACATTTAATAACTATGCAGAGAAATACTCTTTGTGGTACTGCATGTGACACTCTCTCATATCATTATGTGATGACTGAGTTGTGAAATAACATTATCAACACATTAGAAGGATATGATATTTATCATTGTAGTTATGAAGTATCACTAGACTTCTATACAAATTATTGAATATTTATTTTATTGTCTAATAATTACAATTAATCTCAGTATTTAAGCAAGAATTTTCATTAAAATTTGGCTGTGAAGATTACCTAGACATTTTAGAATAGTATGTTCACAGACACAAGGAAAGTCGATAAAAAGAAGCAGCGTAAAACTGCAGTCCTGCAAGGTCCTCACCTGCAAATCTTATTTTGTCACTACATCACACTAAATCTTTCAGATATTTGCATATCTTGCAAGAGTTTTAGCATATCTTTACTGATTTTTTCAGCTTCCTAATCAAGTGACGTGCTTCCTTGTCTTCTTACACAGTATTTGTGGCTTAATTTAAATTTGCATTTTGATAGTATTTCTCTCTGCAGTAACGGCAGGTCAAGTGAATTTTTTATCTTAACATGTTCTCAACTTGGATATAATACTAAATCTGATTTTGTAAGGAAACCTAAAGATGTAGATACAGTGAGATTATTAACTAGCTCAAACTCTCTTCATCTTGTTGAAGTCAGTGTGCTGGTTTTAATTGGATTACGATTTCACTTGAAACATCTAAATAATAAAAAAAAAGTTAATATTTTCATACTAACATATTATCCACTTTTCCTGTGAATATTTTGTATAGTGCGAACTTTAAGATAGCCACATTTGTAGTTACAATATAACAGAAAAGTAATTAACAATTCTAAAATAGTGGTTAAAGTAACACATTGCAGTTAAGTTGTCAGATGCTCTGTGATAGTAAAATAATAGGGAAATCAAATGATTTCCTGTTGACAACTTATAAATGAGAAGGAATTGTGTCCTGGAAATTCCATTAGTTCCAGCTTGAATGTAATAGCATGGACAGTGAATATATGAGATTTCATTGAAGGATGCCTGCTCTATATGTAGAAGACATCACCTGAGAGATACAGAGTGTCACTGTTAAATTATCTCTCCATTAACTTTAAATTTCGATTCCTGCAGTTCTCACTGGTATGAGAAATTTACATCACCTAACCAGGAAACTCTTTCTGCTTTGACAATCTTAATGCAATGTAAAAAACATGTTTTGACATAAAGGCTAGATAGTTGTAACATTTATTGTTAGGTCAACAAACGTAGATGGTTGTTGACTTGATTTTAATCATATCGGGCTTTTTTTCCAAAATGATAAATATTTTTTTGTTCACACACAGAAGAAATGGTATAATGCTTGATGATTAAATAAGGTTAGCTCACATCCTTGAGCAAATGTGTTTTCCAGTGGGCAAAGATATGGTAAACATCACTTTATTTTTATAAAGTTGTCAAATTTGATGAATTGGAGCTCTTGTTTTTGCTGAGATCTGTTGTGCTTTTTTCTTTAGATAATAACTTCCCAAAAAATCCTGTAAGTTTTAACATAAAGATGAGTTGTTTGATAAAGTTGTACATAAAAATGCCTGTTTGTGGTTATTTATCATTTCATCAACCGTAATGCATTTTTTCCTCTTACCCACTCTCCGTATTACCTCAGAATTGGTGCTGATTGCCGTGTGTGAAGGATCTGCCAAGTCAGGCTGCAGCACTCAATCATCTTATGCGTCTTATTTTAAAAAGGGGAAAAAAAGGAAAATCCTATTTAAAAATAACTATAGTTAGGATCTTAAATTCCGTTACATGGTAATTATTGCATAAACCTATGGGTAGGATATAAGTAGAAACAATTCTTCATGTTGTTAGACTATTCTCTGAGAGTACTGGGAATCTAGATGGTGTCTAGCCTTTTTCTGTCTGCTTAGGAAGGTTACAGTGTCCATAATATACTTTCACAAAAAGAGTTTTGATTCTATATAGCATAGTTTTTGAAATTAATATGGAACATTTTGATGGCAAAAGTGGGCTGAATTTCATTTCAAGCATATTTTTCCGCAAAATTTGTTATTGCTGGGACTTCTTGTATAAAAAGACTAAGATTCAAGAATACAGAAAAGAAAAATGTTGCAAGTGACAGTGTGGTCGCAGAACTTGATTTCCCTTTATCCCAAACATGATCCTTGTCTCTTTAAAATATTAAAGAAACATTTGTGAGAACATTACAACAGCAAACAGGTAGCAAAGCACAAGCCCTTGTAGATCAGTAGGGAAATTCTTCATGTGTCCGAAAGTCACAATGTGCTGGACTTCTTTGGATAATCAGGAATAATTCTCAAGTGGGAGGTGGTAGTTACTTATTACTGCACAGGACACAACTGAATTGGTGATGTTGTGAATGGGTTGTTTTCTCCCACAGTCAGGAGTCTCTCCCTTTACTGGGAGGAGAGGCTGATATAGCAGAGCGTTGTGTCACTGTTCAAAAGGACCTCAAGAGGCCGGAGAAATGGCCTGACAGGAACCTCATGAAGTTAAAAAAGGGGAAATGCAAAATTCTGCATCTGGGGAGGAATAACCCCAGGCATCAGTACATGCTGGAGGCAAACAGGTTGGTAAGCAACTTTGCCGAGAAGTATCTGGAGGGTCCTTAGCACTGGTGAGGATATACCTTGAGTACTGTGTCCAGTTCTGGGCTCCCTAATACAAAAAAGATACGGACTTATTGGAGTGAATACGGAGCAGGGCCATGAAGATTATTAAGGTTCTTGCAGATAAGGAGAGGCTGAGAGAGCTGGGGTAGTTCAGCCTGGAGATGAGAAGGCTCAAGGGGACTTTGTCTGTATGTATAAATACCAGGTGGGAGGGACTGAAGAGGATGGAGCCTGACTCTTCTCAGTAGGGCCCAGTGACAAGACAAGAGGAAATGGACATAACTTAAAAGACATTAAATTCTCTCTCAACACAAGAAAAAGCTTCTCCACTGTGAGTGTGGTCAAACAGTGGCACAGGTTGCCCAGGGCGACTGTGGAGTCTCCATCCTTGGTGGTATTCAAAACCCAACTGGATGTGATCCTGGACAAGCTGCCCTAGCTGACCTTCCCTGAGCAGGGGGTTGGACTAGGTGATCTCAGAAGTCCCTTCCAATCTCAACTGCTCTGTGATGATGAGAATTTGAACATCGCAGCAGCCCAAGGCCTGGATAACCCATTGGCAAGTCAGTACCATGCTCAAGCATGGAGAGGGAGGACGCTTGATCACTTCAACTGATAATAGCTACACGCAGCTCAGGGGACGCAGGTTTAGCTACATATCATAACTTTATTGTTCCCTGACCAATGTTACAAAAAAAACCCCAAAAGCTTTGTATATAAACAAAGGCTTTATATATAACCTTAATAGATCAAACAACAGCTTTCGATATTCCTGTACTATAAAATAAATGTTATGACTGGCTGCATTTAGTTAGGCATACAAAATCCAGTGTCAATGTATTCTATTCTGTTGACTTTGTCTTGTAATTTCTCTGGTTTCTTCAGGGTATGGTACAAGTTACGAATGTTTGTGTATAAATACTGTTCACATCTCAATAAAGTGTTTCTCAGAACACTTTATGAGTGACAATTTCTTCTGTAAGACTTGTTTTTAGAGTCTTTCTTTAATCTGTTTCATACTAGTAGTAGCTGATTATAAACGGAGCTCCATACTGATATTTGACATAGGCTTCAAGTCAGGCAGTCTGGAAACCTCTGCCAGCTTACTTCAAACTTGGTATCTCGAAAATTGTTTCCCTGTGGAGCCTGGAGCTCAGCCATATGGGTCTTCCTACCTTGTAGCTCCATTACAGAAACCTGAAACCTCAAATTCCAGGGTCCTTGGGACTCATTCTCCCCACAGGGTGTCCATGGAAAATTATCCATTATTTTTTTCTTGAATTCTAATTCACTTGAAAAAAAGAACAGCATTTTCTGTCTAATTAATTGTATTATACAACAATTAAAAGACTGTCTCCATTGCTGTACTCCATTATTTATTTGCTCTAGCTTGTCCTCTGTGTTCTGATTTTGAAAAAGGGAAAGAATTGGAAAGAGGAATGTTTGATATTAGAAGTGGGAAAGTTTTTCAGAGTTTATTGGAGTTATTTCTCTGAGTTTCTTAAAACTTAATCTTCCCTAATAGTCCTTGAGAAGTGTGAATCTCAGTTACATGTCTGCCCTCAAAAAACTGCATGATGTTGAGGAGTCACTGCCCATTTCTTATCTTTAAAATAACGGCGGTTGTCCCTTATCTTGTGAAAGCCTGCCCTGAAAACTAAAAGTTAGCTGACAATTAGGTAGAATCTGTTCTTAGATTAAATATTTGTAATACAGGAATTAATTACTTGGTTAAGAATTCTAGGAATGCAGAAGGTGTCCAGATTGCCTCAACCAAATTGGATATTGAGTTATCTATGGATTACCAGGCTGACAGGTTGCAAGGTTGACTGTGGTAAAAGTCTTGATCACCTGCAAAAAATCTCTTTGCACTGTGTGGGGTTTTTTTGAGGATGAGCCTGGAAAAGAGTGTTTAGTCTTTTAGGCAGTGTTTGCTGTACACAGATGTCTGAGGCTGCGCTGGTCTAATAGAAAGTCACAGGATAATAGTCTCTTGCCACTAGCTTAAGTGCAAGGTGAAATTGAAACATTTATTTTCCAGATGAGACATTGATTTAGTAACAGCTTTCTATTACTGCAAATTACTGATATAGAAGTTAGCATTTTCCCCTCTTTGAAGGAGCCTGGTGTGTTCAGAATGAGTTACATGCTCCAGCAGCTTCACATAGCTAAAAGCAGTTTGGCTTCAACAACAGGCTTGTTATCCAAAATATGGACCACACTTAGAGGAAATATAAAATCACAGTTATTATTGCTGAGGGGTGTGCTCGTTTCCTTTATTTTTCCTCTCTCTTTTTTTTTTTTTTTTTCTTTCTCTCTTTTTCTTTTCTTTGACATGTGGGGAACATGCACGCTCTGGAAATGTTAAGAAAACAGATAGGTTTCCTTATGATTTTCCAGTACGCTTCATCCCATCTACAGTTATTATGGGTTACTTTAACAAAAAATTTGTTGTATGTTATAGCAAAACTCTGTTCCTTCATTTTAGACACAATGAAATAATTTTTCTTCATAATATAATATTTATTGTAAGGTATTTTCTG
The DNA here is from genome assembly GCA_003993805.1 of Himantopus leucocephalus. NCBI lineage: Eukaryota > Metazoa > Chordata > Aves > Charadriiformes > Recurvirostridae > Himantopus > Himantopus leucocephalus. The sequence continues at coordinate 12,014,959 of RSEF01000001.1, read as the reverse complement.
TTCTTCTTACCATATGGAGTGTTCCTATTCTGTAGAAGCTGAGAAAGGGGGAGAGAAGTGTCAAGCTTATAGGACTCTTCCTCAGAGCCTGATAACATCCTGGAGTGTCTTGAATTGTTTGAAACAACCATATTGAAGTGTGGTAAAATACACAATACATAGATATACATAAATATATAATAAATAGATCTGTACATATAAGAAATATAAGAGAAATAATATAGCATATATTGCTTGCATATGATATAATTATATAATATGCATTGGTTGCGTATAATCCAGCAAGTAACTTCTTTAGTTCATGTAGTTTTTCTTTCTGTGATCTCTGAGAGATTCTTTGCACATTTTGTTCAGCATCAGAATATTGGTATTTAACATCACCATCAGGCAAATCGGAGGCCAAATGAGGTGGTAATGAGATTGTGATCATAACAGAAGCAGAGAGAAAATAAATCAGAGACAATAAAGGCGTGTTGTACATCATATAAACCTTAACTTCTGTGTGCTGGTAATCAGCCATTATCAGATTCAGCTTGAAGTTACAGCAGATTCCTTACATAAACTAGGGAAAAGTTTTTGTGTTTCTTTTTTTTCCCTATTTTCCTAATTCCTAAAACAGTGTAGTTTCTTGATGTAGAAGATAACGTTTTCATTAACTTGCTAATTTATCTAATCTTGAAAAACTGGAGACACCCTTTTTTACCTACTCAAAGTACGTGTAGGTCCCTTTAGGCTAACCTAGCACAGAGCTCTGAAAGGCCAAACGTTCACTTACTCATTATAACAATGGCAAAGATGCTGTCTATGGTGCCAAATGTTTTATGAGTAATGGTCTAATGAAAGATCTGGCTCTTTCCTCAATATATATCTATATATCTTCTACAAAGAAAATATTTTCTAAGCAAAATCTTTTGGGCGTTTACCTTCTGTGCTAGATTTTGGAATTTTATTTCCTGTCTACTCAGAAACACTTCACGTTAAGATTTTTCTATTCTAATCATTCCCTGATACCATTTCTTGAATACATTTTCATAATGCATTTTGCTGAAACACCATGAACGTTGGTGGAAATACATAAATTAATGTTAATCATAGAATTTAAATTCTATACAGTACACAAGTCAAACTTTTTGGTGCTCTTTTTAAAGAACTATTTTACATAAATTTATTCATGTTTATAGAAAATGCAGTTGTACGCATTTTTATATATTAATTATTTTATATTTTTTGTGTAGCATTTAAACGAATAAGACAAATATAAGACTTTTTTTTTTTAAATCTGGCTTAGTTTTTTATTTTAAAACAAAGCATGCCATTTCTCTTTCTAAAGGGGAGTTTATGGCTAAAGCTATCAGAAACTTTCTGCACCCACAAAAATAAGTGGGGAAATTGCATCCTTCAAAATAAGAAGCACACAATCAATCTCCCAGTCACTTAGCAATGCATCAGGAAGCATTCTTCAAGTGCACTTCAGAGTATGGATTTGTCTCCGCTTTGTAAATTAGTAATGGGATTTGAAGTATCAGAAGTCTGTTTGTTTTCATCACGTGGCAGGTTCTGAAAGATTTCTCTCCTAGTGGGTTTTTTTAAGACCTGGCCTGACAAAAACTCTTTTGATCTCAGGTAGTTATCTGAGATGTTAGTGTCTCATAGACCTTCCCAAGAAAGACAAGGGAAGAGCTGAAATCTAGTTTTAGCTAATTTATAAAATCCATTAAGAGAGAAGATAAAGACAGAACTTTAATTTCATTTCTGCATTCACTACTTCTATGCTGTGACTTCAGAGTACCTCCAAATGTAGTCATAGATTATACCTAGAAAGATGCTTTTTTTTTATTTAGCTGCTAGAAAATATTGTTTAAATTACATAAAAATAAATAGGCAAAAATAGGAAGTTTCCTCACAGAAAAAAAAAGGATCAAGTACTAGCTTCTCTTTTCACAGTATAAGGGTTCTTGACAAATATCACAAACTTTTTGCTTTGATGAATGAAAAAATGGACTAAAATCCTATTTTAAAAGAGAAAAAAACCCCAAGCTCCTTGATTTGCAAGAACATGTTTGTAAAGTTAATGATAAATGCATTAGTCGAATTCTCTCAGAAGCCCTGATTAACTGTTAATTTAACTATCCATTTCCCTTTCATGTCATCCATAAAAGAGAGAGTACTTCTATAATGGTCTCTTTCTAGTCGTTCTTTTGAAATATCATAGAGAACTCATTAAATATTGAAACAAAACTTTCTAAGGCAGCATAGAGTTAGAAGTTCCCTCCAGCAATACTCGTATTTTTTAAAAAAGTTACACCCTGAGCGTTAAATCTGACATCATGCAGCAGTGATTTAAGAAGACTTCACCCGTATCTTACCCTAGTATGGTAATACTCTATCTGTACTCTCATATATCAATTAAGAAATATTTTTCATCATGAAGAGAAGATTCAGGTTTGTGCTGTTATTTCTTTCTCCAAATCCCTCAAATGAATACTTCTGGTATTTTGGGGGTGGGTGGGAACACCACTTTTAAAAATCTGTGTTTATGTATTCGAGAGAAAATTCAGTTTTTCAGTGCTAGAGTCTAAATGTTTCCTGCCTGATGATTATAGGCTGCGCCCTAATTCAGTTTCAGTCTATTATTGGTTACTGGTCGTTAGTATCATGTTTTTGAAAGAGCCAATTTATATGGAGTGCTGCTTAGTAATGGGGATGTTTAGTTTCTCAAAAGGAAGGAAGAGGTTGCTTTTAAAATATGCCATTTCAGCAGATTAAAAAAAAAAAAAAGCTTAATTTGATCAAAACCAGTTTGTATCATAGTTCCATTGCCAGAAACTGAATGAGAATGTAAATGTCATTGAGAGGATGATTGGTCTCAATGACTCCATTTTCAGGCCTCCGGAGATGATGTTTAGGGTGATTATGCCAAAAGCCCAACAACAACAAATAAAATCCAAAACCTGTTCATGATACACCTACTATAAAGAGAAAGCTGTGCCACAACCGGGAAGAGCCACGACACCTAAAACATTTGTGAAGTATAAAGTGTTACATATTGTCATAACAAACCTTTTAAAAAATCAAAAATTAAAAAAAATAATATCAAAACTCAAAATACCATTTTACAATTTGAGGGTTTATTAATCCCAGAAAGACCAACATGTCCCCTTTCCCAACCCCAACCCCCTTAATTTGGGTGGATTTAGTAGTAGTAACATTATTTTTACATCTTCTGAAGTTTAGGGTACTGGAATGATTTTTAGGGTATTTGGGGCTGCTTTGTTCATGTTGAGCTCTTTGATTCCTGAGTTCCCCATTTGTCAGGCTGGATTACTGAAACGATCCTGTGCAGGATGAGGTACAGTTAGTCGCAGTAGCCTGATGCCGCATCTCAGCTAATGAGGTCAGGCTCTGCCTGTTTCCCACACTGCTTGCATTTCCGATTTTATGAATGCCTGCTGCCGGTGTGATGTATATTGAACTTTTTTTCCTTGTCAGAGTTTAAAACATCATGATTTTTTCTTGCAAATGAAATGTGTGCCACAGCTGTGACAGCTTTATGTATTCGTAACACTTTTTGTCAAGAATAAGATGTGATTTAAAGTGTAAATGATTCCTTTGGGTTATACCTCGACTGTGTGGTCACTATGCAATAATAATTTTAGAAATACATGTTATGGTTGTTTTTCTAACACACAAGGATTTATTGGCTTTTGTGGTGAAAAATGCTCTCTGCCATTGGCTTTGAAAAGAAGCAGGAAGGATTTGCATATTGGACTGGCGAAGCTATAGTGTCAACACAGCTGGTAAACTGCACAGTGTGACAGCATCTGTTGCAGAAGAGCTTTAATAAATAGTCTAGTTAAACTATAATTAACATATAGAGTTGAATGAAGTACATTTAACTTTGACTACAAATATTTCAGAGGAAAGAAAGTCCAGGACACAAGCTGGTGCCATGCATCAAGCAACTTCCCTTACCCTGGTATATTTATGACCAGCAATCCCATCCCCTCCTTCTATGTACCTTGATAGAATAAAAAAGTGAAATTGTTTTAAAACTCCTCTCTCTTTGGTTATTTTTTGTATAACCCCTGTCGATGTACTCACCAGCCCTACTTCTGGTACAAGCATCATCTTTGAACACCAATGACCGTGTTAGCTCACGTCTCGTGTGCAATGGCACTAACAATGAAGTGCATCTGGACCTGATCTGTTTCTGATTTTTTCTAACTGTTGGAAGGTGCACCTTCTAAGAGAATTTTCACAGTCAGATATTATCCCATTTCTATTACCCATGTCCTTGCGGTTGTCTGTTTCTTTCCACAGGTCTTTCAGACCTTACTCTTCCCTGATAAGGCTTTTTAATTTTGCGTCATTGGTATAAACCACTAAAAATACTGAAATGGTGCTTAAAACTCATCATTTACAAGCTTCAGCAGTAATGTCATCTTAGCCCCATATTAACTTTATCAATGCAGCTTCCTGATCAGTCATTATCCAGTCTACATTTATCATAGCCATCTTCACACTCTTCACTTTAACTAATGGTTGTTCTATGTACATAACTCTAAATGTTTTTCTGACATCCAGCTGGATTATTTGAACTGCATTCTGCCTCCACATCCCCCAACCATCAAAGAAATAAATATTTAGAGCTAATATATTGCTCTGGTAATAATATTTTGACTTATCTCTTATTTTCCTTTCATCTTTTTGGTTTTATTCTTTCACTATTTATTCTAAAAGCAAGCATTATAGGTCTCTTGATTAATTGGATCATTTCTTCCTCCTGTTTCTTCTTAAATTTAAGCCCTGTATTCATGTAGTACTATGGCACTATTGTTACAAATCCTTCCTGTAAATTCACAAACCTTTTCTTTCAGAATTTAGTGAGAGCGATTACCCATTCCCTCATTTTGCATGCAGCAAGTTTTTTACTGCTATTCAGTGTTGTAATTTCTGCTTCTGCATCCTCATTTACAGTAGCTGAGAATCTGTGTCCATCGGTTTCTGAAAAGGAAAAAAAAGAAAAGTTGCTGTTGAAAATAGGGTTACTAGCAGAAAGGAAATCTTCAGTTGTAATGTATTTTTCAGCTTTTATTTTTATGTTGACTTAATAGCCTTTGATACAACAGTCATACCCAAATCTGTTCTTCCCTAAGCCAAGCAACTGCACTGTTTGTTCTACCTTTTGAGAGGGCTACATCCGTGCTTGCAAAATAAGGGTAACACCATGCAAGCACATTAGAAAGAAGGCAAGCTATGGCCAGAATATCAAATGCATCTCTTGAATCCATGCTCTCCAGTATAAAAATAAGGTAATTTACCTTTCGCAGAAAGCCCTAAGCATCATTGCTTTGACTATAGGGGAAAACCTACACAGAATGTTTACTTAGGTTTATATTGCAACTTACTTTCCAATAGCTTGTCTTTGCCAATATGCTAACTAAGCATTGTTTTAAAGCATGAATTTATCTATAGAGAGGCAATTTATCAGCATACATTTCTGAAGAAATGTGTTATTTAATATTATATAAAGCTACATGCATACTTAACCTATCAATGTCTTGTTCTTTCTTCTTTCTGTGCTTTAATAACCAGTAGGGAACTACATAGTTGCAAACTCTGATTATTTTTTTTATATTACTTCCCTTCATTTGTTTTTTTTTTTTAAAAAAAACAACCAGAAAACCAACTGTATTTTAGACGGCACTCAATGGAGGATGTGTTTGATAGTAAGCAAACAGTACATCATCCTGAGCTTTGAACTGCTTTCTGGAAGATATTAATAAAAAGACTGATGACCATTAATGGACAACTGTTGTTCTCTTTAGGAGGCAGAATACATTTCTCTTTCTCAGTAAGCAGAGGAAGAGTCTTTTATGAGTTGGATTGTTATATATACCTGGAGCTACTGTGAAAACATCTAGTTCTTGCTCTGGGATATAATTTTGCTCTGGCACAGTATCACTGTACCAAACACCACACTGTATAAAGATTATAACTAAAAATAAGAGGGGTTTTAGCAAGAATGTACTTAATACTTTGTATATTCCACTTGGATGAGATTCATTTTTCTACAACTTAAGAGAGCCTGCTTGAAATTTCCTGAGGGCAGCGTAATTCACTGCCTACTTAAAATAATTGTTACTGAGACGGTTCATAAAACACTTAACTATATTGAAGAAGAACCTCATCTGAAGCTACTGTTTAAATAGCTTTGTGTGTCTACCACTTTATACTGATACATTTCTTCCTGTTATTTCTATGTCACAGTCAATCTAATATTTTTATCACTATTAGGTCAATAATTATTGATCATTTAGTCATTCAGCGTAATTGTTTAGTGCTAATATGAATGAAGGTAAAAATTGAAAATGGAAAGCTATTCCTTGTTATTTCAATAATTTTTCTAGGAAGGTAGAAGGAAATATACAATTATTTCTGAAGACTAAAAGATTTTGATATTTAAAATGTGATACTTTATTACAGCTGTTTCTCAGCTAATAGCTTAGTTTTCTTATTTCAAAACCCAAATACTTAAAGCTTCAATAAAAACGATGCACGTACGTAGAAATAATGTACATGCTTTGCCCGGTGCTAGAAGGGACAATATGCACACTTAAGTGCAGTTTCCTGCAGCCGTAGCTCTATGTCACCCATGCTGATCTCACCAAGGGGAGTAGAGGTCCAGTTCAAAAGTCCACATCCTACAAATCATCTACTCTTTTTGCACTGTAAGGTAAGGGGCCACAAAGTACTTTCCAGTTACTTTCTGCCTGTAGTCAACTTAAGAACTAACTAGAATATAAATGCCAGTGTTAAAGTGTGTCACAGCAAATAATGCAGGAGAGACTGAGTCTGTTTTATTCCCACTGCAGCAGTATATTTGCTAAGTCAAAATGTGAAATGCAAAATTTCACCAATTTATTTAAAAATCTCTTTATTATCAGTAGCTACTGGAAGATTTCCAGGAAAGACTTCAAAGTAGGACAAGCATATACCCTTAATATACTTCCAGTCTGCTGAAATTTGCGACTGAAGGGCTTCCTGAGCAGGGTTAATGTCTTTGTATTTCATATTCTTCAGCAAATCTTTCTTTTTCCTGTGCTGGTAAGTTTTTGAAGCCATATTAACTCAGTCTCTTCAGCATAGTGTGGCAAAGGATTAGCACTGTGCAAAGTATATATTTTTCTTTTTTTTTTTTTCCCATTTG
>RSEF01000001.1:11985393-11999099 GCA_003993805.1 Himantopus leucocephalus | reverse complement strand
GACTTGATCTTAAAGGTCTTTTCCAACCTAAATGATTCTATGGATCTGTGATTCCTGCTATTTAGAAAAGGTGAATATTTCATAATGTTGATAAAGTTATCCTCCTTCAGCTGCAACACCAATATTAACTCTTAATAAACAAAATAATTCTCATTTATATTATAGAAAAAGAACATTTATTTTAAAGATGTAATTTACACAAGCAGATTTGGATCCCTTTAAAAGGCCCAGTATTTCAGGAACCAGTAGCACTTCCTAAAAATGTCTTTTCCATGTGTCTTGAGTTTTTCACTGTTAAAATTTTCATGAAAATATTTCTTAAAAAAAATTTAAAATGTAGGAATTCTTTTCCTTTTTCAGTAAAGTTGAGGCTGATTAGATAAACACAGATCAGGAATGCAAGAAAAAATTGTATTCTAATTGTAGTACTTTGTTGGGAATAGAAAGTTGTGGGTATGCTTACTTATGATTTCCATCTCCTTAAGGTGGTAAGAATCAGTTAAATACTTTTTGATAAAACACACTGAGTGTGAAAATAGCTGTATTTGTGCCTGTGCTGTCATTGTGATCAGTAATCTAGCTTGAAAGAAGCAGCAGTAAGGATAAGATGGTCAGTGACCTGATACTGTATTTTTTTTTTTGAGAAAATCTGCATCCAGGTCTTAACTATGTATGCAAACACCACAGACTCTTCTCCCCTGTTCCTGCCTGAAAAAAATGCTTGAGAGGACTTAGGTGGCATATTTTTTTTCTTTTTTTATAGAGAGAGATTTTAATAGAAACATCTCTGAAGCACTGGCTAGTGAAACTGCTTTTGCCATCTATTCTTTGCTGTCTTTAACAAGTTCATATTTTTTTCTCTTCCATGTTGTGCACTTTCATTTTATCACAGGATATGATATTATATATTTCTCTTTCAGTACAAGTAGAACTAATTAGTAGCTGAAATTTATTTATTAAAATTAGATGTCTAAGCTAGTGACAATGGATACCTCTGGAGAGCTGCTCAGTTTATTCTGAGATAAGTGTCTAAGGTCAGCTGAATCACTTCTCGCTGTGTGTTTCTCTTTGTTGAGGAACTTCCTATAACAGACACTTTTACATTGTAAGTTTTAGATGTTGAAGAATTAGAAAAAGTTAATCTCACACATCCTGCCTGCCAGTCTTTATTTGTCTCCACTCATCCTTTTAAAATTATAGCTTTAGCAGAAGAACAGTCCTCTAACTTAAATTCTGTGTATTTTTCCTGATGTATGTTAATATGCTGCACTATAGTTTGCTTTCCTCCTTCCTTTTTATGTACCGCATTCAGGAGATCCTACTTTCTCATTTTTCATCTGTTGTCTCGATGGGCCTTTTTGAATCTAATGACTGTGTTTGCTTGGACTTTAACAAAAAAAAAAGAAAAAAGAAAAGCATGAGAAGACCAATCATCCTTTGGCCTTTGGATTTCTCAGTCTCTCAGATAAAACAATCAATTTGTAACCCCTTAGTCCATCAGTCAGTAAGCTACTTTCTGTACTCTTTATCCTACAACAGCAATTAGATTCTACCTGCTTATTTCCCCCACAGCGTTGTAATGTGTGAGCACTTCATGATAATTAATGAGTTTTATCCTCACAACAAGGTAGGAGGTATTATATTACCATTTTTCATATCTCATAGGAAGATAATGGCCAAACTTGTAATTTAATACAGGTCTCAGGTTTTCCTTCACTGTCTTATTCCCTAGAACCCTTTCAGTCTGATATATTGCAGTCTGTGTCATGCACTTTAATTTGCAGGTGTCAACTGCTTGTGTCTTATGACTCTGGACAAATGCTGCACTGCTTTTATTGGACAACTGGGTGGTACCACATTAAGATGCCCTTTCCCATAAGTTTTAATATTGCCTTGCCTGTTTTCTCTTCTTGTCCTTTGTACCCCACCCTATTTATAGTCATCTTTGTTTCACTGTTCAGTTCTTTCCTCTGTTTTGTACTGGTGTCCATTTTATTTCTAGTGATTCCACATCTTCTTTATAGATTCTTTCTAAATCTAGTTTTTCTGTTCCCATATATTCCGGTATTCCACCTCTCCACTGTGCACTGAATTGCTCAATTGCTTAATTTTCTTGTTTTCTTGATTCCTTTCTTAATGTTACTCTCATCTCCTCTTTGCATCTTGCTCCTTTTCTACCTTTTTTTACTATAATTTCTTGTCATGGTTTTAAAAACTCCTTCCTGCCCATGCTACAACAGCCTAAGGAAAAGAAAATTGAACTTTTTTTGTGATTTAACTGAAAGGACTAAGTATTACAAATAAACAACAAAAAAAATATGTTTGTTTAACACAAAACCAGCCACACCTCACTGGAACTTTGCAGCTCCTCTGTAGGTCTTCTTCATTAGGCTTTAATTGGGACCAGTCAGTTGCATCTCCTGGCAAGAGCTGTGTCCTTAGTTAGCACAAGTGATTTATTAGAGACCTCCTTCATGCAGTCCCATGTTGGATTGCAGTCATCAGTAACAGAGCAGTACTTCTTGTGCAGTTATTGATCATGTATTAAGTGATAGTAGTACTTTTTTTTTTTNTTTTTTTTTTTTTTTTTTTAACCAAAAAGCGTGAAGGCTCTAGAATTATGAGTCCCTTTGGGAAGTAAGTACCTGCACAAAGTATGAATTCACTCTGTGATGGGGGTCAATGTATGGGTTCCACTAGAGAGAAGCAATCTGGAGCATGCCTATGGCTGTTTTAAATATGAAAACCAGTTTTTTTTATTACTTTATAAAATTTGCAGGAAGAAATCTTTTAAAACTGATAAGCTGTCTTTGCCACATGGTTTAGATAGTATTCCTAATTCAGTGATGCCTTGTTATTTTGGAATAATACGTGAAACATTAGCTCTCTTTGAGTTTAAAATTGCAGCATAATTGCAGCTAGCAAGTTTTTTTTTTTAAATAATAATGATGAAAAAAATACATAACTACATCAAGTTGAAAACTGTTGTAAAACTAGGAGAAGATGATGAGGTGTGAATGTAAACATCATTTCAAATAATTCCTGGTGGGTTTTAACATACTGCAATGTCATGATTTAGGTTGGGCTGGCCACTAAATGAACAACAGAAGGCCTCTCCCTTTGCAGAAGGGAGAGAGAGAATAAGGGAAGAGGGACTTATGGGTTGGGGGGGAAAAAAAACCTAAAACAATTTTAATGAAATATTAACAATAAAAAGAAAATATAATATTATTAATAAGAAAATAATGAAATCTATACAAAACCAATATTGAGCTCCCAGGATGATGTTCACATCACCAGCCAGTGCTGGGAAAATCTCAGACTGGACTCAATGGCAGACAGGAACTGGTTTCAGGAACACAAAGATTAGGGTCAGAAACAGAAGAATGGACAGAGACCTCCTTAGACACCAGCCCTTGAAGGAGAGCTTGACCCTTTGATCCCTCAGCTTTTACGCTGAGCATGAGGCAGATGGGATGGAATACCCCGTTGGTCAGTTTTGGGTCTCCTGTCCTGTCTGCTCTTCCCACAGGTGTGACACATTTACGTTCTTCTGCTTCTGACCATCTAACTTGGTACATAACAAAGTTAGCTCACCTCGGTTGTTTTAGCATTAAGGATAAGCAGGAGCCTCTCTGCAAACCGTTCCTTGGTATTAGCTATAAACATCAGACCTTATCGCTGCCAAAAGCAGACACTGTCTGAAAAGCCTACCTTTAATTTCAGAGAGTGCAGCCATTAGAAGAGACTCAACAGAAAAAAAAAATACTGAAAAAAAGTTGGTTTTGTTCTCCCTCCAACCAGGACACACGGTTTTGGGCATATAAGGTGGAATACATCAGATGAAGAACATAGGAAGTGATTGTAATAATCCTTTGCCTGCTCTTTTTAAAGCATTTTTTAAAAACCCCTAATCTTCACTGGGAAATGGGGTAAGCTATAATCTGTTCTCTTTCCATCTACCAAATCCTTCTCCCATTTTAAAATGGAGGGCTGAGAGAGAAAATTTTCAAACGTGACATCTCTCTCCACTGGCTTCAGAAAGTAAACATCCTATGCTTTTTTAGAAAACAAAATAATTTAAACCCCCAAAACTTCTTAGAAAACAAAATAATTTCCACCCCTCAAACTTTTTTATTGTTATTTTTCAGATATGAGTGTATGGTCAAATTAAATATTGGGCAGAAGTGAGCAGAGAACAGAATGGTTATCAAAGAGGCACATTCCTTGTAGGTCTGTGTCTTCCCTAGAAGAGACACTGAGATTTAGAGGAATGCTGACAGTAGCATAGGAAGTTTATCAAGTCTCTGCTTATACCCTTACACAAGCCTTTCGTTTTCTGCTAATTTATGGTACGAAGTGTTTCCAAATTGTCTTTCATTTGCAGCTACGATTAACTTTGTAAAAAGGAGTCTGACAATGAATTAACCCAGGTTTATTTGAAATCAAGTCTGAACTTACTCTAGATTTGATCAAAGAAATGCTGAATATTTTTCTCTCACCAGCAGAACCCAGGAATTTTCTGGCTTTTCTCCTTATAACACACGTTGAAAACTGGCAGAATTATTTGATTTATTTAACAAACAAATATAGTATATGATGTATTTTGTAGCTAGGCAGCAGAAAAGAGGGTTTTATCTGTAAGCCAATGTCCCTGGAGCTGTGTGTTGGGTCAGGTAGGGCCCTTGAGGGGGAGATGACACCTGAATATGGTCAGCTGGGAGAAGGGCCTGGAGCTGGGGCAGAGCCGATGGGTGACTCCAGGGATCAAGTCTCAAAGGTAACAGGTATAAAGAGACTTTTCTAGAGACTGAAAGGGTGATGCCAGATTTCTGCAAGTCCAACAGCTGCTAGTTGCTGGACTCAAAACTGAGACTGAATGTAAAGACCTGCCCTGACAGTATAGAGAAAGCTGGGATGGGAATTGCTTTACCTGTTACATGTCATCCAGCAGGTATGAATTTCCTCTGGTTTTGGAATGTTTTTTTAACCTTATTCTGATGATACATACCTTTAGAAATCTCCCTTGTATCTGCATATGTAAAAGGAGTCCTGCCTCAGTGCTTTGACTGGCTCTGGATGCCAGCATACGGATAACAAAACCAATATCCTACCGGCTGCTTTTAGCTAGAGGTGGATTTCAAAGCATCCTTTTCTTCCTGACCTGAAGCTACTCATTTTTCAGCATTTCATAGACAGTGAAGGACTGGCATTTCCAGGGAGAAATTTGTCTCAAATAATTTAGGATGAGCTTAAGTGCTAGGCTGCAGAAGACCTATTTCCCTTTACAGTAGTGCAGCCTAGCGATGGCAGCCAGCTAACTTCCTCATCTAAAGTTGCGCGGTGCTCTTATTCCCTCTGCTTTCACTGTGTGACAACAGATGTGGTTTGACATTGTAACATCATGGGTAACTACATGAAATGGATACGGTCACAATTATGATGTGTCGTGTTTCTTTTCATCTTGTCTTTGTCCTTTATTTTTTTGCTGCTGAAAAAAATTGTTAAAATGAGTCACAAAGAATTTGCCCCAGCTGTTCTCATCTGTGAAGAATAAGTGGGCAAAGTATATTTCATACAGATTGGAAAGTGTAGTTAGGTAACTTGAGAATAATTGATTTGTACACCCCTGTTCTCAAGAAGGTGCCAAAAAGTAGTCCTTGTTCTTACAGCAGGTCTCTTCAGGGATTAATTTTGTTGTTGCTGTTCTTCATGTGTGTAAGCTGCAGCTATTTTTAAATGAATTTTCTTCTTCTGCACCTACTAGGGTTTTTCAGCAGGACGAGATATTGCAGATATCTGATGAAATTACATTTATGTATATTTTAACATACGTAGTTCTCATATTTTCTGTTTACTGTTGCATCTCTTGATGGTGTGCAGTAGAATTAGGTGTGTGAAAATTTCATTGGAGAGCACCATTTAGCACTTGTTTTAGACAATTTTTTGTACATTCTTGGAGAATCATGATACTGAAATGAGCTAATGGCTAAATTTGGCAGTAGACTGAAATATTAGTTGACTGATGGTTGATGGAGATATTTGAATTTAAATTGACAACTTGGGCTGCATCTGTGCCAGATTTATTCTGATTCTTGGCAATATGACATGGATTTTATTGAGGTTTTGTTTGTTTTGGGTTTTTTCCCCTTCTCACCATCATGAGTATTAGCTATACAGAAAAATGTCCTATTCTAACCTTTTTTTTATAGACACAAGGGAGTCTTTTTGCCAGGGTAGTTTGCTCTTAGACTGACCTAAGCTATAAGAGGGAAAGAACATTTTTGCTAGTATAAATTATATCTTCCATTATGCAAGACTGTCAGAGTAAGACTGTAGATACACCCATGTAGGGAAGATTGTTAAAGCCTTATAGAAGTTTAATTAGAACTTTCTAATCTGTAATAAATGTCATATTTTTCAACTACATTTTAATTTTTATTAAAATATATATTGAATATTAACCTATATCTTTTGGTACTGGCATGTAGTATTTGGAATTAATAATTAAGTCTATAATACATTTAAAATTTTATGAAATGAAGAGGGTAAAATTTGATAGATTCCAATAGATGGCCTAACCTATTTGCATTTTTAGAAAATACTTCCTGGCTGTTGTGCTTTTTCAGTCCTAAGAATATGCCAAGCCTCTATTCTGTGCTTCTGAAATATACAACATATTCAGAGATGTTACTCTTTTAACTTGTTATATTCTAGATTTCATAGAGCATAATTACTTTGGTATATACGTTGAAAAAATTCCATTTGAATTAATATGTTCGAAAATGAACTGTCTAGAAAGGTAGATCCTTATTTAATCTTTTTTTTGTTACATAATAAATTAATGATGCTTTGTGGAGTTGTATCTCTTGCACTGCACTGTATTACACAAATAATATTTGTGGTTAACATATACACTTCTTGCTGTAGTGAAGGTATAGAAAGTTCCTGTTATAAGATAGTACAAAGTGTCTTCTCTTTAGTATACGGGGAGGACGAGTAAGGAGGAAAGCTATATTTTTATGTTCTTTGGTCTTACATGTTGTTCATATTTTTTATATAAGAGGACCTGTTGTTCTCATTTTTAGTAATTTCATGGTACCTTGACTTCCAGGCCTTTTAGGAAAATGCATACTCCCGTGTTTTTGCTGTGCACTTTTCTCTCTCATGTCTGGAATCCAGTGTTATAATTTCTGTGTGTGATTTGGATGCCATTCTTTGGAGAACGAACATCAGAACTGACAGTGAGGGCACGATTGACACTGGCTTCTTTAGTACCAAGACTTTACACATTTTTTGCTGGGAAACATGTGCCTATTACCAGCTATCACTGGGAAACATGTCAGGTCTTTCCATTTCAAGGCATTATAGGTAAGCCTTAGTCCAACCCATAGGGAGAAAAGGCATTCCTTTGAGCTTCCTATTGAAAATATGATGATCTAATGCCACAGAAAGCGGGGGTTTTTTTTTTTTTTCTTTTTTTTTTTTTTTTTTTAGTATTCTGGTTAAAAAAATAGATGTCAGGTTTATATTCCTTTATTCAAATTTGTGCAAGTCTTCTATTCTCCCAAATGAATATACATTCAAGGCTGCAATGAAAAATACATGATAGTGAAATATATGACTGCCCCAAAGCTATCGCCTACCTGTGAAAGAGTTATGAAATAATAATGGCAAGAGTGATGACTGTAGTTGTCAGTGTCCTAAAAAAGATGAGGATGTTCTTAACGTGGAGAATCCTACCTTGAAGGCAAATTTGCGCAAAAGAGCAGTGCTTGAAGTCTCCCTGTGGAGGCTAAGTTTATGCCACATCAAAGATCAGAATTCAGCCCTAAAGCCAGTGATTCATCCGTTTAATGGAAAATTTCTTCCTTCAGGATATTTCCTACTAATATCCAATGCATGAGTGATAACAATTGCAGTGAATGCAGTGTAGTAGTTTATTGGTAAATAAAAGCAATTCCAAAAGCTGAACTTGTTATAGTATGTTTATAGCATTTGAAGTAGTGATTTTTAGTGAGCGCTTTGTTGCCTGATTATAGATAGCAATGTTGTACGAGTGTTTTGCGTGTCACTTTGAAATGTACTGGTCACATTGAGATTTTTAAGTGGTACTAAACAAAATCAGTGACGGAATCTGATATTTTCGTATGACTAATTGAAGGTAGAAGTAGGCTTTGAACATTGCAAGTAAAATATTTTAGTAAGATTTACTATTAAGACTCAAGATAGATAAATTACCAAAATCCTTGAGTTGTGTTTTCAAGTTTAAGAAATTTTAAAAAAGAATGAAAATGTGCTGCTAAGTGTGTCATCTTTGGTTCTGCTGATCTAATGCTTACTCATATCTCAGATGAAATAAATGACCAAATGAATCCTTCATCATAAGTATGGCTGAGATGAAGTAAATATTATAATTACAAAATTGGCTTTAATATTCAGTTTCTATATGGGGCAAAGGAGACACTCTGGAGTCTTCATTCTACGAAGTGTATATAATTACTATTACTTGATTGGGAAATTAATATGTAGTTTTGCTTTCCCCAGATGACATGAAATACTGCTTTACTAGGAGACATAATACCACACTGGCTTTCTTGGAGACACTTTCAGAGTGATTTATGATTCTGAATATAACCTCAAACAAATAATCTATGCATTGCGCTTTTTGGGGATTTTCAGGGAGTTCCCGTAGCGTAAGTGATCTGAAATGCAGTTCCTCACCTGTTCCTGCCCTGCCTCTGACTCTGCAAATGAGAGTGTTTCTGAACTGGCCAATATCATCTGCAAAACTCTGGGTCACTCTCCCTGGCCTTTCCACATACCCACTCCAGCATGCTCTGTCACCACCGTTTTTTGGAAAATAGATGAAAATAAATAGGAGAAGACAACTGTATCTAATATAAAGCATCTTATTTGTAAGTGTTTATAAGTGGATGATCAGTCTATTTTATGAAGTATAAAGCTTTCTTACTGTATCCAGTGTTATCCTTTCCTGCTGTTCTCTTCATTAACATCTCTAGTTTCCAGTACTTGCTATAAGTATGGCAAAGCAGCAGAGCTTCAGAGTTGAAGCCTCTCATTTTATGCAAGGTCATTTACTCTGTAGTTGTGCACCTGAGTCATGCCTTGAGTAGGGCTGAGTAGGAAGCAATATGAGGTTTACCTTCAGGGACATTTCTTGCCCCCATGGCTGTGAAAGGCCATCTGTGCTTCTGCTTTTGTCTTATGACTTAAAGTCTTTCAGAGATTTTAGCATTAGTATGTGAAAGGGTGGATTACAGCTACTCTTGCAGCTCTCCTTTATGGTGTGTATTGCAAATAATTTTTGATCTAGTGAGGAATCACATTGTTCAGACCCTAAAAACTTTTGAACTTGGCTTCAGCTGATCTTTTACAAAGGTATTTTCTTTTGCTGACTTTTTTCCAGGTTGACCTGTTTCTTCTTCCTTTTTTTTTCTTTTTCTTTTCTTGGTTGGTAGGGTTTTTTTTTCCCCTATGACATGCTTCTCTTCTTGGGCAGAATATCCTTCTAAAATTTCCCTCAGTCTCTGTGAATGCTATTCTTCTAACTTATTGCATTGTTTGTTCTCACCATATTAGCATTTTTAAAAACCGTATAGTCTTACATAGTGTTATGGCAGTTTACTTAAATTATTATAAGGTATTTAGTCTGTAGGGAAAGTCTATGGTCCATGTGTAATGCAGAGGTCAGTGTGTGGCTTAGTGTTGCTTACTGCTTTTATCTACCTAGATACAGCTGGCATTTAATTAGTGAGCAGCTGCATTATATTTATATGAACATGAAATAGTGAGTGATGTTTGTGTAGTGTTTTGAGCCCCATTAGTGTTAACTCGGAGAACTGCAGAAAAAATTAGATTAGGAGGGCTTCTGGAGGTCATGTAGTCCAACCTCCTTCTCAAGGCAGGGCTTTACTGTTATTAATGTTGTTATTGACACAGAAGATGGTACGAATTAAGAAGAAAGAGCAATAACCAATTAGTATGCTGCATGATGTACAAAATCTGGACCTAACCGGTATGACTGAAGATAAGAATGTGCTGTGAAACAGGATCAGTTGATGGCTTAGCAAAGCATGGCAAAGACAACTGCATCAGATGAAAAAATCAAATTAATTAAATGTTCACATTCAGTGGGTATTATAACTAATTCCCAATGAAGCATTAAGATGATTTAACAGTTCTTATTCTCCAGGGATATGATCTTTAATCAGATGTGGGGGTGGTAAAAGGTAGGCAGTGTAATTTATTCCAATAAGAGTAGAACAGTCTCTAGTGTTGAAATTTAATTGGATGATGTATGAAACATTTAAATAATCCAGAGTGCATTTTGGTCTTGAAATTGTAGATGACCAAGTATTCTGTGGGACTTCTGTCAACGATGGATATTTTTATTTTACTTTATTACATATGTTTGAGTACTCTAGTGGGATGTGACTACAATAATTTGAAGGAGGCTATGAATTTTAAAGGATTTTTTTTTTTTTTAATAATTCACTGGACTTTTCTGAACTCCTTGTGACATTTTTATCAGCTAGAGTAAGACGTGCTTTTATTCTAGTATTCCTAGTGCTGGCTAATGGCATCATTTTAGCCAGTCAAGCCACTACCAAAGTCAGCACTGAAGTAGGCAGTTCTGTCCAATACATGATGCCTCAAAAGCAGGCAGAGAAATCTCTCTTAGTGAACATCCTAGTCCTAAATTCCTGAGTTTTCCTAGGCCATCACTTCATATAGAAGAGAAACAAGCTGAGACCTTCAGATGGGATTACACATCATGACTCCTGAATTCCTGACCAGGATGTACAACCGAGGAGGGTTATGGAGGTGTTGCCTGAACCTTCAAGGATTGAAGGCATAGAATTAGGAAAATCAAACTTTAGCTGGGGTTTTTATTGCTGAGGGACAAGAAGTGTTTCTTTAAGTACACTGATATCAAAAGGAAAGCTAAAGAAGCTTCTCAATGGGAAGGGGACCTTGTGACTAAGGACATAGCGAGGATGAGGTACTTGGTGCCTTCTTTGCCTCAGTCTGCCAGGTCCCTTAGCCTGGCAGCAGAACCGTGGGAGAGAAGCTGTTCCTACAACAGCAGAAGATAGATTTAAAGCGCGTCAGACAAGCCCATGGGACTAGATGGGATTTATCCAGGGGTGCTGATGTCATTATGAGGCAGCTCTCCATCACCCTTGAAACACTGTGGGGATTGGGAGAGGTTTCTGATGACTTAAGGGGTGGGGAGGAAGTGGCACACTTATCTTTAGCCTTATGCTTAAATATTTAAAATACATATTTCATTTTACCTGACATTGTAGTGAAAGAAAAAATAGGAGAGGACAGAAATGAATTTTTACATACTGATGTTACTACAGCAGACTATTCAGCTTTGTTGTGAAGGTCAGCTATAATCTGTAATAAAGAGAAAAGAACATAACTGTCAATTCTTTTCTGATTATTAAATAAGAAACCAAGGTTTCAACACATACTAAGTTCAACTCACTAAAATATTGTGTCAGTTTTAGGAAAGACAAGCCGTTTGCATAGTTCTGTAAAGTAAATTACGTTAATTGCTAATATGCTTAGGAGATTTCAGACTTTCAGCCCCTCATCCTGCCACCCATCTAACCTCCTTAGCCTTACCTTGTTGGGACACTTACAGAATCGAGTGTCTTCTTTGCCTTTTCAAACCAGAGGCACATGTATTGTGGGCCCGTGGTTGCGAGCAGGTGGTCTCCCTGAGCTCAGTGGGCATTAGTTGCAGGAACAGACTGACTCGGGCAACTTATACTTTCAATTTTCAAGTAAACATCAAGGAGATGGAGAAATGGTCTTGGCTTACAAGATGGAATAACCAATTCCATTTGGTAGGTCCAGTGGGAATCTGAATTCTTATCTTCAGTTTAAAAGCGTAAATCTGAGAATGTGTACGGTCCACTTCCAGCAGAAAAAGTATTAGGTAAACAGATTTTAAATTTTAGCATGATGTATTGCCATGTTCTGTCCCATTTGGACCACTGATCTACCATGGAATTTCTTCTTTAATACTTGAGCAGCCGTATGCTGACTACCTTTTCTAGCTGGGTAATTGTTCATCACGTTGTTGAAAACAGGCTGTCTCTGCCAGTTTCCTACCTGAAAAATTGTATAGAAGTTTTATTTAATGATTTGTAAGCCATAGCTAAAAAATGCAAGGACAGGTCCTGTGGATGTGATTCAAATTTAAAATAGTATCAGTTCTTTTAGAGTTTTTCTTCATGGATGATAAAATGCTGTTATAATCATTAGAAATTCAAAATAATTGCTGTTATAATTTTCATTAATTCCTTTATTACTATCTTTTAATCTTAAGGGGGGTTTTTTAGCTTATTGCCAAATGAGTCCTTATATAATTTTAATGTTCTTTTTTGTCAGAAATTAAGAAAATAGTTATATTATACAAGAAACTATAATTCCCCGAGTCATGGTATTTAAGCACACTCATAAATGTAATGTCAACTCTTTCAAATAGAAGATGATTTCCAGAAGCTTGACTTTCTGTTTTGAAACTCTCTCCACCTGAAGAAATTAGGAAAACTGAATTGTTTTCATCTGTTTCTCTAAAATGTAATTCACTGAAATGCTACAAGCGACCAGATTTTCATAGAATCATAGAATAGCTTGGGTTGGAAGGGACTTTTAAAGGTCCCCTTCAATGAGCAGGGACATCTTGCACTAGATCAGGTTGCTCGGAGTCCCGCCCAACCTGACCTTGAATGTTTCCAGGGATGGGGCACCTACCACCACTCAGGGAAACCTGGGCCAGTGTTTCACCACCCTCATTGTAAAAAATTTCTTCCTTATATCTAGTCTAAATGTACCCTCTTTTAGTTTAAAACCATTATCCCTTGTCCTATCGCAACAGGCCCTGCTAAAAGGTCTATCACCAGAGTTCCAAGTCCTTACATTTAATAAATAAATTACATCAAAGTTTCATTTATTCATGAAACTAAACTCATGATGCAGTGAATTTTGTAAATAGGTTGGGATACAAAGAAAAAGAAAACACTATTATGTTTGGGATATATAATAATTTTGTGTGTATAGAAAAGTTCTGATCAGAAGCTGTGAACCATGAAGGTCAGATAAATGAATGCATAAAGTGGGTTTTGAACCATCCATAAAAAAATAATACAGTTGTGTATACAGTAGACAGGGACAAGTCTGTAAGTACGTGTATAGAAATGATTAATAACAAAAGATAGTTTGCACTAAGAAGAAATATCTTAAGAGGCATATAAAAGCTTTTTAATTAATTTGACTCTACATTTGATGCATACTAAAGTTATTCAGTTGGCAGAATATTGAAAATAAAATGGGTGCTATAAAATATTTTTTTTTCAAATAGACACTCAATCCAGAGTTCCATTCATTTTCTTACTGACATCCAGTAACCAACTGATACATTAGAAACATATGGAAACACTAAAAGCACTGAAAACAACTCATATATATTTTAAATAAATGGCACTTGGGCGTGACGCACTGACAGTTGCAAACAGAAATCTTTTTCCCTACATCTGAGGCTACTCAGACCCTATATATATATATTCTTATGTTTATATATAAGGATATGAACACATTGCAGGAGAAACTCAACATGAACTGGCAATGTACGCTCACAGCCCAGAAGGCCAACTGTATCCTGGGCT
>RSEF01000001.1:11944615-11970545 GCA_003993805.1 Himantopus leucocephalus | reverse complement strand
GAGTTTTTCCAGAAGCTCCTTGGTCATCCATGCAGGTTTCCTGTCTTCTTTGCCTGATATTTTGCTCCTAGGGATGCACCGAACTTGAGCTTAGATAACCTTTTGGAATGCAGAAGAAGGGACAAAAAACTTGTCCACTTTCCTTTTTATTTAGGTATTTAAAGTTTATTTATAAATGACATTTCTTCTGGTATTTTATTAGAGATATGTTACAATGTTTCATCCTAATATGATGGGAAACACAGGTTTTATATCGTGTATAATATTTTGTGCTGAATGGAAGGATGGAAGTACCTGTCCCTACTACATAATTTCCTCTAAAATGTTCATCCTGTACAGGAGCTAGAAAAATGTTAACAATCAAGACTTAAATTCCTGATTAAACTCTTCTTCCAGAATCATTTTGGCTTTCCATCTCCCAACTCATTCAATGTAATTTCGTCAATATCCTCTGTAGGTAAATATGATCTGCATTAGTATTAAAAAAGAAAAATAAAGACAATTAATAGAAAAAATAACTCTGCCCATCAAGATAATTCCAGGCTGTACACAAAAAAAAGAAAAACTGTCAAAAATACAACTAATCTTCAATAAGCAACCTTTGGTAATATTTTTTTAATTAATACCTTGTTTAAAATGGAGTTACAATATCTACAATACTGCATGAGATAAGAAGTGCCTTATTTGGAATGAAACAGAACCTGTTAATTTACTTCTTCCATTTGTTCTGATTCTTTCTAATGCCTTTTACTCAAGAGGCTGAGGTCTCTTCAAGCAAACACCCATTTCAATTAATGTTATTATTGAAATAAGTTTACTAAGAGGTGAAGAAAAGGTCAGTGTTTAATATAATTATTCTAGAATGATGACACCTTAGTACAAACCAAGCTAGATATATTTTGCTGACGAACTACAGAAAAAGAATTTCTTTCTAGAATAAAAAGCTTAGTAAGCATGGCTAACAGGAAGAATTTTATATTTCTGTAGATAAACTAGAAAAAAAAAATATATAGTGTTGATTTTTTTCCCCATATGGACTACTATATGCAAAGTTCAAATAATTGTAAACTTTTCATTCACTTCTCTTTGGTGTCAAGAACAGCAGAACTATGAAGACCTGAAAGCATCTGGTCACCTAAGCAAGTACACAAGGTTTGGGCTAGGCTTGTGCACCTTGGTTTTATGCCCTGGTCTTTGTAGATATGTCTCTAACTGTGAATTAAATGATGCTTGGCACTGTTCCCTGTGCTGAAATGCAGTTATCTATAAGGACATTGCAACGTGTGATTTTGTTCCATGTCATGTGAACTATTGCCAGACATGCTCCAGCACTCAGAGCCCACTTGGGCTATCCCCGTGCATGCAGCCAGCGTATTCTGGAGGATGATGGCTAATAAACATCAATTGACATCCCTTTTCAGCCAGAACCCATGCCTGGGTGTACTCCTAGGCATATTTAATTTATTAGTATGGATGCAGCCTTAGCATATCTAGTGCAGTTAGTTTGGAAATGCCCCATGTGTTACAGTCACCTTTTGACTGCTCTGTAGAAATGTCAGTGAAAACTGGCCTCTGTTCAAACACTGCTAAAGTTTTATGGTTTTTTTGAATGGCTACACTGAATCCTGGTCACTGGCAGGCACCTGTGGGGAAGCACAAGTTATTCTTAAACTCTTAAAATGCAAACAACAACAGCAGTACCTGGAAGGCAATTTCTCTTTGTCTATCTTGTTTTTCCTCTTTTAAATGGGCTATATTCTCAAGCTTATGCAGCTGCACCTATCGCAGTGATATGTTAAAGCTGTCGCAGAAAAAAAAGAAAAGGCAAAATGTGGGTAATAATTAATAGAACTTTATGTTTCAAGCAGTGAAATTTCAATGTAGAAGAAACACCAGTGTTTTTTAATGTTCTTTAAACTTTTTGACCAATGCAATTGGAAAGAAAAAGAATGCAATAACAAAAAGTGAGGTGTGTGCTACATAGAAATATATCTTTCATGAGTTTTGCAAGGATTTATTTACATCGGCGAATGCTGAGATACATAGCAGTGAAGACGGTTTCACTTGTATTTTACTTCAAAAGTAGAGTGCAGGTACACAGCTTCACATTCCTTCCTGAAGAAATCACCCAGAGTTAGTGAGAGTGCATGAGAAACTCCTCATCAACACTTCTTTGTTTCTGATCTTTTTTGGAATTCTCCTTCACCTCATCGCAAAATAAGTCACTATGCCTTTGTTCTAAGAAAAGAGCCGCACATGACTCTCACTGAGGGCTGTTTTCAGTTGTTTCTTCTCTCTGAAATGAAGAGAGAAAACAAAATCAGAAGGCTGCTTACCAGCCTTGCTTACAACCCCTCACTTTCAGGCTGTCTGTGCTCTGGCATACCACATTTCTAGCTCCCGTTCTTCTTTGTCTTCCAAACTCTCAGCTTCTTGCTATTGAAAAAGGAGGAAGCCGGTTTGCTCCAGGACTTTCCATTCAAAGGACTGATTTCTTTCAGCTTCAGCAGTGTGCTCAAGTGCATCTTAATATTGGAACCCTCAACACATGTGTGTGTGAGACATTTTCTTCTCAGTGAGATGGTAAAAAATTGGTAAGTCAAACACTAACTATTTCTTCTCAAACCACAGATAGAGAAATATAAAGTGCTGTAAGAGGATGTGTGGTGGGTTGCCCTGGCTGGACACCAGGTGCCTACCAAAGCCTCTTTATCACTCGCCTCCTCAGCTGAACACGGCAAAGAAGATATGACAAAAGGCTTGTGGGTCAAGATAAGGACAAGGACATCACTCAGCAGTTAACGTCACGGGCAAACCAAACTTGACTTTGGGAAAACTAGTTTATTACCAAGCCAATCAGAGTAGGGTAATGAGAAATAAAAACTAAATCTTAAAGCATCTTCCCCCCCGCTCCCCCACGCCTTCTTCCTGGCTTCAATTTCACTCCCAAATTCTCTACCTCTTCCCCCCAAGCAGCGCAGGGTGACAGGGAATAGGGGTTGTGGTCAGTTCATCACACATTGTTTCTGCTGTTCCTTACTCCTCATGGGGAGGACTCCTCACACTCTTCCCCTGCTCCAGCATGGGTTCTCTCCCATGGGAAACACTTCTCCGCAAACTTCTCCAACATGAATCTTTCCATGGGCTGCAGAACAGATTGCTCCAGCGTGGGTCCCCTGAGGAGCCACAGTCCTCACAACAAACCTCCCCCAGCATGGGATCCTCTCTCCACAGGGCTGCTGGTCCTACCAAGAACCTACTCCAGTGCAGGCTTCCCATGGGGTAACAGTCTCTTTCGGTCGTCCACCTGCTCTGATGTTGGTCCTCCACAGGCTGCAGCTGGATATCTGCTCCACTGTTAACCTCCACAGGCTGCAGGGGGATAACCTGCTTCACCATGGTCTTCACCACTGGCTGCAGGGGAATCTCTGCTCCAGTGCCTGAAGCACCTCTTCCTCCTCCTTNCTGGCTGCAGGGGAATCTCTGCTCCAGTGCCTGAAGCACCTCTTCCTCCTCCTTCTTCACTGACCTTGGTGTCTGAAGAGTTGTTTCTCTCACATATTTTCACTCCTCTCTTCTGGCTGCTGCCATGCTTTTCTGGGTTTTTTTCCCCCGTCTTCAATACATTATCACAGAGGTCCTGCCACCATTGCTGATGGGCCTGGACTTGGTCAGCAGTGGGTCTGTCTTGGAGCCAGCTGGCATTGGCTCTATTGGACATGAGGGAAGCTTCTAGCAGCTTCTCACAGAAACCACCCCTGTGGCTCCCCAACTACCAAAACCTTGCCACACAAACCCAATACATGGCATGAACCAGCACTGAGAATAAAAATTTTTCTTGTGTAAATTTCATCAGTCCCCAAAGACTCATAAAATGGTTTTTGAAGCTGTTATGCTTTTAAAAGGATATGACATAATAGACTGTCTGTTTATATTGTATCTTCTTCATGTGTTGGGCACAGAGTCAAGGTTTATGAGGACACTAAAGAGTGATTAATTCTGCATCATAAAAAAGTTATCACCATATTTATTCCTTTAACTGATAATTATTTTACTATGGGTATCTTGGAAAAATAGTAATTAAATCTAAAGGAAGAATCACTGTGCCTTTTATAAGAAAATAATTAATGAGAGTTCTTAAATGAAAAATAAGGTAGAAAACAAAAGTTATGTCATTTTTCCCATATTTTGACCAAATATTTTGGTTATATAGACACTGGCTTAATATAAATTAAAAATCCACATACAACTGTTCAGCAAGCGCTATTCCCAGAAACAATTCTATCAACGTCTTTCATTATTTTGGTCCATTTAGTCCAGTTATGGTTCCAGTGGCATTTAAAAGGCAATCCTAATTATCAAAGGCATATAATTCATTTCAAAACAACCAAAGCTGCTTATCCTAAAAGGACAGAGTATCACTGATGATTTCAAAAAGCTGTGATTCCTGTTGTTTCTATGAGACATGATTATGCTTTTCTTTGCTGTAGGAAAATCATAATCATGAGTTTACTATAAAAGCCACCATAGCACTAGGATATTGAAGTCATCAGAGATAACATGAGATCAACTTAATTGTGAACATGAAACTCAGAGAAAACAGCAGATGAAAATGTCTTTCTGTAAGTATTTTCCAGGATACCCGATGCTAAAAGAGTGAAGACAAATGTGAAAATTCAACTTTATTAATGGAATTTTCTCCTCTCTCTAAAGTGAAATTCAGCTATCCCAGAGAGAGACATCAAGCTACAAGGACNAAAAAAAAAAAAAAAAAAAAAATTAAAAAAATCCATTCACAAGTGCACGTGTCTTTCCTGATAAACTAGCTGTAAATTCCTCAAGCAGGTCACTGAATTTTGCAGGACTTTGACTGTCTATGTATCCTCGGGCTCTAAGAAGTTTTCTTCACTTAAAAAATCCTTGAACTTCTCTAGATTCATAAGAGAATAGTAGCTGCTTCTAGGCAAGACAGCAAATAGAGATTTAATGAAGTGCTTTAAATGATTTTTAAGATGACAGAAGTGTTACTTGGTGTATACCTACAGGTAGCATTCAGAGATGTTTTTTTATTTATTATCTTACTGCCTAAAAGTTGTATGTGTTCATTTCTCTACCACGGCATGCAAGGTGGGGCAAGAGATAAGTCTCTGGGCTTATATTACCAATGACATCTTAAAGAAACTGGACAGCTGCCTGGAGTACTTGTAAGGAGGGTACAGGTTTTAGAAGACATGAGCCAAAAACTTTTGTAACTGTTTTATACCTATTTCTCAAGCTGGTTTGTTTACTTGTTACAACACAGCTTAAGAACAAAACTCTGAGGAAGCCACACTGCTTCCAGTTCTGGCCAGCCCATATCACTAGCTCAGGGACATGGTAAAGCATGGTAATCTGGGGCACTTCAGAAATACCTATATATTCAAGGAATGGGGCTACTCTTAGCTGCTGGCTGCGGCTTTGATATCCACTGTGCTTCCCTGTCCTGGGTCTGCAGACAATCAGTGGAAATTACAGCACTGATCAATGAACCTGGCATGGGGTGGAGGGACAACTCACCCAACTTTATACAGTTGCCAGAGAAAAGGAAAAAAGCTACTGATCTAACTTGCTCATGTCAAGACTTTGAGATTGTGGAAGTTGCATGCTTCTGTCACTTAAACTAAAGATCAGTTTTGCTCTTTAGCATAGATGACTTCTGTTTTTAATACCAGAATCTTTAAAACAGAAAACCAATGGCCTCCTTAATTTCCAGTTTTTAATGTGGTGTTGCCCTCTCTTATCAAATCAAAATTAATTGACAAATTGCCTATTTGTCAGTAAATGTTCCTAATGCATTTTTTGTGTCTTGAGGTGAGCATTTTAACGTGATAGATATCACCACAAAGCTTTACACAGATGTTTTATTAAGGGCTGTCAATCCAAATAAATCTAAATTTTACGTAAGTGAGCATTAACACACAGAAAATAATGCTCACTGACATGTGAGCACCACCACGTAGACTTCTGAAGAGTTTGGAAACAGCACTAACAATTTGTGTGCTGAACACCACTATGTTGCACAATATCATGCCCATGTTACCCAGCAATGAGAAGGTTGTTTACACAAGGCATTCAAATTTCTTCTTTTTAATTTGGATTCTCCCACTGATGTGTTTTTTTAGTAGAAGTGCTGTGAGGTCACTCTAGATTAAGTGCAGCATAGGAAAATTGACGTATGGTGCAGACTGGTGCCCTGGCTTTCTGCCCTTTCATGCTGGCTGTCCTTCATTACTAGTGTGTAGTACAAAACCAACAGCTCTGACTACAAGTATGAAGTGCCTCAGCCATGTCTTAGCTGCCATGGCTAAGTCCAACCCTGGCCATTTCTCAAATGGAAGAAAAGCTGCCCCTAGATTACCCATCCTGGTTTTACAGACTCTGGACCAACATCCTCTGAAAACTGAGTAGCCAAAGGCTCGAAAACATTTGCAGAAATGCTGAATCTATGATGTGGCAGTGGCAAAGAGCAGGTAGATCCAGAAACAAAATCAGATCGAAAGGATGCTGTACTAAATTTTGTCTACAAATTCTGAGAAGTACAAACAAGATCTCTCAGTACACCACAAACCTATTCCCAGCATAGGTGCAAGAGAAAATCTAGGAGAATCCTCATGGAAAAATTATATCACTTGGCATGAAATGGTTTGCCAGGAAAATAGAGAAGACTACAGTAGCAGTATCCATCATGGCAGACGTATTGTACAACCACATCAAAGACTCAGTCTGTACTTCTTCACCATCCAAAACTTGGCTCCATCCATTCCTAATGCAAGCCCAACCGCACTGTGAGGCTTGGCTTTGAAATGTGGTCACCACCAACCAGGACAATCAGTTTTGACCAGGATGAACTTGATGGACAAATGCCCAAGCACTAAGCTAGGTCAAGCCTGTAGAATAGGTCACACAAACTAGAGAGATTTAGCAAGTTCTGCCAAGTTTCAGCAACAGTGAATGCTCTTGACATAGAAGTAGTTACTATTTTGGGTTTACTTCTGAGTTAAATGAATTGACAGTTTGGATCGGTTTGACCTATTGGTTCCTTTTCCTTTCTAATTCAGGAAGATGTCCACATCATTTTGCTCTTCATTTGTATTCTGACCAGTTTTGTCCCTGGGGTTAAGCCATGTGACCCTGCTTAATATTTAGGTAATAATTACTATGAAGGTGCATTATCAGGTAACATATCTGGACATATTTTGCTTGAATACAGTTGACAGCATTCTTGAAGGAGCCAACTGGAGCTGGAGGGAAGAAAAAAACAAAAAATAGAACTGGTATAAGCCTTGGAAGGTACATGACAGAAAAGCTGATGACATTGGAGTCTTTGAATTAATATAAACTCTGACAGCTGAAGTAAAAAGTTTAACAAAAAGAAAAATTAAAAAAAAAGTCTTTTGTGGCTTGCTATCTACAGTGGGGATGAGATGAATACAGATTTTTTTAAAAAGTGTTCAAGAGCTTGTCTCAGACACACATCTTCCACTATCTCAGTTAAACCAAGTAGCTCTGTTTCTCTTTGATTGGCTGCAAGAGTTTCCCAAACTTCCTACATCATCTTTTTGCTTCCTGTTTGTTTTGAAGATTGTGAACATATTGTACTGCACAGGATTAGAAGCTGCTCAAGAAATTCAAAGTTATAAAGATCATTTGTCGTCTTTTCCTCCATATATAATGCTTATGTCACTGACTTTTCCAAAAAAAAAAAACAAAAAAGAGATCATGGAATATTGATAAGCAATAGAACTAATAAAATAGCAAAGTGGCTGCTGGAAAATCCACAGGTCAATGATTTTAGTGTGATTGGTTTCCTCTGAAATCATGATCTTCACTGACATTTTATTTTCCCCAAATGTTAGTGGTCTGCAAGACTGATGGGGAATAAACATTTGTTTAGTTTGTGAAACTGTTTTCATTTGAGGTTATGATTACACCACAGATTTCCTTAAAACTTAATGTTTTTTATAAAAATTCAGTTTAATAACAATATTCACTAAGCCCATAATCACAGTTGTAGGCTGTGGTTATAACTGGTGAAATACTGATCAAAGCACTCCAAGGCAATTAAAGGTCAGCACATCTTGTCTTGCAAAGACTCCCTCATATGTGAACAATAGCATAAGAAAATAAAATAGATCTTCCCTGGAAGCCTTATTTTTGTTTTATATACAGACTGTTTATAGTTTTAGTACTTCAGAACTCTTACCTAGTAAACCAATAACAAAATGACAGTGTCAGGTTCAAACAAATGAGGTGTAATCTGAGAAAAATTGCCCAGAGTCTAGTTCATTCACTTTGTTCAAAGAACAGGGGAAAGAAAAACCTTACTACATTTTTAATTAACAAGAGACAAGAATATACCTCCAAACTTTCTAAATTAGTATCCCACCTATCCTTCTGCTCAGGAACTTTTATTGAATGTGGCACTACTAGGAGTCTTTTGGTACAGTGTCCACTCCTGAACAGTGGCCACCCCAGAAACAGACATTCTCTAAGTAAGCAGCAAACATTATTCCCCAGGAACATGTATATGTTGCAACAAAGAAAGGCCACCAGATTTGTTCTTGGTTGGTTTTTTTTTTTTTCTTTTCTATTCGTTTTTTTCTTTTCTTTTTTTTTTATGTAAAGAACAAAAAAACCATTAATCACTTATAATAAAAAAAACCAGGCAAAATTACTTAGCAAACAAGCTGGGAACACAGTCAGTAAGTAGGACTAACAGAAGGATGGGAAGTCCACAGTGTATGTAAATTTGCTGCATTCAGCCTAGATTTCATAAATATCAAGTGCCCTTTCTTGAAGTCTAATGCTTACACTGGTGTTTTGTTGGAATCAGCCCTACATTACTTTAATTACAGTAATTCATCATTGCGAGAAGTCACCAAACCCTGCCAAAAAGAAAGAATTTATTGCCATTCATTTATTTCAGTAGTATAAATTAACCTTTGCATGTAATTTTTTTTGGTGCTAAATTTTCAGACTACTTTAGATACTGCTTCCTAGTGTTGCTTTGTCCTTTCTCTTCAATGCAAGCAAACGAACAAAATTCTGAATCACAAGCTTTTAAACCATAAGCACCCTTATTGATAATTTATTCTGCTTCGATAGAAAGCACAGGGTGAGGAACTCCATCTGATAATTTCTGAAGCAAATCCATAACTTTTGTGTAAGACATACCTTAATATTAGAAGTCATTAAATCCAAATTTAAAGATCCCACTACTTCTCTGGGTGATTCAGGGGCTAACTGTTACAGTGATAATTTTTTTTTTTTTTAATATGTCCTTGGATAAAATAGATCCAGCTCCTGGATCTGGACTTTCGCTTCCTGGAAAATTAAGCTATTCTGTGTATGAAACTCACTAAACTTGGTAGCGGTAGCTACTAATTTGAGCACTCAACCAATGTCTGCTTCGCAGCAGCGCGAGGGAAAAATAATTCCATATTGGTCACAGCTTCCTACTGATTTGCACTTGAAGTTCCTCTACATATCTGAGGATTTAATGCACGTGTCTGCTCTAGATTCATCTTTGTTTTACAATTTTCCCATACATTAAACAGATATTTTTACCATTACATACTTTCTTGTTAGTTTATACGTTGTAACTTGATTCTTCCCTTGTACAGATTTTGTCCTAGACCTAAGAAAGGATTGATTTATTGGGGAAAGACAACTTTAGGTGTTTGGTGTGGAGGGATAAATTCTTTCTAACAAATGCTTAAACATTGGCTAAAATGTTAGTAACGAACCTGTAAGTGAAGTGGCAAAAGCAGGCTTATAATTCTGTTGCCTTAAAAGAAATGCTGCGCAGGTATATAAGCATGAATTTAGGTGATAAATTCAAGCATATACTAAAAATATAATAAATTAAACTCTGACTCCATAAAACCAAGAGCAAAACTTTTATTGATTTCATTGTGGCAAGGACTTCACCCAATGAGCTTGTTAGCTTTGTGTTTTTAACTTCCAGGGTTAGTTTATGAGTTTCTTTTCTTGTTGGCAGGTGTACATCTGTAATGTTATGTTTCTTTGAATTTTAATATTCTCCTGATAGATTTAAAGGGCTATGTGTAGTTAAAAAGTGGTGGAAATAATATATATTTTTGCAAGAAATGTTTTATACTGAGCTGATGTTTGTTTTGATTTAGATTCACTAATCATGGAGAAAAAAAATTACAATTGCCAAGGTAAAACCAATCAATGTTCCCATAAAATGGAACTATGCACTATACCTGGTTCAATAGAAGAACATCACTGAACATGGAATGATATGTATGTTCTTGTGTTTAGTGGTGAATTAATCCTGTGACAAAACTAGGAACGTTTCCATCTTTTTCTCTCTCCCATGCAACAAGTAATTGTTCCCTCCTGATCCTGTTTTAAGTATGCAAATTACTGAAGTCACTATGAAGCTTAAGCCACTGTAAAAAGAAATTCCCAAACAACAGTAAAGGTTATATTTTCTAGCTTACTGCAGCAGGTTCTGGCTTTCTCTCTATTGTTTCTGTAAGAAGATTTGAAAAAGAGCTTCACCAACCACAGTTAATTCATAGCAGCTGTCACAGCCAGCCAATCGTCTCAGACTTGTGTATCATCAAGCTCATTTTAGTAGATGAATATGCTAAAAAAAGGTAAAAAAATCCAGTTCCACTTTTCCACAGTGGGTTTCTTTCAATATCACTAAGGATAAGATTTAAAAATAACAAGGGTAGGATTCATCTGACCAAATGCACCTACCCAAAGTAAAGACGTTCATATGTGAGCTAGTCAGTCTAGGGTACCTTTAGTAAACCTTATCAATAAATGATTTGTCTTCTTTCTACCCCAACATAGACTCAATTTAGGAGATTTAGAGTTAATTTGGAAGTATTTATTGGGATGAGATGAAACATTCCCCAGAGGAATGTGTCTTTTCTTTTATAATAAATGGAGCTGAAAGTTACTTGTTGAACAGAACATCTGTATATTTAATCAGATAAATCCTACACTAAGTACCCATACAGATATACGTTTCCGAATCTCTTATCTGGTCTCCAGAATTTCATTTTTCGTTTTTTCAGTCTCCAGCTGTTATAATTAAAAATGAACAAATAAAAAAGTAAGGGAGAGATACACACGATTGAAGTATAAACTCTGTTCCCATCTATTTTTTTTCTGAAAAGGATGAAATATAAGTATTTTTGTAAGATACCTTGCAACAAATATCTTCTTTAACTATAATGCAAAATGTCACCATTATTAATGCTTTATCCTGTCCACGAAAAAGATGCAAGAATACTCACATAATCCACAGTTTATTTTAATTTCTTGTTTTTATGACTTGCACTGGCAAACCCTGGAAGAGATCTTCAACTACTGTAGTAGTTGCTAGCAGTTGCTTCTTCAACTACTGTAGTAGTTGCAGAATCATCTGCTGTAAACATATGCCTTTTTACTCAAATATATCAATGTTTAGACATACTTGCAGAACCCCTTACTTCAAGCCAACTCTATTTCCATTTCAGCATACAGCAGAGCAGATATTGAAGGTTAAGATATTAAGGACAAGACCTGTCTGTATTTTTTACCAGGGTAGCTTGCGAAGCCAGAACATCCCAAGTGAAAGTTAACAGCTTTGATAGATTTTCCAGCCATCCTTCCTCATTTTTCAGGACCAGGAAGATAATACTTTTCTTACTTAAGAACAAATCTTACCATAGCTATGTTAATTTTACCTGCTAGTAGGAGACTCACAGTGACTGCTTACTAGAAACATTAGCCAAGGGAATGCTCTCAAACAATGCATGTCCTCATCAAGCTGGTGATGACTGTGGTTCTCATTATAACTGTTACCTGTGTCTCTTGATTATCTTCATACAACGTTCGTAAAAAGAGTTAAGTTCGCCCTTCCATCCTGTCTACATATACTAATATGTATATGGAAGGAAAAAAATTCACTTGCATGGATAAAATTTGTGCTGTGCCAGATGGCCTTGGCCCAGAGAACAGTTGCCTGTTCATTTTATTTAATAAAAAAATGTAACTAGAAATGTTGCCCTTTTAAAAAGCTAGTATTTCTAGGATACCTGCATTTGAAGAAGTGTGTTTGTGTGTGTGTTTAGAACAGTTTAGGGGTTTTTACAAGAAATGGAGGAGAAACAGCTCAACCAGCAGAAAGAAAAACTGTGCATGCTCCATATTATTATTCCCAGATCAGTTTTACAATGCACAGCCAAAAGAAATTAAGAAGATCCAAACATTAAGGAAAGAAAATCCGAGAAATTTTCATGTGACAAACGAATTTGTTTATGTAGCACAGTTATGTTCTTGTTCCTTCCCGAGCTTCCACTGTTGAAAACATTAATGGTAATGAAGTTGAAAAGACTTTTCAATAAATCTGTGAGACTATCTATTACAGATATACCAAACAGGGACAAATATGCCATATCTCTGCCAGATGCAGTGGTTGCCAGGCAAAACAAGCCATAGGTCTTCAGTGACTTTGTCTGATGGAAGAAGAGTTGAAGGGAGGTTAGCAGCAGTGTGGAGAAACTGTCCCTAAGGCCAAAGTATGTCAACAACTCTATAATTCTTTACCAGAAATGCACTCCACTTTTTTCAGAAAACAAACAAACCTCCCGCCAGCCCTCATTAAGTTCAAGTGTGCGAATGTGTTTCTGGATGGCTCAAGAGAAAAATGTTGATCAGAGTCAAGAGTTTAGTGCCTATTTTCATACTGACACTGTGGTC
Organism: Himantopus leucocephalus; assembly: GCA_003993805.1. Classification (NCBI taxonomy): domain Eukaryota; kingdom Metazoa; phylum Chordata; class Aves; order Charadriiformes; family Recurvirostridae; genus Himantopus; species Himantopus leucocephalus. The sequence continues at coordinate 11,957,780 of RSEF01000001.1, read as the reverse complement.
CCCAAATACATAAATTGTGAGTGGAACTGCTAGCTGGTAGAGTGTAGCTCGTTATTCAGCACATTAATAGCTATGTTGTGCTTCTCTCTTCCAAAGCCAGCATGTCCTTATACATACCATGAATCCTGGTGCAGTGACTGTAGTTAGATGTAAGTATGAAGTCATGTGCTAATGCCTGCCATATAATAAATCAAAGTAAAACTTGATGTCAAGAAAATAAAATTTGAAAGAGAAGAACATGACGTAGGCTTACCATTACCTTTAGTAGTGTTAACACAATAATATCATTTTGCTACTGGAAATGTCAGCTGAATTGCTCTTTCTTCCATTCCTTCCAAGCATGTATTGAGAGTTCAGTAACAGAAGTGGAGAGAATACAGTGTAAGAGTAGCTGATGGGTTCTTCTTTCCAGTTTCTTTTTAGCAAATGTGATTTAATGCATTTTTTCACATATCCATGAAAAGCATTTCCTGTTTGTACTAAATTAATCAGAGCCTTGTTAGCAATTATGTTGTGTAAAAGTACATAAGATCTGGAGGCAGTGTGAGTATAGGAAATGGACCAGATTGCAAAAAAGACATGTCTACAAAGTGACTTAAAAACTAGCAAATTCAATAATAACATTCACAACTCTGATTAAAAACAAAGCAAGCAATACTAGTTGATGCATTTCACAGACAACCTTAACCACGAACATGTTGTCATTTCTTCACAAATATGCTGCATATTACTTCTACAGAAATTATTTATACACTCATCACCTTCAAGACAGAGACTCTTACCTGTAACCAGAACTTCTAAGGGTATCAGTAAGAACTCTTAGGTAAGAAGGACCTTCAGTGTATTTTAAAAAGTCATTACCATGGAATTTGCTTACTCAACTAATGTATGCTCGTGGGTCTGCTGATTTGCTCATGCTACCCCTACCATTTTAAAATTATGTATTCAGAGTAAATCTGCAGCAAACAGAATACTTGGATTATCATAAAGGCAATGAACAATCACAGTAGAAAATAGATGAGTCTAAAAAAAGGTCTGAAATAATAAATCTTCTTTTAGCTAGAATTCATTGAATTAGGGGAGCTTGGAATAATCTTTACAAAGTGAATATAGGAGCTGAGGCATGGAAATAATTCTCTCATTTGCTTGACATTTTTAATTCAACTTACAGGGAAAGAAATGCAAGTTTTAGCAGTCTCAGGATAATCTTGATTTCTTATAAGCAATGTCAGCCAGTAATGTGACTGCAGAGACACTGAAAAATGGTTTCTTATATCAGAAGCTCATCCTGTCAATTTCTTATGAAAACAAATTTTGCAAAAATAGCTGAAAGTGATTTGAAGAGTCATCTAGAGAGTATATTCCGTTTAAGACAACTAAGAAAGCTAGTGAATGGAAGTTCCTTTCTATTTTTTTTAATGAAGACTCCTGAAATGTCTAAAGATCTACATCCCTTCCTTTCTTGCTTTAGTGAGTTAATTTAATGAAACAGGGAATAAATATAGTCTCTCTGATGTGAGTATGCTCTCCACACTGTCATTGATTTTTTATATATTTTTGTTTATTGCCTCCAGATAGATTCTATGTTTTCCTCATGTTATATTCTAACACATGAGATCCAGTAAGAGAGAATTCAGACATTCAGGAAATTTCAACAACATGTTCTGTAAGGTTTATCCCAACCCTCTGTTGGTTAGAAATACTTTTCAGCCTGTTGGTAGTGTTTCAGATTTGACATGTTTTCCAAGTTGTCAGATTTACTTTTTTAGGTTTTGGTTCATTTAATTGAAACTGAACCAGATCACCACCAAATGTAGTGAAAATTCTCTGCATTTCAAAACCCTGCTGGATTCAAGTGTGGTTTTGTACTGAAAAGGTCTTTAGGGTATATCAATGTGTGCCAGGGCATGTAACTAGGAACTATTCTTCTATTTGCAGAACGGAGGGTTGTAGAAAATTTAATTTTCATTACCACCATTATTATATTCTGAAGTATTGCCATTCTGGAAAACCCTTTACGTTGGCTGCATGCCTGCAAAGGGACTCAAGGTCAGCTTAGAAACCTGGGTAATACACAGAAGAGAAGATGGAAGAAGTTGTAGTAGGAAATACTCTCCCTTCAACCTTCTCAAGCCAAATAGCTTCTGTACACTTCCTCAGCCATTTTAGAGGCCAATCTTCTCCTCCCATTGCATCCACACATACTAGCAAATGATGGTTCAAGAAACATATTCATGTCATAACGAGATAGGACAAGGCAGGAAATTCCTGCCTGGTCATTACAGTTCTCACTCATGTTGCTTACATTGTCAGTAGTAATTTTCTTCTACTCCTTTTCCACCTGTCCTTTCCCACTACAGTCCTCACATCAGAATGATGTTCTGTGTCTTACGAGTCTGACAGTAAGAAATTCGTTGACTTTCAACCTAATTTTTTCTTTGGCTAGCAATGTATACTCATTTCTTATTTAGCTGATGGGATTTTTTTTTTAGCCTTGGAATTTTTCCCTTGAAAGTGTTTATGAACAGTAAGCATTTGATCTCTTGTTGTCATTTTGCTAACTAAACAAGTGAAACCCTTATAGTTGGTTCTTAGTATAAGAAAATCCTGTTTCTCAGCCATCTTAATAGCCATGGTTTCCTCTGTGTGTAACAACCTGATTTGAAAAAATCCAGTAAAAAAAAGCATAGGTAAACTAAGAAAAAAGAAGACAATATCAAAATTACTTACATTCAGATATGCTATAACCTTATTAATGGACTATTCAAAACAGATTTGCTGTTCTAAATAAAAATTTATATATTTATGATCACTGTTCAATATTATATATGACACTTGTGAGATATAAAGGAACGACTTCCATTTTTCTTTTTTCAGCTGGTGGTATATTTATTTCTACATCATTTTCTTAAAGAAAATGCACTGCAAAATGTACCTGTGAATATTTTTCTTTCTGTAGTACTACATTTGAACATTGAAACTCAAGATTTGAAAATAAGCGAAGTAGAATTGCTTATTGTTTACACATTTTCTTCTGGCTAGGCCAGAAGTTCTGATATTGCAGTTCAGGGCTGTAGGAAGTAAACATCAGACAGCTACCTTTTTACAAAGATTGGAAGATATTAACATAAAATATAAGATATTTTATTTTGTGTAGGAAAGTGGAAGCTCCATTCAATAACTTGGCACACTAAATGTCAATTTGTTATCACTTTATCATGACAATCCATAAGATTTGGCATGGAATCTGGTAATAACTTCATTTTGCACTAAGGAAAAATAAAGATGCATTGAGATTTTGCAGTGAATCTTATAACAGCTCTGTAACTTGGCATTTACTGCACATCCTTGCATTGATTTAGCATTTCTATCCCCATAATATTTCTTTTTCCACATACTTGCCTATCTCCCATTTTAAAACAATTTATATTAGTGGCTTCTTTTATTGCCTTTGGTAGTTCATTGCACATATATTATTGTGACAGTTGCAACACTGTATTTAAGGTTCTGTCATGATTTTTATGCTACAACCCTATTTTCTTGAATTTATACTTTGAAAAAAGATCCTTTGGGGATGGTGCAATGATAGTACAAATTTTCAGGTAACAAAATACCTATTTTGTAAAAAAATCCTACTTTTTCATTTGTTATTTTTAATACTAGAATGAATATTTAAAATAACTAATGATGTATATATTTTACATTGTTTCTGTGAATAATTACTTTTTCAATCTCACCTTGGTTTTGATTCTTGTTCATAACAAATAGTAGACTTCCTTTATTTTGACTAATTTCACTGAAGTGTCATGCAAAAGAAAAAGTATTCTAAGACAGTAATATGCCATTAAAAGTAATGATAAAAAGAAATATTAAAAAATGGGTCTTTTTAGAGTTTATGGAAATTAACATGTATAATTATACATTAGATAGTATATGCTGATATTTCAAATGAAGAATACCTAGATTTAAACAAGAGGTTTTTCCTAATGAGTAAGTAAGCTGACTGTAGTACATAGTTGAAGGACTGAAGAGAAAACAGAGATGAAGAAAAATGTATGGATCATACAATGCATTTCTAAGTTCATAAAAAGGTCTCTGTGCTTGAAAAACTGGGCTTCATTAATCAAAATACTAAAGTCCCTTAGCCTAGGAAGAATGTGACCTATTCCTGAAAAATCCTCACCTCTTTGTTTTGTTGACATTTTGTGTAGTGTCAGCAAACTCGGATAGGTCTAATATTGAGGTATGCGCATTGCAAGACACAGTCTAGGATTGGTTTAGTAGTAAAAAAATTCTTGTGAGTTGTTTGATATCAAAAATGGCATCATTTAAACATTAGCATTGTAAAACCATAAAGAAAAAATACCAAATGTATTTGTATTATTTTGTAATTACAAATATTCATATAAAGAACCAAGAAACAATACATAGGACAGAATTAGTTCAACTAGATTTCTTCACAGCTGAATAAGAGTATAAAATGTCAATAGAAAGGTTTTGTTTCCAGAGTTAATATAAAGTATTGAATTATTGCAGGGTTCTTGTCTGGACTACAGGATAGTCATTAGGAAGATACAGCTAAAAAACAAAGGAAAAAAAAGGTAGCACTGTCACATCAGTTGAAAAGAATTGCAAAGGAATCTTCTCTTTCACCACTTATTGGTTGTCTAGATGAAACAAACTGTGCTTTTGGTATCAGCCTGGGATCAGTACCATGCATGAAACAGTAATAGAAGTAACAATTGAATAGCATTGTTCAGTTAGGGATAACAAACCTATGTCAATATTTGGAGAAGGAAACACCAAGAGACACATTTTCCACAGAGATACATAGTAAATATGCACATAGGTACATGATTAATAACAGGTCGGGTTTTTTTAAAAATCATTTATGATCAACATTAATTGAAATACTGTTAATACAACTTTTCCTCCCACTTTCTCCAAAATATTATGACCTATCTCTGTCTTTTGTTTTGTTTTGTTGTTTTGTTTTTTTTTTTAGCTGCAGGATGAAAGTCTAATTTCTCTAACTTTTGAGTTAGTGAAATCCTTGTGTGCTTATATAATTTACTTCACCTAGTGATTTTTCCATTGTTCTTTCACTAATTGTGCAATTTTTTTTTATAATTGTGCCTCAAATTTTCTCATTGCAAATTAACTTTTGCAGAGATCCTTTGCCAAACCATTTTGTCGTACATCTTATTGCAAAATAAGTTTTCATTTTAATTTAAAGTGAAAATAACTTTTTTCAAAATAACTTTCTATAGCACATCATGAAGTAGATTATCTCTACTCCCATTTCCCCTTTACTTTGGTCTCTCGTAATTATATTTAAAAAAAAAATCCTCATTAGACTTCTAGGTGATTATAAAGCAAAGAGGTGCTTTGTCTGGTTGATAAATGCTCCTGCTTTCAAAGTTACCCTGGTATTTAGTTTTATTGATTTTAAACATTACAGGTGGAACCAAATGAAGAATATGACCTAAAGACCACTGATGAGAACATTCTTAATGTCACCAATACATATACTTCTCTTGGGTTTGGGATAAATGCATTCCTAATGCTTAATAGTTAATAATGCTTATTGAGTTAAAACTGTAACACAGCAAGTCTGCAAAATTCTAAAGATGTAGACATTTGATTGATAGATTCTGCATGGTTTTAGACCTCTTTTTTGTTTCTTCTTTTGTTTCTTCTTCTGCTTTCCAGAACTTACTTTTATGAAATGGCAGCATTTGTTTAGGAAGGTGCATAAGGTATGAAGAACCGTGATAAGACAACAAATAAAAGTATAATTAAACCCCAGGTCTCTACAAGCTGTTCTCAAACTGCACATTGGTCTTTCAAAGAGAGGAAAGGGAGAACTGGAAATACTTTAGCAGTGGAGTTGCACCAGACCTTTCTTGAAATCTCTTCTGCACTCTGCCTTTTCCCTACCTCTTCTTCCTCTCCCCTCAAGAGATTTCATGCCTCTGTGGCAGCCATGTGGAGAGTACAGCTTGTACTACAAGCAAGATTTGGTAGTCAGCAGAAAATACAGAAAAACTTGGAGTCCAAGTCTTAAGACATAAGGAATATAAACTTATATATAATTTTAATATATAATTATATATTATATAAAATATAAAAATAACGCACATTTTTACACACAGATAGAAAGGAGGCTGGTGCATAAAAAAACTAGCAAAAGTGGAGATTAGAAGTATGTGTACTTATTGGACAGTGAATTTTGCTAAGGAAGGGGGAAGTAAAGTGGGAAGGGAAAAAAACACAAATCTGTAGCCTTTTGTAGTAACAGAAGAGAAGAAAAGGCTGGTGCAAAAACATCAATAATCATAGCTCTGATTTGTACCAGAATTAATCTTATTTTCAGAGTTGCTTTGAACAGTGACAGCCAGTTGCATCACTGAATGTTTTCTTTGATGTATAAGGAACTTTATTTTCATCCTCCGTATTCTTAAAGGGGCTAGAAACATCTAGACTGCAATACCAAAAAAGAAAAAGGAGTTTCATTGTACCTCCAATTCCTTGGAAGGAAGCACTCCTGGAAATTACAAATAAGGGTGCTTTTATTTTTTTTTTTTGTTTGTTTGTTTGGATTTGGTTTGGTTTGTTTGTTTTTTTTCTTCTGACAAAATGCACAACTACAATTTTGATAACCTAAAATAAGAATATACCCCTGCCCTCGACTGAGGTGGCAAAGCTGGAGTCTAACTCAAGGTGATGGGATTTTGTAACCATGCTAGTTGAGGACAAGAACTGATTCATTTTTTTGTTTGTTTGTTTTGCTTGTCATGAATATGAACTCTTCAGGGACGTAGTATTATAGCCCTAAGTACACTGAAATGGCTGTTATTCTGCTTGGCATGATTTTTCTTCATATTTACTATCAATAATGAATGAACTATATGTAAAAAACCGCACATGCATTGCAACAGGAAATATTTCCTAGGATGTTCTTCCATTAATCTTACACTGATTTCTTTCATGAGGGTATGTGAACAAAGATTTTCTCCCATTCCCTAATTTTAACCCGTTGTTCTGCATATATGCATTCCCTAAGTCTGTAAAGGTATAGACTTCTTGTGAAAGGTCTAATTTCTAACTTCTTGGTACCTGTCTCATCACTGACCAATGTGTAGTGATCTAATTAACTACTTTGTATATGACTCTGATACCTTTTTGGGCTTTTTCTGTCAGCTGGAATGCTTGAGCCTTTCTTTATGTATGTAGTGCTTCCTTCTCCGTATTTCCTGGCTGACATCTAGAGAAGTACCTGTTTCTCATCACACTTCTACCAGCACACCACCCATGTGGGAGCCAGTCTCAAACAGTCTAGTGAACCACGTCAGCAAAGCTCAGGGGCCAGAGTTCATGACTGTAGACAGCCAGCTCCTGGTCTTAAACTAGTTTACTCATTCGGTAAAAAAAAGTATGAAGTAAGTAAAAAAAAAAAGTAAGAAAAACTATGAAGCATGAGACTTTCATGGCACTTCAATCATTGGATATGTTCATCTCAAAGTCACTCCATTAATTTTTCCATTTTCAGGAGGCAAATAGGAATTACAGCTATGTAATTCCAGCTACATGTGTCTATGTGTGTCTAAGAACAGCAAATAATAACGTGATTTTACCTAATCAGTTTGGAAAGCCAGCAAGTAGGTGCTAATATTTTTGCTTTCAAAATCTCCACATCATGAAAGAGGAGCAAGGGAAATTGAGAGATACGGTAATGCACAGTAGACATTCTCATAGTAAGAATAAAGGCCGTAATTCCGCCAACTAAAGAAAGCCTTTCTAAATTTCTGGGATTCAATACCACGATCAAACTGAGAATTAAAAATGCTGAACTACCTAAGTGATAAAAGTTCAATCTGGTGTACCCGTGCTTTTTCTATGGTCCTTACTCTCCGTGATCATTTAAGCTTTTTGAACTTATTTTACAAATAGTCAAAAAGTTGCTTCTTTCCTTTAACTGTATCGCTAACACTGATTACCACAGGCACTTCAGCTGACAAGTTCTCAAGACAAAATTCTGCAACAAATTCATTCTGCTTTAGCTTAAGTTGACTTCAAAGGGGTTCTGCAAGTTTTCCTGGGGCTGAGTGTCGCCTTAAATTTCTGAAATAGGCCCTTGCCTGTGAAACTTAATTCCTGTAACAGCTTTTAAAAGAAACTTATACTTCCTATGCTTTAGAGGCATATTTTGTCAGTAGATGAAGCTGAAATCACAGACAAAGTTGAAATCACATCCTTTAGCTGAATTTAAGGCATGGTAAACATTAGAGCTGTACAAATAATATATGTTTGGTTTGGTGGCTTAAATTGGGTTTGTGTGGCAAGGTTTTAGTAGTCGGGGGGGTTGCAGGTGTGGCTTCTGTGAGAAGCTGCTAGAAGCTCCAATAGAGCCAATGCCAGCCGGCTCCAAGATGGACTCCCTGTTGGTCAAGGCAGACCCCATCAGCAATGGTGGGTAACACCTCTGTAATAACATATTTAAGAAGGGGAAATCACTGGTATGCAAGCGTAGCTGGAAGAAAGGAGTGAGAATATATGAGAGAAACAACTCTTTAGACACCAAGGTCAGTGAAGAAGGAGGGCAAACAAGTGTTTCAGGAGCTGGAAGAGAGATTCCCCTGCAGCCCATGGTAAAGACATGATGGGGCAGATTGTCCCCAGGCAGCACATTGAGGCTAACGGCAGAGCAGATATCCATACACCAGAGCCGGTGGATGTGCCTGAAAGAGGCAGTGAGCCTGTGGAGATCCTGGGCTGGAGCAGGCTCCTGGCAGGACTTGTGACCCCATGGGGGACCCACGCTGGAGCAGTCCATTCCTGAAGGGCTGCACCCCGTGGAAAGAACATGTGGAAAGGACTCACACTGGAGCAGTTCGTGAAGAACTGCAGCCTGTGGGAAGGACCCACATTGGAGAATTCATGGAGGACTGTCTCGTGTGGGAAGGACTCCACGCTGGAGCAGAAAAAATATGAGGAGGAAGGAGTGGCAGAGATAACGTGTGGTGAACTGACCACAACCCCCATTCTCTGTTCCCCTGTGCAGCTCAGGAGGGAGAAGGCAGAGAAATCAGGAGTGAAGTTGAGCCTGAGAAGAAGGGAGGGGTGGGGATAAGGTGTAAGATTTGGATTTATTTCTTATTAACCTACTCTGATTTGATTGGTAATAAATTACATTAATTTTTCCTCAGTCAAGCCTGTTTTGAGTTGCTGATTTACCTGTCCTTATCTGGACTCACAAGCATTTAATCATGTTATACTTCCTCTGTCCAGTCGAGAAGGAAGAGTGATAGAACGGCTTGATCGACACCTGGCGTCCAGCCAAGGTCAGCCCACCACTTGACTGAAACAGGAAAACAAACGTGAACTATTTTCAACAATTAAAAAAATACTTACAGATTTAATTGTATTAAAAATATGTGGTTTAGTTTTGTTTTAAGTATTTATCTTATATCTGGGTAAAATTTAAAACTGAAAACACTTTCAAAAACGTTTTTGAAAGGTGGATGCAAACAAAACAATTTCCTTCTCTCGTTTTCTGGATGAAACTATTTGAATTCAAGTATAGAAGAATTCTAAGTATACAATCGTTTGTGTCAGTATCATTTCTATAATATCATTAATAAATGGAAAAAAAACCAACCACTGTATCGCTGAGTATGTGTAAAAAGATAGTAATAGTATATTACGGACCTGGTTTGTGAATTTTTTTAACTTTTATGCTTATTTTAAAAATCTGGATGATATTAGTGATAGAAAAACAACAGTAAGCAAACAGAAGTGCCAAAGAACTGGCAAAAGATAGTCTAACATCATCCTGTAGTATTTCTGAAAAACAATCTCTGTTTATGGCACCTTAACAAAATTCACTGAGTTGCCCAGAGGAAGGAGACTATCCTATTGTAAATATTACATTATGTATGCTGGCAGAAAAGTTACTATATTTTCATACATTTACTTCTGGCAAACAGACTACGAGAAATCTCATGGCTTGCATGTGATTATTTGAGAAGTTAAGTATTTGTTATTTTACATAGCTGTAAAAAAGCTAGAAAGATTTAAAAGCCATAAAGTTTCAGGTGGGAGTAAAAAATGGGAAATACGTTCTTGAGACACAATTTGAACCAGATCAAAGCTTTACATAACTTAAGTCTAAATGAACCTTAGTATTTTGCTTTGCTTGACCAAATTCTGAAACATGGCATAATTTGTGTATGCTTGCTGAAACTTTAACTGCAATGTAGGGGTTTTTTTATTTTATTTTCATCCAGGCAAATAATTGATTTAGCTAGCTCCTATGAAAATTGGTTTACGGTATCTACACACATATCAAGGCACTGAAGCCCTCCAGTTTATTTCATGCAGTAGAGGAAAGGGTTCTAAACATACTTTTGTATGTTGAATGATCTGAAGTAATTCCAAGGATGTGACACATTTATTTTCATCTTACTAGAAGGGATAAACTCATTTAGGTAAACATCTCATTGACAAAAGTGTCCTAGAATAATAGATAATGAGATACATCCTATTAACATAATGTGTTCCACCATTTGGTGCTCTGAGCATGATCATTCAGTGCATTCTGATTTAGAGGTTTATTATATTCAGACTAGATATTGTGGACTGTAGTTTTCTGTATTTATTTAGACTGTTTTGCATGATTAATCATCTCAAGCTAAAATTATTCAGGCTATTCAGCTCTCCGAGTCAGCCACAGCTGTCAATATTTTCTTTATTTACTGCACGAAAAAGTCAGGTGACAAAAGTGTCTCCTGAGATCTTTAAGAGCATTTTATCCCTTCATGTCAATGAGTATTGTAAACATGCACTCAAGGTCAGAAAATAGACACAGGTGTACGGTGCTGAACACAGACCTGCATATGCGTTTTGCTTTATAGTATGAGGTAAACATAGTCTGATGCCCTCCTACTAAATGCTCACAGTGGCAGCCTTAGTGCAGGTCTAAACAAGAAGAGAGGTAGAAAGTAATGCAAAGCAGTTTGACCTGGTGTGAAAAGTGAAATGTTTCCTGGGCTCTCCAGCTTTTGTTTTAAAGGTTATTCCAGCAACTAGGCTGAAATATGTGCCAAAGGATACCAGGGCAGGTCTTTCCCCTAGTTGAGGAGAAGAAATTATTTCTTGACAATCTACATTATACTTAGTCCATAGAGGTCTTCATCCCCAGAAAAATAGACACCAGATACTATTAATACTAATATGCATATGTGGCACTATATGTATATATTTATCTGCCGAGACTATCGCTATTTTAAGACCTGGTATCTCTCTTCCTCTCTCTCATGAACCAGTATGCCTATCTGTTTAGGGTTAAGTTCATAATGCACATTAGGCTAGGGTCAGTTTCTATGTTTTAGATACCAAACCAATTAATATTTACACTACTAAAAGTCCTAAGATGATGTAATCCTCAAACCTTTTACTTGAGAATTTTTTTATTGAATTCTTTCTAGAACACTAACCCTAACCCATAAGCCCAATGCTAACAATAACTGTTAACAATAACCCTAACCCCAGCCCTAACGCTAAACATAACTCTAAACCCTAATCCCTAACCCTAACCTCTAACTAACGTAACCTAATCCTCAGCCTGAACCTGAAGCTTAACCCAAATGCTCACGCTAACCTGAACTCCCAACCCAGAGCATAAGCCTAAACCCTAACCCCTAATCTTAACTCTAGCCCTAATCATAGCCCTAAGCTACTGACCTTAAAGCAGTATCATGCATACGGCAGATGAGTGCACAGCAATTACCCTCTTCCCTAATGTGGACTGCAGTGGGCTGAAACACGTGCTCTGTCAGGTAGTAGGTGTTGATACCTCACCGTACCTGTTGCAGTTGCTGACAGGTGGGAGCTGAATCATCCACCAGGTAGGAAAGTGCAGGAATGGGCTGAATGTCAGTCATCTTCCTTCAGTTTGCTTTTTCTCTTACAGATTTGATATCTCCTATTAATGCCTTTCTCCATTTTACAGGATTTCACCTGCTTACTTTAGGCAGTTACTAACAGTCATTGATGTTTCCTGAGAATAACCCCATTTACAACTTCTCTCTGCCGAATACTCTGATTCCAAAGTCATTTTACATTGGTTTAATTTGAATTTGCTGTGCTGTCTCCTTCCAATTTCTAATTTCTTCACTTCTCACTTCTTTTTGGCTAGTACTTACTTCCCAATCTTACTATGGTTCACTTGTCAAAAGATGGCTCAGGCACAAAGACTAACTAATAGTTAGTAAGAAAAGAGAAAATAGCAACATCCTTACTGTTAATGGCAATGTACAAGGTAATGAAAAATAATACTGTACTGACTGCTAAGAAAAGCCATCTGAAAAGTTTCCTGACAGAGATAATTGGAGCATATGCCCCAAACTGTAAGTTTTAATAATCTTTTCCATGGCAAATCTTGCTTTACATTTCAGTCTTAAGATCACAATGCCACCCGTCATCTCCTGTGCCAGCCAAGCTGCAGACATTAGTTTTACGAACTTTCTGCGTGGCCTTATTTGAAGCGGTAAAACATCTACTGCTGCCACCGACACATCATAGCAAGACACCAATGCTCTTGATGTGGCTCAGAACTGGGGGGGAGCATAAGTACTCCACTTCCCCACCACCACCACATTATTGTAAATGAAGTGTTCAGTGACTATTGAAATTATGTCAGATAAACTAAGAAAAACTGAGAAAATTATTTTTTCCATAAATATTAGTAGATCACTTAACTTTGCTTAAATCAGTCCTCAGGTCTGATGCATTTGTTTTGACCTCTACTCCAAATCCACTAAGCTTGCTTGGGCTCCTTTTTTAGAGCTAAAGAAATGCTTTGTGTTCTTGAATGCATTCCCTTTCAATTGTATCACCTAGTTTTACAAAAGGTATTCTGCCATCCTGCAATCCTTTCCTTGTTTTTTTTTCTCCATGAAAGGAATGTAGGCGTACAAAAAATTGCTCAGTAAAGCTCTGCGAAAGCTCTGCAGGGGACAGGATAGGATCTTGAGGGACTAGAGGCTCTTGAAAGAGAGCAAGAAGATTGGTGTCCAAAGCCTGCAGCGTGGAAATGGACTGAGTCTGATCTCAGAGACAATGATCACGGAATCACGGAATCACGGAATTTTCAGAGTTGGAA
>RSEF01000001.1:11901613-11914303 GCA_003993805.1 Himantopus leucocephalus | reverse complement strand
TTTTTAAAATTATGTAGTATTTAATTACTTTAGCTACTGCAGAAATATTTGAAGTATGTAGAGGGTACTCCATTAGCAAAAATGTACCCAAAAGGTTTTTTTATGTGAAGACAATGTACCAGCACCAAAAAGATTTATTGTCCTGAAAACACAGCAAAAATAGCTAACTGGCATTAAAGCTACTCAACTATTCACTGTCTGAATTTCCATACAAGTTTAACAGAAAGGTAATAAAAATGTCACTGCCCATGCTACCTAACAGCATTTGACATCCAGCATTAAAGATTCAATAGCATGTAAACTGCCAGAGTATTTTAATACATTTCAGCAAAGGGCAAAATTGGCATGAATCTTACAAAGTTGACAATGAAACTTAAAAGTAGACATTAATCTATTTTCCTTTTTTCCCCCCCAACGCTGTACTGTACGAAAAACAGAGTTCTTATGCTATCAGACACCNACAAAGTTGACAATGAAACTTAAAAGTAGACATTAATCTATTTTGCTTTTTTCCCCCCAAGGCTGTACTGTACTAAAAACAGAGTTCTTATGCTATCAGACACAACAATTTAAGTATTCAATAAACCACATGCTTATTATGCCCCAATTGCATGCTCAAGAAAACCACTCTGAACACGTGTGGTTTTGAGTGCCATATTAGAATGAATTTACTTTGATTTATTATAGGAATAATAAACATACTCTACTGGCTTGGCATCACTTTCAATAAATAAAGCGTGCAGACACAACACAGTCAATAAAACAAACCCATAAAGCTGCTCAGCAAAGATATTAATGCTAAGTAATATCAGCATGCATCAGATAGGTACGCTTGAAATTCTATCAAGAACAGAAATAGATTATTGAGGGTGGAAGACAGCAGACTTTGAATAACTTCTTCTTAAGAAGTGTCACACTTCTTAATCAGAAGGATCCAAACCTTTTCATGCATTTTGAGTGATACCAAATATGTTTCTCTGGCAGACTACAGAGCACCAACATTAGGTGTTTATTTCTGTCAAAACTTGGTAATAAAGCAGAGACCCACACTCTGCACCACAATCAGTAGTCATGTAAATAGTCACTTCAACGCCTTCCCTGCGATACTAAAGAAGGCTTGCACTTCTGAAAGACTGCACTTCTGAAAGAGTCTAATATATTCATTGCAGATGGGCAGGGGTAGGTGGAAGGAAGATAAGAGAATACACCCCCATTCCAATATCCAGTTCTTTTCAGAATTTGGCAACAGCCCGGACCTGCATAGTTCATAAACGCTCACTCCCGCTAAGGCTGTAGAATCAGAATTAGTGACTGCAGAGTTGTCACGGCCCGATGGACAGGCTACCCTGGGAAGTGTGAAAGGTCCTGTAAAGCTCGAGATCCTTTCGGAGTAAATTAAGGCAAAAGGACACAAAATGACAGATTAGAGTGTTTATTGAGCGTACACACTGCTATAGTTATGCATATGTGTGGGGAAAACCCTAGTTATTGTTGCCCACTCCGCCAGTCAATTAACCCAGAGGGAAAGGGGGGAAGGGAAAATCGCCTGCCATAATCTTAACACAGTTTTCCAATTCTGTAACATGTAACTTCACAATGTAACCAGTCGAATTTTACAACATATAATGATGTACATCAGAAGGGAAAGATTCAGACAGGAAAAGGGGAAGGAGAGAGATCAAGAAATCTCCACCCTCAGATCCAGCGATGTCTCGTAGGTCTGATTTCAGGTTTCTTTGGTGGTGGGGGCCCACAGATTCGAGTCCCTTCCCCCTTTTATAGAGTTTATTGGCTTGATGTCTCCCCCTGGGTCGGGGGGGTGGGAGAAGCATTGTTGGGTGTGCGCAGTTTTCTTCTTGAAACTTCTGGAAGTGAGTCTGGGGTACCCGGGGTCTCAGGTGGTCATCCTGCCCCCTCCCTTGTCGTGACCGAGGGGTGAGCCGTTTTTAGCACAGGCGCAGACATTTTGTCTTCTCAAAAATTCTGGTAGTTGGTACAGGAGAAGGCACCGCCCCGCCTTCACAGAACTTGCTTCAGCCTTGAGGTCAACTCCCTTTCGAAAAAATTTGTTTAAGACATGCCATCTGAGTTGCAAGGTTAGTCCATGACAGGAGTTCAATCATGCAGTTCAGGTTTAAAGCTTAAGATGCTCTTTCTGAGCAGAAGATGTAGGCACAATGTGCAAGACTTTATGACATCAAAGCTGTAGGCACATCTCCAATGTCATTCCCTGAAGTCACATCCTACAGAGAAGAGAAAAACATAGTTCTGTTGCCTTTATCTCCTTTTCACCTATCTGTGAAACTGACACGCATTCCTTTAGCTCTTTCACCATCTTCCCGCCTGAGAGAAAGCTTACCAATTCAAACAGCCTCCTGGCTACCTGCAGCCATGGTTTATTTTCTCCCTAAAATTAACAAAGTCAGCCAATAGCAGTGGTGACCTCTTTTACTTCAGAAAGGGATGACAGCCATAAGAATGCCACCACTTGGTCAACAGCCTGGAAGGAGAAAAGTGGCACAGCACAAACCTCTGCTGCTAATGCAGCTTTATGTCCACTCTGGGATGATCTAGTAATGTGATGGCCCAGTTCCTCAACACTCAGCACCTCAAGAGAAAACTCTGAGTCTCCCTGAAAACAAAAAGGCTGTTAAGAGTGAAGAAACTGATTCCTTGGTAAACATTTTTTATTCTGTTTTCAGAAAAAATATCTGACAATCATCAGCAATTGTGACTCCTTTCTCTGAGATGGTAGTGAGGAATTTCAGGCCGCTTACTGGATTTGTCACAAGAATAACCTAGCTGCATAGTCTGAAAATAGTTCAGTGGGAAATCACAGGAGAATTCACCAAAGAAACAACATACAAGACGGCAAGAAGCAATAGGGAGGACCAGTACTGAAGTATATCAATATTCATAAGATTTCAATCTTTTTCCCAAATCCTTTGATGGTTCAATGGTTGTGACCCTGTCAGACTAGAGACCTTTCACCATTTTACACCATCCCAAGCAGAATGTCTGAGCTCTGTGTGAGCCACTGAATGGACATTTGTAAACTTCCATCTGTAGTGACAAACAGGCATTTTATAAATACTTAGCAAAAGAGACTGACTAGATCAAGTTTAGTTTAAACACTTTCTCTGTAAGGCTTTCACTTTGTAGGTATTTCCTATACTGGGGACACAAAAAAATTTTAGGGAGAATGAACTTAGCATCTTAGATGGAGTAGTCTTGAGTCCACATCAATAGAGATGCAGCACTTCTCACAGACAAACTATTCCCCCCATTTCACACTATGCTGTCCTGTCAAAACACACATTAATATTTAAATATGTTTTCAGCATTAGTATTTTATCTCGAGAAGAGATTGCAATTTCTGAGAAGTACCTGTAGCAATAAAGCCCCATAGNAAAAAAAAAAAAAAAAAAAAAAAAAAAAAAAAAAAAAAAAAAAAAAAAAAAAAAAGATCCACTATGCTGTCCCCATACTGGAAAGCATTAGAGAGCATTTGGTTGTTTGATCAAAAAATGACTCAATCTGTATGCTTTGTTTTCCTGTTCTATTATGAACTTTTGATGAAAAATACAAGCTGAACAGATGTTAAAAAAAAAAAAATTCCCTCCTCATCCTCCTGTCCCTAGGAAGGGTAACTGCCTGGTGTGATCCTTGCTGTACATCAAACAGCAAATAATGTTGCTCATTTACAGTACAGCTATACATGCATGTAGGCTCTCTCATTTAACTGCTGAGCAGTAGCCTGAGGGGCAGTTAACACCTTAAACAAGCATCAGTTTTCATTTCTCTATAGCTTAGTAGCTTCTCTGTATGTAATACAGGCTGTTTTTTACACAGTGTTTTAGTAAAAGTGCCCACTGAGGAAGGCCTGTGACAAAAACATGAGGACAGATACAACAAGATGCAGCTTATGAACAGTCTAGTTGAGCCAGAGGAGTTCTGAGATCAGACAGAAATATTCTGCTTTGCTGCCTCTGACATTCCATATGACTGAGTCAATTCTCCTGGGTTGCCGAAATAACCTTTCTGAAGGAGATGCTGAGCTTCTCTGCAAGGCGTGGGTTGTAAGAAGTTCGCCTATCTATGAGAACAGGCACAGTTTCACCTCATAACACATAGGATATGCAATCTGCCTAGGTTTTTCTCGGATTTCAAGGTTGCTGGTTTTGGGTTTTTTCCCCCTTCTGATATATGGATAAATGCAGTGAACTCCAAAATGTAAGAGGTACCTCAGTTGTAGAGCTGAGACTCACAGGTGCCATCTTCTCCGAAAATCAGGAAGAGCATTTCTTTGCAGCAGGTATTCTGGGCACAGTTAAGGGAATACCATCTGGTTTCCTCCTGTTTTAGATTATTTTTGATCTAAGAATTAGCATTTTGTCCTCAAAGAAAGACCAGTCATAGCTGCAATACAAGATCACAAATTCTTTATGCTACAGCACATTCCGGATGCGACTTTTTCACATAACCTCCAGGATCCTTCTTTGGCATTTCAGCTGCTTAATGCTGAATACAAATGGAACTTATGTTATTTAATGTCTTATTTACACTGGTTTTCCAGTTAATCACAGAATAATTGAGGTTGGAAAGTACCTCTAACCTCCTGCTCAAAACTAGACCAATTAGATCAGGTTCTTTTGGCCTTGGCTCATCAAGTTCTGCATTGTCTCCAAGGATGGATATTCCCCAACATCTCTGAGTAACACATTCCAATATTTGACCTCCATTATTGGGGGCGGGGGGGGAGAAATCCTTGCTCTAATCAGATTTTTCCATGTTCAAGCTTGTGTCTATTGCACCTTGTCTTATCACTGTGCAGCTCCAAGAAGAGTCTGGCTCCATCTTCACAACAGTCTCCTGTCAGATATCTGTACAGAAATATAAAATCAGCCTTTCACCTTCTCTTGTTATGGCAGAACAAATCCCATCCTCAACATACCCTCACACGTTGTGTGCTCCAGTCCCCTAAAATTTTTGTGGTCCGGCATGGTTTCACCCAGAACACTGTACTCCAGTCTCACACAAGTCTCGCAAGTGCCAAACAGAAGGGAAAAATGACTTCCCCCAAGCTGCTGGCTGTTGGCCTTCTCTGCTGCATGGCCACACTGCTGATTCACAGTCAGCCTTGGGCTCATCAGAATCCGTCAGATCTTTCTTCAAAGCTGCTTTCTACACAGCCAGTGCCCAGTTTGTACAGTTGCACAGGGTTATTCCACTCCAGATGCAGGACTCTGTAACATGCCTATATAGAATTTCATGACGTCTCTTCCTGCCAGCCCACTTCCCAGCCCTCTATCCAGGGCCCTCTGAATAGCATCCTTGCCCTCCTGTGTATCAACTACACCTTGCCAATTTGCTATCATCTGTGCACTTGCTGAAGGTACTCTCGGTCTCAGTGTCCAGGTTGTTAATAAAGATGTTAAACAGTACTCATCCCAGTATCAACCCTCGAGGGACACCAACTAGTAACTGGTAGCAAGCTGGAGTTTGTACTATTAATACATCACAAACTTTCAGCTGAGAAATTTGTCCAGCCTTATAATCCAGTTATCCAGTCTGTAATCCGACCAATTTGGCTATACATTAGTTAATTTTTTTCCCTTTCTCTTATGTGAAGTCACCGAAGTTAATCAGATTTATTTTACATCTTTCAGCTAGAAGCTTGATGTTAGAACATAGGAAAAAAACCAAACCCATATCACATCTGGAATCCACCACTACAAATTTAGTTATTCTAAAATTGATCTGTCAGTCCTCCTCTGCAGTCCCAATAAACACCATTTGCATGTAAGACTAGTTTCCTCTGCTTGCATACTTAAGTGGCATAGGTCACTTTCAAACTGTTTCAAACTGTTTAAACTATACAACATGTTATGTTTACATGTATCTCATTTCCATTTGGTCAGGGACAGCTAAATTTCACCCTTCATTAAAGTTTTTACTATTTTATGACATAACAGACATGTACCAAGCACATACCGGCCTCTTTAAGTGCCAACTACATAGAGCAGAAACAGATTTGCATCACAGCACAGACTCATTCCAAAGAAATATATCACATTAGTCTATGGAGTTCTATTTTTTAGGGAAGGAAAATGAAATGTGTTCTTTTAGTCTATTCCTCCTGTTTATAATATTTTTCTAAAGAATTCAGCAACAAAGTTAAAGCTTTTGTGAAAAACAGGATTCAACGTTACTGTTCAGGAACCAAAGGCATATTATCATGTAAGAAGTAACTTTGTAAGTTTTAAAAAAGCTAATAAAAAAAGCAAACCAGCACATTGAAGATAACTTTTATACCAAAATTAAGATCCTCCCTCTCTACACCAAGGAACAGAATGAGTACTATACAATTACCTCTTACAGTTCCTAGCCTGGTGTCTCATGCCATTAACCTGACTTTTCACAATATGGATACCTCTGTTCTGTCTTTCAC
The DNA here is from genome assembly GCA_003993805.1 of Himantopus leucocephalus. Lineage (NCBI taxonomy): Eukaryota > Metazoa > Chordata > Aves > Charadriiformes > Recurvirostridae > Himantopus > Himantopus leucocephalus. The sequence goes on along the minus strand of RSEF01000001.1, from coordinate 11,907,852 downwards.
ACTTTTGCCACCACTTACCACTTGTAGTTACTTCAAGGCGTGAAAGATAGTGTTTCAGGTTATTCAGATCATATCCATATATCCATTTGTCTCTCAGTCACTGAACATTATGGGCACACCAAAGCAGGGTTGTCTTGTAGTTAGAATTTTAGCCATTTTTGTTAGCATTAAAGTTGTTAGCTTTAATCATTAAAGTTAGTTAGGCCTGTTATCTATTGGCATTAGCTGAACTTCTGAATGTACTTGGTCAGATGGTCGCCTTGGAATGTTTCTTCACAAGTATCTGGGCTAATTAACAGAGGAACTTTCTGAGACATTCTCATGGATAACGAGGATTCTAGCCTTGAGTCGTATGAAAAAGAACACCTAATCAAGGAAAGCGGATGGTGTTGTCTTTCTTTGAAGTAAAACATCCTGGAGCAGATGAGCATACAAACCTTGAAGATGCACCTAATCTGCCATGTTTTGAAAAGCCTAGCCAACTTGGCAGAGAAGTGAAAATTCTAGGTGTCCCAAACTGAACTACCTTCATTATAATACTAAAAATCATGTACATAGACCAAGAAGATCCTTGCCCATGTGAAGACCCTTCCCTTGCTTAGGCGCAGTAACTGAGGAGAATGACATAACCAATATTATAATCATATGTAAATTACTAACCAATCATTGTAACTGGGAGTGTGCTACCTTGTAACTTTCGTGTATGACAAGAAAACCAGCATGGGGTGTGCATGGTTTGTGGAAATATCCCACTGTGCACCCTGGCCAGAATAAAGCAATGTCTCCTCTCCAAACATAGTCTCTGTGTTTCAGGAGAATCGGGACTTAGACCTCCTTTGCAGGGAACAGCAGCACATTCAGACCATGGAGAACAACCTTTCATTCTACAAACTTAACATTTCTTTAGTAATAAAGGAAACGTGGCTAAACACTTCAAGGAATAACTCCATCACGAAAGTTTTGTTACTGTTGTTGTTGTCTTATGTTTTTTATAACAGGCTGGCAAGATTGGTTTAAGCTAAAACTACTAGATTTACTGTGAAAGCAAAATAATAAAACTGACAATTGTGCATGATTCTGTTCTCCTGTGCTAATTTGAAGAAGGAAATCATTAAAGAATACTCACTGATGACTAGTATCTAAAATCTTCTAACCTTCCAAATTTCATAGTATCAACGTCCTTGAAATGGAATGGGTAGACTGTACACAAAGTGAAATTAATAATTTCCCTTTAATTTTTACTTTGCTGAGTCATAAATGTTAGAGATACTCCAGAAATAAGAAGCGTGGTCTGTGATAGCAATTTACGGAGTAGAGAGAATAAGGATTTGTTTGTCTTTTCACTTCTTTCCTTGCAGGTTTGTTAGATCTGTGTTTTAAAAAGTGAGGGAAGAGAGATCCTGCCTATAATTCATCAGTTTTTCCAATTTCTCTAAGAATTCTTTTGGCTTTTTAGCACTGGATTTGTTACAGAATGGTACAATAAAATGTGCAGAAAGTAGTGCTAACTAGTTTTGTAATAAAAAATCCATAAATTCTGGCAGGTTTTGCTTAGTCCTTTAAATTAATCTGTATATAGTGAATCTTTAAATTCAGCTGTAATTTAACAGTTCAAAATTAAGATTGTTTTTAAAAGTGTATTCTATAGGCATCTTCCAAGTAATGAGAAGTCACTAAAAATAAAAGGTGTTTAAAACGTAGATAATTTCAATGATGGCAATCACATATATAGGATCCCTTATTACTTGGTACCTGAAAAGAGGCTTTAAAAAGAAAAAAAAAGAGAAAAATGTGAGTGAGAAAGGGTGTAAAAGAGGGGGTAAAATTGATTACGGTATGATTGCATCACTTCAGAATACTGAATGAAGTGCCGTGACCAATAACGCTTCATTGCTATGAAGTCTGAGCAAGACAGGGAGAGTCTAGAACAAACTGTGGACTGCAGAAGCTTCAGGGAGAGAAGGAATTCTTGCAGTGCAGAGAAGTCTTGTGTGTCAGAAGGAGCTGTGGTGTTTTAGTGAGAGCTGAGTAACTTATTAACATCCTGGTCTGCTGCTTAAAAATGTATTATGTCTTTATACTGGTTGAAGGTGTGTGGTCTGCAGCTTTAAAAGACATAGCTCTGATCTACTCAAACTTGTGAGCGTGAGCTGAAAAGACCGGGTCATCTGCTAAAGGGGAAAACAGATTAAAAGCAAAATAGAATACAGAACAAAACAAGATGTGGCATGCTCCAATATCTTGATTTTCATAGGTTAAATGTGAGAACCAATCGCCTCGTATCTGTGTGTGAAACATGAGGAACGGTGTCCAAAGAAGAGCAACAAAGCTGGTGAAGGGTCTAAAGCACAAGTTTTATGAAGAGTAGCTGAGGGAAGAGTAGTTGTTTGGGCTGCAGAAAAGGAGGCTCAGTGGAGACCTTATCGCTTTCTACAAGTGCCTGAAAGGAGATTGTAACAAGGTGGTGCCTGGTCTCTTCTCCCAGGTAACAAGTGATAGGATGAGAAGAAACAGCCTCAAGTTGTGCCAGGGAATGTTTAGACTGGATATTAGGAAAAAATTCTTCACTGAAAGGGGTATCAAGCATTGGAACAGGCTGACCAGGGAAGTGGCCTGAGTCACCATCCCTGGAGGTATTTAAAAGATGTGTAGATGTGGCACTTAGGACATGGTTTAGTGGTGGACTTGGCAGCAGTGTTGGGTTTACGGTTGGACTCAATGATCTTAAAGCTCTTTTCCAACCTAAATGATTCTGATTATAAGGGGAGAAAAAATTAATGGTATTAACTAACAGTTGGTGAGTAATGTTTTTTGTAGAACACAGGATGCTAATTTCTCAAGGTATACAGTTCAGGGGCTTGTGGTATGAAGAGAACTTTGTTTTCTAAAATGATGGCAGAATAAAGATTGGAGGTCACGTCGTTTGTGTGTGTGTGTGGTATCATAATCAGAGTATATGGCTGTATTTTAATATTATCATTGGAGTCCATTTCTGCATCAAGCACTTGGAGCATGTGATGTGCGGAAACAAACTCTACAACTCACGGAGAGTTATAAAGCAGGTATGTTTATTGCAGCGCTGGGTGCAAGGGCGATCGCTCCTCCAAGCTTGCACACCGTATCGTAAAGCAAGCGTTTACTTATGATACAAAAGCATGCGTATTCATTAGTATAGGCTGGGTTATTACAGTTAGTTATGGGAATAGGCATAACTATTGTAATCATTTCCGGGAACTCATTATCATAAGTCTCCTGCTCTTGCCGCACACGTACTGCCATCCGGTGGTCGTGGGCCAGGGTCTTCTGGAGGAAGGCTCACAATCGTCTTCACCCCGTACTTTTCACCTTTGGCTCAGAATGCTGAGTTAGCTGAGCCAGTAACCGCAAAACTGGTTCCAACCAGATGTCTACTCCTCACAGACAATAGAGTTCCCGTTTCATGCCTGTATGTATCCTGTTATCTGTCAAGGCCTCTTGCAACAAAGTTTCCTGTTACCTGTCAAGGCTTCTTGCAGCAAAGTTTCGGTATCCTGCTAAACTATTTGCTATGCTCACAATATTTAGCTAAGTGTCTATCTTCCCATATCCCATATCACATGAGGGGAAAAAGCGCACTGCTATATCCTCAAATAACTATATTTCAGACAAAACCGTAGCTATCAGTGACGCTATGTTCATGACAGTGAAAGAGAAGTGGAGACAGCCTAACAATTAGGTGGGAACACAACCGCCTTAGCTAGCACAATTACGAGAAGGTCGGCTTAAACAAGCTGCTGATCTTTGAAAAGCCCCTGGAGATCACTGCCTAGGGAAACAGCTCAAACCGCTTCATCAACAGAAGGGTGGTTTGAGCCCTGCCATCCCTTTCTGTAACAGAGGTTTGCAGGCCTGAAACCCGGACAGCCGGAGAAACGCTTTTTTTTTTCTAAAACTTGTTGATCCCAACCCTTTCTGCCCCTTTCTCGCAGAAACCAGAGAGACTCAGCCGGGCGGGAAGGAGGAGACGGAGCGGGGCTGTGGGTAAGGCAGCCCCCCAAGCACCGAGCCGGGACTTACCAGGCTGGCCTCGGCGGTGAGAGGTCGGCGACCGGCGGTTCCCACAGCAGGCGGCTGTGCCGGCTGACCAGTGGCCGGACGCGAACGATGCCGCGCACCGCCCCCCCCCCNCCCCCCCCCCCCCCACCCGCCCCGGCAGCACCGACAGAGCGGCCCCGCTGCGGTCCCACCGCACGGCGAGGGGGCGGTCCCGTCCCCACCGGCGGGAGGAGGAGACCGGCGAGAGCCGCGCCGGAGCGAGGCGTGCCGGCGAGGCGCAGGGCCGACCTGGGCGGGCTCTCGCTCCGCTACGGCCCTTCTTTGCCCCTGCTCTTGCCCCCCCCCCGCTCCCGGAGCCAAGCCCGAGCCCACCCTCGCCGGCTTGCCCGCTGCCCGGGAGGAAATCCTGCCTCTCTGGTTCAAAGCTGCCGAGCGCTGGCGGTTCCGCCAGTCCCGGGCCGAACAGGCACCGCCGAGAGCAAAAGATGAACAACGGGAGTTTCCTAAACATCCGCTGCCGTCCGCGCCAACAGGGGCCACGGCCCGTAGGCAAGGGGCATGGGCCCTGCACAACTTGTTTTATTACTTGGGAAGCCGATCTTCTTCACACTGCCACCTCCCAGAAGCCAAAGGCAAAGGACACCTGCCACCGCACAGCGTCCTCTTTTCAGCCGCGCCAAACATCTAGGAGCCACAGACTGTCCAGCGGCCAAAGTGTGCTTTAAAACTTCCTGATATGCTTTCTGATGGCTTGAGCTGTGCTTTGGCCTTAAAAGCAATGAATCTGAGGCTGAGTGCACTTTTCAACGTATCATCTGCGAAAAACATGTTGTATGAGACCTGAAAGGTAAAACAGTCAACGGTTTATTAAGTTAATATGTTATCAGGTTTTGACTTAGCTTGTGAACAACTGCTGATGTAACACATGCCTACTTCTTTTATTTGACCTAAAGGGGAAACTTGCGGACTGTCTAGTTAATACACTACAAAATACAAAATAGGTACAAAAATAGAAGAGAATAAAATAGAATAGTTCAGTGATAGGCATGGGGCCAGCTCTCTAGGAAGCCTGTTCTAGTGTTTGACCACCCTCTCAGTAAAGAAATGCTTCCTCAGGTCAAGAATGAATCTCCCCTGGTGCAGCTTTGAGCTATTCCCACATGTCCTATCACTAGATACCAGGGAGAAGAGATCAGCGCCTCCCTCTCCACTTCCCATCAGGAAGCTGGAGAGAGCAAGGAGACAAACCCAAAGTCCTCGGCTGCTCCTCATAGGACTTCCTTCTGACCCTTTCACCAGCTTTGTTGCCCTCCTCTGTAACATTCAAGTACTTTACCATCCTTTTGTAATGGTGGGCCCAGAACTGCACACAATACTCAAGGTGAGGCTGCACCAACACTAAATATGGTGGGATAATCACCTCTTTGGANTGTTGCCCTCCTCTGTAACATTCAAGTACTTTACCATCCTTTTGCAATGGTGGGGCCTAGAACTGCACACAATACTCAAGGTGAAGCTGCACCAGCACTAAATACAGCGGGATAATCATCTCTTTGGACCAACTGGTTATACTGTGTTTGATGCACCCCAGGATGTGGTTTGCCGGCTTGGCTGCCAGGGCACGCTGCTGACTCCTACTGAGCCTGCTGGCAACCAGCACCTCCAGACCCCTTTCTGCAGGGCTGATCTCCAGCCACTCATCACCCAGTTTAGACTTGTGTCCAGCATTACTCTATCCCAGGTGCAGAATCTGACACTTGTTCTTCTTCAGTTTCATGGTTGCCCAGTGCTCCAATCTATCTAGATCTACCTAGATCCCTCTGCAAGGCCTCTTGTCCCTCAAGTGAGTCAACAGCACCTCCCAGTTTAGTATCACCAGCAAACTTGCTAATGGTGCATTCAACTCCTGCATCCACATCGTTGATAAAAATATTGAACAGAACTGGGCCTAGAATTGAGCCCAGAGGAACGCTGCTGGTGATAGGTCACCAGCCAGATGTAGCCCCATTCACTGCAACCCTTTGAGCCCTGCTGTTCCTTCACTCAGCGCACTGTAAGATGCTAGATCTGTGCAAGAGAAACCGTAGCTGCTACTTCCTCTTTAAGTCTAGTAGTTGTTCCACAAGACAACAATGCCTGTATTTTATGAATCATACTGTTGTGGTTTGAGAAACCCATAACAATTTATTGCCATTTAGACAATC
>RSEF01000001.1:11881902-11893225 GCA_003993805.1 Himantopus leucocephalus | reverse complement strand
ATATATACACACACACACATATATGCAAGGTCAGCTCACTTTGTTAAGTACCAAGTTGGAGGGACGGAAGCGGAAGAGCATAGAGGGGTGGCACCTGTGGGGAGGAGCGGACAGGACAGGTGACCCAAAACTAACCAGTGGCGTATTCCATCCCATCTGCCTCATGCTTAGCATGAAAGCTGAGGGATCAAAGGGTCGGCCCTCTCTCTTCAAGAGTCCGAGGAAGGACTCTGTCTGTTCATCTGCCTTTGATACCGATCCATTGAGAAAAAATGGTACATGCAACATTCATTGGGCATGGGAGTTTTTAAAGTAACACAATATTGACAAAATACACAGATAAATAAGACTCTAACCATCATTTGGTTTTAATGTTTTTTGATTGTTTCATTTCTGAAAATACCATTCCAAATAATGCAATGTCTATGTCATTGACTTCTGGAATTCTTCTCTCCAATATAATGATGCTTGAATGACAGGACCAGGTAGAATTCCTGCCAAAATTAAGAAGCCTATCTGTAGAATATACAGAGTTGGAAATTGTAGTCATACCCAAAAATATAGACCAAGAAACTGAACAAGGATTTCCTGAATGAACTGTTACAGCTAATGGCTAGCATTGTCTCTAAGTAGCTTTTCATTTCCTAGCCAACATCCTCTTAGCTATCCTATGCCCATTAAATTCAATTATAGTTTATTGAGCTCCAGCTAGTTTATGTCTGGACATTTTTAAAGTGGATCTGGGATGGGGCAGATGAAAGTACGCATACAGCAGATGGTTTGGGGCAGAATCCATTAAAAAAACATGTATGCTTCAGACAGCTCTAATTAGTGTAACAGCACAGAACATAGAATAAAGTATAGTATTGCAAAGGGAAATTATTCCTGGCAAAAACCATGGTATCAACCCTTATTTAATTCTGGTCAAGGTCTTATAAAAAGAATTGTTCAGATTAAAGGAACAGCAGAGAAGGAGGCAATGAAAGAATCATATTTTGGAATTAATATGGTATTTAGGCTGCAATTATCAAGTATGAAAAAAATGCATTTAATGAACCTGTTAGTCCCTTTACTAAAACCATAAATGAACATTTAGCACAGACAGTGTATTGCAAATGCAATAAAAGAAATCAAGTCCCAACCATTGCAGTTGTTACAAAATTAGATAATTTAAAAGGTAATTCACAGTTGCAATTTAACAAATCACTAATGTTTGTAAACACATGCCTCCACTACCCCTTGTAGCATCAGAGTAACTGCATATCCAGCGATCATATACTTCTTTTTCCCAAATTCTCGTAAAAAATTGAATCAATAGATTCAATTTGATTTGTGAAATTGTATCCATTCATTTTTAAATATCTCTGTTTTCTAGGTTTAGTAAATTAATCGTGTCATTCTATTGTGTGAGGGAGGATTGCTGAACTGTTCTATATTGTCAGCTAGCCCTCTCTTAGTGTAAACCTGCTCCTGATAATGTCCTCTTTTTTCCTTTATTACTGTTCTACACAACTATTTTGTTTGGCATCCACCAAAGGACTAAGTCTGCACCTACGTCTTCTGTTTCATTTACCAGAAAGTATTGAAAAGTCTCAATGCTGATGTTTTTCTGAGACACGATTATGTCTCTATCCCTGGTTACAATGACTGTCTCCACACTACTTGTGTCCTCCCTGTGATCTCTCCTGGATCTTGGTGGTTCTGGTTTACAACAACTTCTTTGTCTGGTCACTTGCAAGGCATCTATCCATTCACAATGCTTACCGACTCTTTATTACATTTTATAACTTGCTTTCTCTTCAAAAGTTTCAAAGGCAGTTTTAAAAAATGAACACCCACTGCAACGCATTTGTGATTGTGTCCCATTGATAAGACCAAGTACTTGTGCCAAAGCCCAAGTTTTCGAAGCGTTTCTTCAAGTTCTAAAATTATTTTCTTTGCTAGTTGCTGCTTAATATTTATTTGCTCTTCATCTGAGATAAGATGGAAGAATTTCTAATCCAGCAAACTGAGGTTAAACTTCTGTCTAAGTAATTCACCTCTTGCTATTGCTGAAACATACATTGGTTTTATGCTGTGCTAGAATGGCAGTGGGAATTGTTTTTCTGACAATTTCTGAGAAAAACCTGGCAGATGATTCTTCACTTGAGCCGGAAAACCAAAAACATTAAAAAATCCTCAAATATGTCTATTTCTTTTAGGTAGTTATATAGCTGGATTTGCTTTTTACCTTTCAATGAATATTTTAACGGAAGAACAAATTGTACTTGGGTTCGAGGAAAAAATATGGCTGGGAAACACACTGCCACAACCCATCTTTGAGGGATATCATCTTATATCTCCAAACACATCAAATACTTTTGTGTATGTGAGGCTTGTATGTAATTTCAGACATAGATTCTGTTTCATTATCTGACCTGCTAGATGACAGGAAGTAGATCATATGTATCTTGGATTAAAGCCTAAAGTTTTTGAAGGACCAAGCCTTTTATGTTGGTCTAGGACACACATAATAAAGCCTATTATTATTTTGAGAAGTCTTTAGCTATTAGAATGTCCAAGCTATTTACGTAGTGTCTAATGCAATCCTTTTAACAATTTTTCTTTTTATAATGTATTTACTGATATTTACAGAAGATTATTTTTAGACAATATTAATATGTTTATAAAATTCCTCAGGACAGCTAAAATAATTTTACTATGGATATTATTCAACTGCTAATTTTAAAAGTTTTCCTGGAAAATTAGTATACTCTTTTTGCCCAAACAAATGTCCCTAAAATAATGTACTAATTTATAAATGAGCATTAATAGTATTTTAATTTTCACATACTGTACCAGAATTTAATTTACCTTGGGGAAATTTGTTTAATAATTTCCTGAAGTGAACGATAATAAGATTTATTCAAAGCGTATATGAGTTTCAGTAAATGACAACCAAGACTACTTCAAAATATATTCTATGTGCATAAAAAGGCAACAATTTTTCCTCCTATTTCTAGAGAAAATTTTCCCTACCAAAATGTAAGGTTTTTTTGAATGAACAGTGTGGGAGTCTGCCAAATATGAAACAACATTAGCTGCCCCAGCTTTCAATAGAAGAAGCAAACTGACCTTTCTAAGTCAAATAATAGATGTTGGAAGATATCAGAATTAGGACCATAGGATTGGAAGGAATTGACATGACTACTTGTTCTAGTCCTTGATAATAATGAAGTTTAGTTATAGGACAATTCCCAGCAACTTTTAACAAGCTTAAGACATAGTGTAAGTCAAAAAATCACAATTAATAATGCCACTAAAAGAGATTGGGTAAGATCATGGATACCCGTTCTTTTGAATCGCTGCAACACATCCTGCCAAGACTGCCTTTCCTGTAACATTCAGAGGAAGGTCCAAATGCAGTGGTTCAGGGAAAAGCAAACAAACAAAAAGTCTGGAAGCAGCAATGTAGAAAAACGTGTTTGTCACCCACAAGCAACAGCAGAAGCCCTATCGCATGCATGGCCAGTATTTATTTCTAATCCATGACATTAATTTAATTTAGCATTATAAAGAAATAAGAAATCCAGGAGCTTCAATAACAGCAAAACCATAGGAAAGCTGTATTAGCTTAAGAGAAAGAACAATGGAGTTTTGTAATGAGTTTAGAGCCAATATTACTTCACAGGAAAATATAGATGAGATTGTTCAAGACAGCTGAAACTGTAGATGTGGCCAAACACAACTTATATCTCCAGAGTGAGCAGTGTCCTAACTAGATTGGGTGGAAGTCTAAGTGTTCTATGTTGTTCCTGAGAGCACTATTGTGTCCATTGGCCAGAAATACTTTTCTTATTCAAAATCATAAGTGTTTATAAAGCAGCTGCAAAGTGTGGGTTCCTCCAATTAGAAGAACCAATTAGAAGACAGAAAAAAGGGGAAGCTGCCTTTTGCAGACACGCAGGCCTAAAAGATTCAGAGTAAACTCCACTACCTAAGAAAATTGTTAGTCTGGTTTTTTGGGTGTTTTTTTTTTTTTTNGCTGGTTTGGGATATTTGGCAGCTCTGAAATTACAAAGCAAACAAGTAGTAATATTAAAATGGATCTTGGAACATAAAAAGGAACAGAAATAAATTGCCTTGAATGTATTGAACCAAAAAGGAAAAGAACTTGTTGAGACCCAATTCCATGTCTGTTCTGGAAACACTTAACTATATCCTTAACTCAAATTACATATCTAAGTCCCATTGTGTACAACTGGAATTCTTTTGGAGTCAAGGATATGCTCAAGTGCTTTCCTGAATTGAGGCCTAAAGAAGCAGAAAACTATTTCCTATGTAACTCCACATAACTAAAGGGAGATGACACCTGCTGGGTGGAATTAATAACAGTAAATCCAATCCCATTTTTCCTTTTATGTCCTTCAGTGTCCTTGTGTCCACAGTTTATTGTTCTGGGCACAGATGTCCTCTCAGGAAGGCTATTATATATTTTAACAAACTCATCTTACAGTATTACAGTCCTGTCTGTTCCACTTTCTGTCCCCGATCACTCCTTCCAGACAGTCATTCCTTCATGCTGCCAATAGTTCTAATCTGCTGAAGTCTACTACTGTCCCAGTAAATCAATATCTTAGCCAATTTCTCAAGACCGTGTGGCAATGAGAAGTAGCTTTTTGTTCTCATTCAATAGCTGTTCTTCCTCCACTCATCCTTCCTACCTACCACTGAAAGCAGAGACTCCGGAGCCAGCGTGTGTTAAGACTTAGCAAGGCTGTGCCAAAAAAAGCATCATGCAGGAGACACAGGCTAGTTCTTCAATTCCACAGCTGTACCAGAAAGAGTATAATGAAAGCAACATCCTGGAATCAATAAAGAAGAATAGAAGTAACAGAGATGTATGATTAGGAGAGATGTTAGACGAGCCAAGAAGCAGCCTGGAATTAGTAGAAAAAAAAAATTGTCGTAGCATTAAAAGGACTTTTCCAGTCACCTGAGATTGAAGGACACAACAAATGGAGAAAGCACTCACAGAGTTAGAGAGGAAAAGCAAATGAAGACAGGAATCCAGAAAGAAAACTACATTTTCAAAGGTGTTAGGTTTTGGTATTTTTCCTTTGAAGGATCATTGAAATATTTTATATATGTACAAGTGAATTTTAGGTTATTTTTCTATGACCTTTACTTTGATCCTGCTCGGAAATCATAAAAAAATATATAACCTAAAATCCATCAGGCTGTCTATGCCTGATGCATATCCATATCCATATGATAGCTTCTTGCTATTCCTTTGTAGCAAGAAGCACAGGGAAAGGCAACCTCCTTTAAACAGGCAGTGGCATACAAGACTCGTTCAAGTGTTCAAACTCGTACTTCAACCAGAACTTCAGGGAGCCTCTTCCCGTGGATGAGGAAGTTCCCTATTCTTTAGGGAAATTTAACTACCCTCTCAGCAAAGATTAACATTTCCCAACTCCAGCCAGTTGCTACTGTGTGGAACGTTTTACCTTCTGTAACATGTGCAGCTGTTGATCTGAAATATCTTTTCAAAGCAAGCAAAGCAGTATGTTGGCATTGAGGAGGCAATTTTCCTGTAGAAGACAGATGAAAAGAGATAGTCAAACATTCTTAATCTAAACCTACAAAGTTAAATTTCAATTCCTTCCTTTTGTCATTTTTACATGTAATAAATTTGGAAATAAATTTTGATATAGAATCATAGAACCATTTAGGTTGGAAAAGACCTTTAAGATCATCAAGTCCAACTGTTACCCTAGCACTGCCAAGTCTACCACTAACCCATATCCCCAAGCACCGCATCTACACTTCTTTTAAATACTTTTAGGGTAATTGCAAGACTATGTTGTCAGTGTGCATCCTTTCTATCTGCTGTTCACAGTGCAACTAAATGTTAGCAGACTACATATTTCTGCAGAGTTGCTGTAAATCCTAATCATATATTGGCCTTTTTTTTTTTTTAAATAAAAAATCATATGGTTTGAAGGGTTTCAAAAGATAGTTCAACCATGAAAGTTCTATTCTTCAATTTAAACTATTTTAGGACCTGATATTTTAAACTTTTAAAAACCAAACCTTTAAGTAGAACTCGAGCCAGAGAACAAATAGCATCAGTCAGATTTACTGTGGATGGTAATTAATAGTAGCTATGCTGCATAATACCCAGTAAATAAATTCTATGCCATATACACCACTTAGGGATTTAATTTATCATGTTCCAAAGTAAAAAAAAGACAGAAAGAAACATACAAACCTAGAATAACTTACAAAGCATTTGTCTGAAGTATCATAGACAATAACTTCTGGCTTTATGTTTTCATTTAAACACATTAATTGCATGTAATTTGCATTTTTAAATCTTGCATGAATGTTGCAGAACAAGCACAAATATTTAACAAAAAACACAGATTTTTCTGTGACATCACTGGAAAAACCTTAGCAATGGACAGTACCAATGCCTACAAGCAATTCAGGGGTGTTACCTGCTGGATCCTACCAGTGTTTTTGAGGATCGTCATTGCAACAAATAATCATGGAAGAGGCCAGCTACTAGAACAGTTAGCTGTTTCTTAGCTTCAGACAGTGTATGTTGACAGTGTCATTTGAGCATTAGAAAGGAAAAAAAAATACCAAGGAAGTGTAAATTCTTGTTTTTCAGTACCACACAGTTACTAATTGTGCTGAACCTACTCCAAAATATAGAATATTAATGACCTATAATGACTAATAATAGTGTCATGTCTTCTATGATTAGAGTTCTTTCAAGATTCTGAAGTTTTCATGGTTCAGTTGTTCTATATTGAAGATAGAATGATATGGGTCATTTAATTACTGCATTACTCGTGGAAAGCCCAGATAATGGTATCTGAAAGAGTTGAAAAACTTTTTATACATGTTCTCTCAAAATGTCATAAAGTTTTTAAGGGTTTTTTAGCTTATGAAATGTTTTTTAGCATTTTTTTCTGCTACAGTCTAATAAGAATACTATAAACAGCGCTAGTGTTCCATTTGCTAGGTCAGCTTAATCCACTTGAAGGTAAACAATTACATTCAGTTAAAACTCACATTCTTTTAAGAATTCAGAATATATTAATGTGGAATAAGGCATTTCAGATATTAAATGACAATTTTGATCAATCTTGATGGCAAATTACTCTTAGTACCTTCCTGTTTGGAACCTGATCTATTGCTTTTTAGTTCACAGGCTTCTGAGAAGAAGCCAGCGTATTTACATAGCAAATCCACTGCAGTCTTGGACCTGCCAATATTGTGAGTATTCAAAGATTAATTAAGGTATGGTAGTGATTAGAAGCCTACATTGGAGATAAACAGACTTTGCTAGAGATACAATTATGAAAGAAAGAGTTCTCACTCCCCTGCAGATTTCTAATCTTCTTGTATTGTGAGAGTCCACAGATCAACATGTAGAAAAATAAAGTGGCTTTATACAGGAAAACTGCAATAATGTATACCTTGGTGAAAATATCTCCTAATGGGAAATCCACTCTAGTAGGTTTGTTTATCATCCCCCCTGCCTTTTTTTTTTTTAAGGGATGTGTCATTTTTGTCTATTAGAGAAGGACAGATAAGTGAAACGTCGGTAGTTGTTGTTATGTAGAAGAACAAATGGCTTTTAAAAGTCAGGTAATGGGGGATCTTCAAGACTCAAAATAGACATAGAAAAGGTAGATCTCTTAGCCTCAGAAAGTAATCCCACATTTCCTAGCCATTAATGTCATCGTTACCTTACTGACCCCAGGATCAGACCCGGCTCCTGCTGAAATCTGTCATTGAGGTACCCTGACCCTTAACTAACCTTTCTTTGCCTGAGAAACAATGTTAAAAACACTGCCTTGTAACCAAAGGGAACTTAATCTAACTTTTATTTCCTGAAGTAAGTCCAAGAAACAGCTTGACTGTGATAACACACTTTGTCACTTTCTTCTCATTATGGAGTGTGAGTGTGTGACATTTAGATCCCCTTTGCTTTAGTAATATATTCTGAAGACTGTTAATTAGTCAAGCTAAATTAATTACCCAAATACATAATATTTGCTACATCCAGCAATTCTATGCCTATCAGAGTCTTCCAAAACAAGCTAACAGTAAGAAAAAAACCTGAAATACTTTCTTAATGGTGTACAATACCCCTTAAGGGGATGCCATAATCTTTAAATACTAGACTCAGAGGACCATCTCCAGCCTTTGGGCAACATTTGCAGCAGGCTCAATAGTAACAAAGAAGACTTGACCATTTTGTATTCAATGCTATGAAAGCCAACATCTTTCTGGATCCAGCATCTGATTATTATTGGATAAGCATTAAGGAATGATAATAAAACAATTTACTTTAGTTGTGTCTACCTGAAGTAATGTTAAAATTGTCAAAAGGGAGAAACTCCCCAAAATGGATAGATCCTGAAAAAATAAAATTGCAGGAGACAAACTAGTGGGTAATATTTTCTCTGATAGTCAGAAAAATAATAGCAATTATGACCCTGCAGAAGATTTCAGATCAGAATCATGGTCCGTTTCTCACTGACTGATATCTAATCAAGATGCAGCTTAACAGCACGTACTGCTCAACGTTTTTCTTGAACCTGCCTGAAACTCTGCTTCTGGGCATATGTATGTAGAACCATTTCATTATTGACAGATCAGAACACTGTCATCCTGAAATTAAAGAATCCTCCACTTGAATCCTGAGGAAAGTAACCTGGCAAAGGCTCTCAAAGCATGCCTACCAGTTCAGGATATCTTGAAAAGAAATTCCTAAAAAGTGATAGAAACTGTTGTTTTCTCTGAAAGCCTGGCAGTATGGTCTACGTCCCTTCTTCCATAGTCCTATGCTTTGTGGAATCATGTATGTTGTGTTAGACCCAGATCCAATTGCTTTCACAAGGAAGATCAAATCCTAAACCCCACTTATATTCCTTAGCATCACAGCAATAAGCTGTTTCTGGAAAGGAAGAAAAAATAATCTCAATCCCTTCTATTACACATAAAAGAATGCAGAATTCATTAGCAGAGAATAGACTCAGAAGAAGCGTAACTGAATATCTAGAGCAGTTTCTTGGAAGATAAAGCAAACCACGCTATGAAGGACTTTTTTTGAAATGCACTAACAGATTCTAGAAACCCAGTCCTGTTTCCTGCCAGATAAGTTAGTCAAGCATAAGCAATAAACTCAAAATAATTATTTCCTGCCTGGGTTTTGGAAATTTGTTTGTTTGCTTGGTAAGGAAAGGCCATGGAGTCAATCCTGACTCTACAAAATGGTCTGAACTTTGGAGAAGACAGACCTATCTGTATTCTTAGTTTTTTCTATTGGCCACCATTAGACAACCTACTTAGCTTTTTTCTGCCACCTTACAAAGACTGTCTGATTCGATCCCAATCTTAGTCAGTTACCTTTCTATTCACACACTCTGTGGGAGGCCCAAAGTGCTTCATTTTTGAGATTTTATCTGAAATAGCATCATGGCAATTAGACCACTTTATGAGTCCAGTCACAAATATTCCACCAACTTTGCTTTTGTCTTCCTTTCCTTATTTCTAAGCAAATTTCAAAATAGTGAGATAAAAGTAGTCCAGACACACAGTGAGATATTACAGGCTACATAGAAAGTCAGTGTAAAAAGACTTTACTATGGGTCCATTGCTTGTATTTAGGTCTGTGTACACACTTGCAGGCTACAGGTCAACAAAAAATACATAACCCATTTATGCTACACTTCCTGACCAGACTTAGCAGTACTTTGCTCGATAGCCCAGGTAGCCCTGCAGCAGTCAGACTAACCTAATTCAGACTACCACTGGTTATAATGAGGAGCAATGCCTCTGCTGTACTTCAGCTGTAGACAGCAAGCAAACAACTCCACAAATACAATTGTAAAAATATCTGACAAAACCAGTTTCATTTTTGTATACTGCCTTTAATATGTCACAGCCGACAGAACAGGAACGCAAACAAATGGTGGTGAAATTCCTGCTCTGCCTTAAGAAGGAGAAAGTAATAATGAAAGTTCACTTAGTAATCTCATAGTCAGCAGCTTTATAATGTGATCATGACAACAGAGGCATGAGAAAGTCATGACATCCCTCCTTCCCTTTCCGCAAATCTAGTCTCCTAATGCATCCTGTAGAGATAAAGGGTACTCATCAGAATTATTCTTTAGTGTCAAAGAGACTGCTGATACCACACGACAAGCTTCTGCATAGCAAGAGAAATATTTTCAGTTCACTCTTATAAATCCAATATAACAGTGATTTTAGAAATAAGCAATGCTTAACAAGCCTGTACTCTGCCTAGGTCAAGCTCATTCCTGGTGTTATACCATGACCTGTTATCATCCTGTGTGTAATATAGTAACCTTCCTTCAATGTATTACGCAAAGGAACCTGCCTGTCTCCTACCATGTTTCTCTATATTTCCCTAATACATATATTTCTTAAACTTCTCTTTCCTCTATTTTCCTTTACTTTTTGTGAGTCTTTTTGTCCTTTATAAGACACCTTTCATCCTATACTGTTTTAAACAAACTCTAATCCTAAACTACATGGAAGGATCCAAGAATTCTTGCCTGATACTTTGATGTTGGGGACCTGGCCACTGTTGACTGTGATTTAGTTTCTGTATGGATACTCTCTAGATGTATCATACAGCTGTTGCAAACCTTTGCAGGCATGAAATCTTAATGTGCCTGAAAGTGTTTGTCAAACTATCCCCCTACCCTTCATCCACTCGTTCTAATGCTCAATAAATGTCTTTCCTTATCACAGAAAAGAAATTCAATGCCATTGCATGACCTTGCCACAGGCAGAATACCCTTGACTGCTTTCACATTAAAAACAGCCTTGTACGATATACATATACACATGGAAGCCTTCTTCCTAGCTAGTTGGGCACCTGGTTATAGTTGCTATCCAGTGCGAGCTGAATCACCCCCAAAATCTCTGGTAGCAAAAGACATGATAAAGACATGATATCTCAGTGGATAAGGAACTGGCTGAATGGCCCCACTCAAAGGGTTGTGGTCAATGGCTTGATGTACAAGTGCAAACCAGTGACGAGTGGCATTCCTCAGGGGTCAGTACTGGCACCAGTGTTGTTTAATATCTTTGGCAGCCACATGGGCAGTGGGATTGAGTGCACCCTCAGCAGGCTGGCTGGCAACACCAAGCTGTGTGGCACTGTCGACACGCTAGACGGAAGAGATGCCACCCAGAGGGACCTGGATAGGCTTGAGGGGTGGGCCCTGCAAACCTCATGAGGTTTATCCAGGCCAAATGCAAGGTCCTGCACCTGGGTCATGGCAATCCC
>RSEF01000001.1:11846022-11881892 GCA_003993805.1 Himantopus leucocephalus | reverse complement strand
CTGATTTCAATCCATTCTCCACCCAGCCGGTACTTGCGCATAGGATTGTTTTGACAAATGTGCAGGACCTTGTATTTGGCATGATTGAATTTCATGAGATTTGCACAAGCCCACCGCTCAAGACTGTCCAAGTCCCTCCACTGTGTTGACCAGGTCACACAGCTTGGTGTCGTCAGCAAACTTGCTGAGGGTGCACTCAGTCCCAACAACCATGTCACCAACGAAGATGTTAAACAGCACTGGTGCCAGTACTGACCCCTGAGGAGCGCTGCTCATCACTTGTTTCCACTTGGACATCAAGCTGTTGACTGCAACCTTTGAGTGTAGCCATCTAGCCAGTGCCTTATTCACCAAGTGGTCCATCCATCAAATCCATGTCTCTCCAGTTTAGAGACCTGGATGTCGTGCGGGACAGTGTCAAAACCAAATTTGTCAGGCACGATTTGCACTTAGTGAAGCCATGCTGGCTGTCACTAATCAGCTCCTTATTTTCCATGTGCCTTAGCATGGTTTCTAAGAGGATCTGCTCCATGACACCTCTGGGCACAGAGGTGACACTGACTGCCCTGTAGTTCCCAGGGTCCTCCTTTTTTACCCTTTTTGAAAATGGGGGTTACGTTTCCCCTTTTCCAGTCAGTGGGAACTTCACCAGACTGCCACAACTTTTCAAATATGATGCAGAGTGGCTTAGCAACCTCATCTACCAGTTCCCTCAGGACCTGCGGATGGATTTCATCAGGTCCCATGGACCCGTGTACCTTCAGGTTCCTTAGATGGTCTTGTACTTGATCTTCACCTACAGTGGACGGTACTTCATTCTCACAGCCCCTGCCTTTGCCTTCTGCGACTTGGGCGGTGTGGTTAGAGCCTTCACTGGTGAAGAACGAGGCAAAAAAGTCATTGAGTACCTCAGCCTTGTCCACGTCTAGGTGACCAGATCTCCTGTTTCCTTCTGGAGAGGGCCCACATCTTTCTTAGTCTTCCTTTTATCATTGACATACTTACAAAAGTTTTTCTTATTGCCCCTGATGTCCCTGGCCAGGTTTAATTCTATCTGAGCTTTAGCTTTCCTAACCTGATCCCTGGCCGCTTGGACAGTTTCTCTGTATTCCTCCCAGGCTACTTGTCCTAGCTTCCACCCTCTGTAGGCCTTCTTTTTGCTTTTGAATGTGTCCAGGAGTTCCTTGTTCATCCATGCAGGCCTCCTGGCTTTTTTGCCTGACTTCTTCATTGTTGGGATACACGCTCCTGAGCTTGGAGGAGATGATACTCGAATATTAACTGGCTTCCCTGGGCCCCGCTCCCCTTCAGTTCTTTATCCCATGGAACCCTACCAGGCAGATCTCTCAAGAGGCCAAATTCAACTTTGTTAAGACCAATGTGATCCCTAAGGTAGGTAAGGGCATACAAAGTTGAAAGAAGACAATTAGGGTGATATACTCAGTAATAGTACTAAAACAATAAGGTAAAAGGCAAGGAAAGCCCACCAATGAATGCAAAGTTCTCAGGTAAGAAATCAGTGAATCATATATTTCTACTCAGAAAATGGACAACATATCAAAACTTTTATAGTGACATTTCTTCAAATCTTTCATTACTGCTTACAAAGAGGCACACCTGATCAGAATAGACCAGATTTTGATCTGAGTCTCATCAGTGTTGCCTTGCAAAAATCTGATTATTTCATTAGAATCAAGATTTATTTATTTTGTTGATTTATTTTGAGTCAAGTCAGTATGCAGGACAAGAGCTGTGTGTTGTTATTTATGGACAATATAGCCTTATGTTACTTTCTCTCTTTTTAAAAAATAATTTTAGGAATTATAAGAAATTCAGGCATTATACTCAAAAAAAACCCTAAAGAAGATTATTTGATATTAAAATATGAAACCAAATACATTAAAAAAGGAAAAAAAGAATGAACTTTTTAATTGTTGTTTTCTTAAAGACTTACACGGCCTTATTAAATCTGGAACCAGTGAAGAAGAATGAAGCAGCTGTTAGGAGTCTGAACAGACACCAAACAGCCTCTTAAGAGCTTTATTGTTTTCTTTTTGGTCTTAGAGATTTATTTTATTTTATCCCATGGCAGTTTAGGAAAGAACAAGAGGAAAACATTTGCTTATGAGAATAAAAACAAGCATCAAAATTGAAACAACTGAAATGAAAACACTGTTATTGTTTCCTTTCACTAGGCTACATCTTCATGCAGAACATTGGACACCTGTCAAAGAGTAAGGAGATACTGAGGAGATTCAGAGCCAGATTTTCAAAGAAATCATTCCATGAGCCAATGAATCTTGATTTTTAACATTTCTAGTGTGCGAGAACTCTCCCTTAGTAAAGGCATTAATAAAGTCTCTCCCCCATACCTGACTGCCTAATTTCATAAAAGTCTTAGGAAATTTTACAGTGTTTGAGACCTTAAAGTCCTTGTTAAACTAGTGTATGGATTCAAAAGTTACTGATAGGAGAGAAGTTCTTTCTCTCACATGCAGAATTTGACCATGTATGCCCTGTTACCCGAGTTAAAAAAAAACCTCTGCATCCTTGCATTAGCATAAAACTAAAGTACTGTAAATTGCAGCAAAAGCAGCGAGACAAGAACAAAGACATTTTGAGGGGGATTCTGGAGATCAAGCACATTCAGAAAAGCACAATCACAAACGCAAGTTTGTCTGTCTTTCCATATTTGCTATAAGACATGCAGACAAGCTCCTGAGCACACAGTACCAAGGCCAGTAGCATTTTCACTAAAATATTCATATTAAATAGTTAAAGGGAGGTTGGTGCTTCGGGAGGATTGCAGCTTGCCTGGTTGTATTCTATGTAACTAACCTTAGAAAAGATTGGATCCTTAGTGGATCCAATTGGCTGATGAGTGGTAGGTGGCTTCCATAGCACTTGTGATTTGCAGACTAGCAGAGTGGCTGCTTGGAAGCTAACTTTTCTGTTTAGCTGCAATTTTTTCATCTTATTTATGAATTCTGTTAAAAACACAGTACACATAGTAATACTAATTATTTCTAACTAATATGCTAACAAATACAGTGATGTTACTCATGAATATGAATGGCAGAGGAAATAACAACACAGACAGAAGGTCTTGTAATGCGAAAGAAGGCATCCTGCTTAAAATAACCTTCCTTATATAAATCTATATGTAGTAAATCTATCATGTTTTCTAGAAAGGGTTACAAAATATTTACCAAATAATCTTTGGGGGGCCTTGAACACAAGTGTTTTTTTCTGGTTCTCCCACATTCGTGCTATATGTTGGGGCAGTAAAATTGTATCAAGGAAGAGGAAAGCAATATGCTAGAGACGCAGGAAAGTCAATACTCTGCTGGTAAAAGCAGGCTGTTTTAACTGAGAAGCAGAGCTGGATTTTGCTGCTCTAATTTATGCTATTTCCATGTAAATAATGGTCAAAGATCTTAGCTCCTGATGGCTGTCATTGACTGTGGGCTGACTCAGCCTAGATAATACAAAAAGAGGGCCAGGAAACGATAGCAGGTGCCACCTTGCGCTGTAATCTGTAACTAACAAATGTAGTCGATACTAAATGGACTAAAGACACTTTAGAAACCGATATAAATTTAGAGAAGTTAGGAAAAATAGGATTAGTAATGGAGTGAGGAACTGAGAAGTGTTTCTTGTTTGCAGCAGAAAAGTGTATTGGCTGCAAAACCTATTCATAGCACAAGAGTGAAAGAGAGAAAAAATAAAGATTACTGTACCAACATATTCGTCAGGTTGACATTACCTTAATATAGCAGGAAATTCTTACTCCAGCAGAATGGCTGATGTTGACAGTACTACAGCAAGGCTGGCAACTTATGTTAGTTCATTTTGCTTGTATTCCTTTTGGGAATATACATGCTGTATCTTGCCTAATTTGCTTTGCATTGATATGGCAAAAAGATACAAAGCACAAAAATTAATCCAAGCAACAACCAGATACAGCACATATTAGTGGGCTCAGCCTGGAGGGAGACTAGACCAGAGATGATGCTGTCCTGAAAACTGATACGGACAAACTGACTAAATAACAATATCGAGTTATTTATATAACATTAATCCATTGACTTGAGATGCTGAGGGTTCCTGAGAGACGACAGTTTGTTATAATAAGTTTTATTCCAGCTGCTGTGTTAGTATGAAGCAGAAAGTTGTTATGAGGGAATATATGCATGTGGAAATATCAACTTCAGCCTCAGGTTATTTAAAGCTTATTCACATCCTCTTTATTCCTGTTTATAGAAAAAGGATAATCCACCTAATGAATCAACACCAGTGTTTCAAGGGCTGTTGTTCTTCCCATAATTTAAAGGACAATTTCAGATACAAGGTGTATAGGACCACATTCTTAAACGGATCCAAGCTGTTATAAGTGGCTTACAGAGCAGAGCAGGAAGGACAATTTACAGTGTACAGATACGTCAGTGTAAAGGTGTCATTTTATACATCTCTTCTGACACTGGTTTTCCTTTTCTAAAGAAAAATCTTCCTTGTTGCAAACCAAAATGTGCTAACTATGAATACAGTTCCAGTCTTTTGAACTATCTGAACACCACTGCAAAGAATTAAAATAAACCCATGTTGTCTTCTACTTACTGGAGAGATCAACTGCCTAGTCACAGAAAGGTGATGGCAACTTTCAAATTATAAATGATTCACAGGATTTATAATATTTTCGTTGTTTTAATTGTTATAAGGGAAATAATTTGGAAGATGCATATTAGGAAGTCTCGCGACCATTATATAATTTCCATAGAAAACAGGAGTATTTTGGAATCAATCCTGAAGATGAAAGAAACCGTATCACAGTGAGAACAAAATGAAGAAGGTTATCTGAAAACTAGAACAACTCAAGAGCAATTGAAATAATGACTTGTCAAAGCACTTTTCAATGTGCTCTGGAGAGACCTGAAACTGATGTTTCTTTAAAAAGGTGTCCTGGATATGAGGACATGTATGCAAGGGGAAAGGAAAAAGATATTTTTTTTTTTACCCATACAAAGTAGATAAATAAACAAAAAAAATAGATTGTCCTCTACTCAGAACCCAGGCTTGGTTTTTTTCAGTTTTCATTGGAAAGGCCTACCCCCTCTCTGGGATCTCTTGAAGTCGCAGACTTATGCCATGAATGAATAAATACCTCAGCGCTGGATGACATCTTACTACAGTGGAAAGTCTTGGACAGAAAATATTCTAACTATACTAAAACTGATATTTTCCTAAGTCATCCTGTCCTGCAGTAAAGCTGACCACTACCAATCAGACTTACAGCTCCAGAGTGATAGAGACGGGTGCCAGCCTTCATTTACCTTTGAAGCTTTCTCTAATATAGCTATTCTGCCTTGATGAACTTGCTGTCCAGAAGAGGTTTTCTATCCACACAAGAGACATAGAAATCTTAAATGCATCCCTCTGACAGGAAGGAGAATTCCCTCAGTGAGAAAAAGAGGTAAAACTGACTTGACAGCTTTGCACTGCAAATATAAGCCACCCTAAACTCAAAAGGTAATCCATAAATTCCACAGGACTCTTGTTCAAAAAAACCCAACCCTAGATATTTTGGTTTCAATTCATAGGCTACTGCACTGAAGTTTTCTTCTTGCTAGAAATCACCAACACATCATTTCATTTTGACAGACTTGGCTGAGAACTTGGCCTGAAATTTCTTTTGGTTAACAAAACTTGTTTTTTATTGCCGAAAAATGAATTATTTAACTTCCTTCCAAGCAAAGGACAGTGACTCACTACTGACATGTCTTTTTTATAATTTATAATAAAGAAGTCAGATTTTCAGTGATAGGCACCTGTTGCACCTAAAACTAGGTTTAGATACCATGCATGGTATCTAAAGATAAATACCATGGATGGCTGTAACAAATCAGATTTCCCAACACCTGAATGTTGACTAGCATTATTTGAAGCATATATTTCATTTTCTCCTCAAGAATTTAGCGCCAAGTGTTGGTCTCTGAATGACTAATAGGAACCCAACTAAATGGTAATCAGGATAGTATTCTGATTAAAGTTGATTTTAAGAGTATTAAAACCGTGTTTAGCAAAATACTGTGACTCAAGTTATAAAGACTTTGGCTTTTCTTATTCTGACAGGCATGACAGTCTCATATGTGTCTGTGGTTCTTTTATCACCCTATTCTTACTTCATT
Source organism: Himantopus leucocephalus (assembly GCA_003993805.1). Lineage (NCBI taxonomy): Eukaryota > Metazoa > Chordata > Aves > Charadriiformes > Recurvirostridae > Himantopus > Himantopus leucocephalus. Next base: position 11,875,707 of record RSEF01000001.1, on the reverse strand, counting down.
TTAATGCTCCACAGGTTACTTTTTTTGTAATAGCCTCAAAAGGAAAGGAAATGTCATTATGTTCATTTTACAGGTGCGGGGAGAATTGAAGCATAGGAAGATTAAAAGTGGGGTAGGTCTCACCTCACTTTAAGTATCTAGTCCAAACTACTTGTAGGAGAGAGAGATTAACTCTAAAGGTGATTCATCTTAACCTAAAATAGGTGAAAGAAGTTGCCTGCTTCCACTGTCCTCCAGTGATTAGATGTATCTAGATTATCCTAGGTAACGTGGTTGGTCTGCCTGCCTGGTATTTAGACCACTATAGGTAGGCAAGAAAAATTCCACTAGGTGGTTTGTTCAAGGTCACAGAGAAAGTGTACAGCACATCAGGGAACTTAAACTAGACATCATATTTCTCAGATTAACACCTTAATTTGCAGACCATACTTCCTCTTTAAACTTCTGTTAACTTCTTTCCGTGAGAAAATTTACCATCACTGCTCAAATCTCTGACAAAGAAAAAAGATTGGTATAAAATCTAATTTTTCTGTCAATACATGCTGCAGTGCAGCCTGTGACTAATTAAATTAACTTCACTTTCACAGTTTTAAAATTGAGACTTTATGACCTTTGGAAATAAAATACTGCAGAAATTTCAAAAATACCCTGTATTAAAGAACGTGCCTTAGAATTACTGCATATATTTTCTGTCAGTATTGGAATTGAGTTACATAACATCTATTAATGTCAACATATTCATTGTGCATGCTGGGGGGCTGCCTCAGAAAACCAGGGCTCAAAGATTAGAGCACAGAAGGTGTTTTCTTCAGAGAGTAATATCTGTAAGAAGAAATCTACACAGAAGACCCAAATCCCCGCCAAGGTCTCGTTCCCTTACCTCCTCTCCTGCTCTGTGATATTAAGTACCAAATATTACTCTGTTTGCAATCTTCAATTTCTCATTTTCCCTCTATTCACCTGTGCGATAGGAAGCACATAATGGAGATTAACTCTGTCAGCCACTGCCTTGATTGTGCCTTCAAAACTATACATGCAGCATTTTCAAGAGAAGTATATCTGAAGTTTCTTTCAGTATTATACTAATTATTTTCTTTTTCGTATTTTTTAACTCTGCTGTATAGCTTCAGTTGATGGACACAAGAGCTCAATATTGGGTTATTGGTAACATTTACATTCCCAAGACGGTATCCAGGATGTCCTTCAGATACAGCTCTTGCTTCCTTTGAAATAACATTTGAGCAGCATGAATTCAGGCATCACTTACATTTAGAATTCAGTCTAGAATACAGATTTTTATGTTACTTACAAACTTTTCAATTAATTATACTGTACTTCAGTTTAAATGAATGGCAAAAATCTCATGTTTGTGTTAAAGTGAAACTGACAATATGGGAGGGATTCATGTCGTCTAACATTAAACACCATGGTGCAGGCATAAGTATCTCACTCCAGGTGTAGTCCCTGGAAAAAATGCAATTGCAGGGAAATATTCACTGGAAATATTTTGCTTCTTTACATTAGGATCGTTCACCCCAAATGCTTTTTTTTCTCAAGACTTTTTAAAAGAGGTCTGGACAATACTCTGATGTAGGCTTTTTTATTACAGACACCTACATAAAAAAAAAAAAAATCCAAAGAAAAACAGAACAAAAAACTCCCTTTTAATAGTTTGGTTCAACTCAAACAAAATCCACAAAAGTTTTATCTTTGGCTTCATTGGATCAGCTTCTCAGGGACAATGGAATGCCTTTAAATAAACAGAAAGGAGGATTAGATGTTAAAAAGCATCATGATCTATCTTCTCGGAAATCTGAAAAAATTAAGACCTCAGTGGAGTTATTATTCACACTTATGAGAAAGACCTACCGAATATTAGAGATATAATAATAAGTTCTTTGATTCACTAGAAATTCATCCTGGAAAACCATCCCATGGAAATCAATAAAAAAAAAATCTACTGAATTCAAGGATGTGTAAAATGTTGAAACATTTTCTAATATATGTTAATATTTCCTCTTCTTCCCACAACTCCTGAAAAGATGTAAATCCCAGTTGCTATTTTTAGGCAAAGCTAAGCTGCAAGGAATGATATTAGCAGCAAGTGGAGTTAGAAATCCCTCTGAAAATTGGCTACCTTAAGTGTCCAAGTTCAGTGCTTTGAATGTTGAACTACACGTTGTACTGTTTAAAGTTTTGACCCCTTCAAACTAGCTTCTGAAATGGCAGAGTCAATGGCACAGTGAGTTGATAAGGTAAAAAAAAAAAAGAAGAAACCGCTAAATGAATATAGAATTCTAGTATTATGCACAGTTTTATTATGGCAAGATGCCTAGGACTCATAAAAGATAAATGAGTTTTGAAGTGGGGGGAGAGGAGGAGAGTGTTGTTAAATTTAATAGAAGTTCTTTTTTCTTTTTCCTTTCTGTTTCTTTTTTTTTTTATTGGCAAGGGAATGTGAAAGACATCAAAGCAGTTTTCAGCTTTCCTATAAATCTATAAGAAAATGAATTTCAGCAGCAACTTTTTTGCTTTTATTACTAAAGTTCTTTCAGAACCTGAAAGGGAGTGTAATTCAGTGCCTTTCAAATTGCTTTGGAGACATATAATAAATCCAATATATGTGGGAAAAGTTTATGAGCCTTTTTGTATAGATAAAACATATACCATTACTGGATCCTTTTTCTGATTTATTAAAATGGTTTCAAAAATTAGCTTAGCAGATCTATCTGTGAGCATTTCCCTTTGAGAAGTACTTACTAATTTCTAGACTAGAGGCCCAACAACATGATATAGCAAATTAGTTAAGTAACACTGCCATTGCTCTACCTAAAACCTTGGGTAGAAGAATGAATCTGTGATCAAAGATCAGTGGAAGAATGCACAAATCCAGAGTGTTGTCCTTGATCATGACAGCCACAGGATGAACACATTATTGTCCACCTACCTATAAGTTCATGACTTTGAATATGACTTTTTTGCTTGTGGGAAGAAAAACTGATCTGCATCATTGCTCCATATATTTCTTTCCAAAAAAATTCAATGTTATTTTCCATTTGCACACTGCACCTGCCTACCCGGTCCCAGTCAGATAAGATATTGTCTTTGCTTCATATAAACTCTGCTTAAAAGTCCCAACATAATGAATTAATTGTGTGGAAATTAGCATATTGGTAATGTTAACCTGGAGGTCATGAAGTAGCTAACAGTGACAGAACAGCCCTCTTCCCTGTCTCCTTTCTCCTTTGGGGATTGCCCATATTGCAGTAGATCTATTCATAGCATAATCTGTAGGTTAAAGAAAAAAGGCAAGAATCCAGCTACCCTCTCCAATACTTGTTTTCTTGCAAAAAAAACCCCATCCTAATTCTTCTACTGTTGGAAGGACTATGGCACAATGACATGAAGGATATGCTGCAAATCTGGCCGAAAAGGGAACATAAAAAAGAAACTCATCCCAATTACCAATTTCTTCCTGTGCAGTGATTATGTCAGTACAATCTAATGCTCAGAGTTTTTCTCTTGAACTGAAAGCTCTCCAAAGAATCACAAATTTGAGAACTTTTGCAGAACGTGAGATATATTACTTGGTTGTTAGGACTCCGCCATGGAGATCACGTGAGGTGAGGAAGTTTGTGGCAATTTCAGACAAACTGAAATTCTGGTAATTGCCCAATTCTCAGACTTGTACCCACCTCTAATTCATCAATTAAACACCAATATGACATCATTCACTTACGTATCTGGCCATTTATCTTTGGAAATATAGGATCTTTCTCTCTTGAGATACAGTTTTCCTTTCTTTTCCCATATTCCTTATCTTTAACATTATTGTGTCATCAAAGGATGGAATTCTCCACTTGGTATTGTTTTAATTAGTTCTGTGTTCTTAATACTGCATTATTTGAACACGTACACAAAAATTGCACTATGTAAGTCCTTTTTCTTACACGAGGCAGTTACATGTCATTGTGATAATGACTTGTTTTATGTTCATGTTATCCAATTACCTATACAATAATTTTGCAATGAAATTAACTCTCCCACCTACCTTAAACATCCTTTATATGTTTTGATTTTGAATATTGCTATTCAAATATTAATAAATATATTAACTACATTTAAATACATTGTAAATGAGCAAGTAGGCCAAAGCACTTCATTTTAAAAGAATATTTAGCAATATTCCATTACAGTATTCTCTTAGATCTTCCTATTTGTGATTTTCAAAGTACCTGCAGTTATTGAGAATTTAGAATGACAAACTCCTTTATCATGACTAGCAGTTTTGTTTTATAGAATACAATGTACGATTTTCTGAATTGAACTGAGATTACTATTACTAATAATACGACAAACTGAATAAAAAGTAATTTTGAATTCTTTAGAATACAGCCTGCTCAAATAATTTCGTTGTTAACTTTGTTCAACTTACAGTGCCTTAAGTATTATGCAAGTCTAGGAGTACTAAGAAGTAAAATTTTCGATTTCAAAATGGATAGATCACCAACTTTTCTTTGAACATCTAAGCTGTTCTTTTCTAGTAGGGGTGAGAACTTATCTATAATTCAGTTTTCAACAAGCGTGGGTTAGATCAATGTCCAGCCCTAAGGGCCTAAACCAGTGTTTTAAGAATCAACTAATTTAGCACCATGAGAAAAAAAAACCCCACATCTAAGTAACAACTGCAGGACTGTGGAACATTTCTGATTTAACGGGCATTCTAGAAAACTGTGAGGTAGATTTGACAACAGTTCAAATGCATTGTGTACACAGATAGCACTATAATTGCAAAGTCTATTTGTAGCAGTGCAATGGCTATTACTGCATGACTTCAGGGACTTTGTAAGCTGCACATCTGAAAGGTCACAGGAATATTTTGCAGTGCTCCAGTTACTAAAAAAAATATGTTTAGAAAAGAATGTTGCTAACCCTTCTAAATATATCACGATTACAAGAATGTGTTGGTCTTTTACTCACACTATGCTGGGTGTCATTACTGTCGTAAAACCAGAGGATTGGAATTATGCATGCAGAGAAAGGGTAAACACCAAATTGCAATTTACATATTTTTTACAAATGGAGTAAGTTAATGTTTACTACTGACAAGCATATTTTAAACACAGAACAATCCTTGCACTATTGTAATTGTTAATTATGGCCAGCTTCATGAGGAAGTGTAATCTTTTAATGACAGACCTCTTTATTAAGACTTCATAGATTTGTTTTTCTCCCTCCATCAACAGAAGATGGTGAGATGATAAGACACAAGGTAACCTAAATAGAAATAGCAAAATTTGGCCCCAGATAAGAATGATTTGACTTCAAACTAGGAAATGTTGCCTTCAGGACTGGGTTCTAAGAAAGACAAAAAAATTAATATAGTTGCAGTGAGTGATCCTATTTGAGTAAATTATAGATACTAATATTATCGGATATGAAGAAGAGGCTGACACATCTTTCAATGAACAACATAAATAACAGGATAAAATACATGCAAACATGGAAATATCAATGCAGTGAGGCATACTTAGAAGGATCCATCCACTCTTCCATAGTGTGTTACAAACATCTGACACTACACTGAAACAGAAAGACCTCCAAGAAACAGCACTGTCAGGGCCTATAATGAGTGGTTGTCTAGGGCAGGAGACCTCTGATTAGAATAAGGATGCTGCTATAATTTGTAATCCTACACAGCTGGCTGTCCCTCTACAGTAACTTNTTTACAAACATCTGACACTACACTGAAACAGAAAGAGCTCCGAGAAACAGCACTGTCAGGGCCTATAATGAGTGGTTGTCTAGGGTAGGAGACCTCTGATTAGAATAAGGATGCTGCTGTAATTTGTAATCCTACACAGCTGGCTGTCCCTCTACAGTAACTTTCTTTACAGCTAAGAAATACCCACAGGAGTAAGGGCACTGAGGGATTTGGTAAGGAGAAACTGCATGGAAGAGGGAATGAGGGCAGGATTCCTTGAAAGAAAGGCAGACTCTGTTCTGAAAAAACAACTCTCACTCTTTTACTGATAAGCAGAGTTATTTCCTAAGTCCTCTTGATAAATAAATTATTTGCATCTATAAACCTTGTCACTAGCATTTCAGAGATGGTCCGATTGTCACCCTGGCAATTAGCACCCTGGCCAGCATCCTCATCCTAGTCCTTTTCCTCTTGGACTCTGCAGCAACAACAAATTTATCTCCAATGAGGTAATTAGTTACTGAAGTTATAGGGATATGGAGTTAACAGTATCCCAGGTTACAATATTCTCTTCTAACATACATAAATCTTGGTATTTTGCAGATCGTATCAAACAAATCAACGTTCACTGGTTATGGAGGAAAAAGAAACAGCAAAAATGGGCTGTATTCTCTGAAACGAAGAAGAGGATAACCATGTGGTAGAAGGTAGAGAAAGGAGGTGACTCTCACTCTTTTTTTTCGTTGTCAGTACCTGAATGACAACCAGATACTGGTTGTCAGTATCTGAATGGTTTTATATAATCACTGACTGACTCCAGGAAGCTGTATATGGAGCGTTATCAACATTAGAAATTTTGCTAGCTGTTTATTCATCTATTCATTCTTTAGTGACTAACTGTTCTGTGGCACCCTATTGGTACCCAGGTTTAGGCTAAGCTACGTAGTTAAGCTCTGAAATTTCTGAGTCCTTAGCTGTATCTGACAATAGGAATGAGACTCATATTACTGACCTTTAGCTGTTGAAAAGTAGTTGTCTCTTCAGTGCAAGTTGTCTCGCTTCGTTCTGTAATAAATAGAAGGAAACTAGTATCTGTCTTCTATTAGTAACTGAGCCATTCTGTGGAATCTATTTTTTGTATGAGAGGAGTTGCCTTTAGAAGACACCAGTCTTTCTCTCATGGGTGTTGGACTAGCTGATCTCAAGAGGTCCCTTCCAACCCTGACCATTCTGTGATTCTGTAAACCACAGTAAATAGTTTATTGGAAGAAACCACTGACTTCAGAGCATATCGATCAGCAAATTCTCCTTGTTTATTAAATGGTAACATTCAAAGACTGCAACTATGAGTGATTAAACCAGTAGCTCAATATTAAGGCTGCAGGACTTTTTTTTTTTTTTAATTTATTTTATTTTCATGGAAATAATAATAAAAAAGAATGTCAATAACATTAAATAGTAATATTTAAGGAGAAAATACATAGCTGATATACATTTTCAGAGAAGCCAAGATGCTTTACCATGTGACCTGAGAAGAGTTCAAGAAGATGCACAAGCCTTCAGGAAAAGGTAAAAGCATAAGCTATGTAAGATCACATACAACTTTTCTGACCTAGCTAGGTCTCCCCCAAACCAAATGGAAATAAGTAGTTTTTTCCCTAAATTCTCCCAAAAACTGAAACAAAGCAATTCCTTTTAATTCTAATATTATAATTTGATTGCTTACCAGTTGTAATGATTTTGATCTTTGATCTTTTCACCTATTGCTTTGCAGATGCAATCACTTTAACTTGATATTTGCATTTTTCCATCATCAATTAGTTTTGTGAAATCTTAGTAAATTTACATGAATATAGATAGGTTTACGTTTCCTTGTTATCCTTTTAATAAAATACATAAATTACACAGCACAGGTTTATATTAATTTTCAATGTGAAACAAAAAATATGAGGGCACAGTTCACCTCAAGAAATCCACTTGGCTTCCAGGTTCACACCTAAGTCATTGCAACTGTTCAGTTCAGTGTACACCTCCCGGGAGATAAGAGTCATCTGCTAAACTACTAAAATGACCTTGTGTCAGAAGAAGAACTTGCAGATTATAATCCCTTTTTTTAGAAGCGTGTAATGAGGTAAAAACACGTAAATCACTAAATTATGGGCAGTAATCTCATGTCAGTAAAACAAGAGTTACTAAGTGTCCACTTGTTACCCCACTCTTACTTCACCGTTTCACCTAGTAGGGAAGCTATTTTCCACTCAATACACAAGTTTAATTCCCAGCATTTATGACTATTGGCAATCACACATTCAAACCCAGAGAAACTTAATCCATAAGGACAGTAATGTATGAGAGCAGTAAAAGCAGTTTGAGTAGCATAATTCTGCAAAAGTGACTCAGGCAGACTTTTGTAAAAGTTGAACTAATATGTTTTAAGAGCATGCCAAGGTTTTAGAAACTAGTCACAAATGAGCAAACATTGTACATGACTTTCTAAACAAATTAAAATGTCAGTTCTGTTCACCATTACATAAACAGTTTGAACATATTTACAAAATGGACTGCATGTGAATATATTCTTAGCAAACAATATGTAGACATGAGCAAATTAATTTTCTCACTGTTTCAGAGGGCTTAGTCCAAAAAAGAGTTACCATCAGAAGATGCTTTTAGAAGATTGGGGAGAAAATTTGTACTGATTAAACGAAGAATGATATTTTCCTGCAGTTCGTTATTAATGAAATTTTTGGCTTACAAAGCTACCTTGCTTCTCTGAAGCCAATGGACAGATCTCTGTGAAGTTATTTGGTCAGCTCATGGTGTTTGTACTTTCTTTTACAAGTTTTCTAAATTTCACTGGCCTGAGGAGGGCTGATTTCTTCACAGTCTTCAAGAAGATAAGTGATATACCTAAGAGTTACAACAGTAAACGGATGTGCTTCCTTTATCATCAAACTGATGACACAAGTACAGAAGGAAAGACTAAAAGGATTTATACAAACATTAAGTTCGGGCTTCTTGTCAGTTATGAGAAAATGAATTTTACAGGAAAGGGATCCTGGGGATAGATAAAGTTATAAGTAGGCTAGGGAGATCAGAGAGGGCTTTGTAAAATGCAAGCCAGAGGTCTCTGGACACTTTGACAGATGGGAGAACTCAATAGCAGTTTTGTGGACTGGACTCAAGGATTATCTGATGCAGATTGCAAGGGACGAAGATGCAAATGAAATTAGATGATATATAACGAAAGTTATCTCTCTTTATTTACATACAGAAACTTAGGAAGTCTACCCTTCCCCAGGGCAAAGCTAAATTTTGTGAGCTCATAAATCATAAGATTTTGTTGTCCATATATTTCACGTCTCCTTTCTAGAGATATACAGAGAGAAACCTGAGATACCTGTCAAATAATGCCTGAACTTTCTGAAAAGCCCTCCTTGCTATGCAGGCATTTGAACCTCATTGTTTAAAATGTAGTAGAGCTTCAAAAGTCAAAGAGGCTTGAGAAAACAGCGCTTTGAAAGAGATAATAGGACTACAACGAACATTAAACCTTGTACTGCTTTTTGAAGTGGGCTTCAAGAAAATAAATAAAATTGAACAAACACAAACATTTTAAAGGACATGGAGATGAACTGAAGGAGTCAGTCATGCATTTCAGAAAAGAACATGTTTTGACACTCACAAAACATTTTCAAAATATCATTCTGTTTCCAGAACTTTGATCCTGTCTCCAGTCAGCTAAGGGCTGCTTTGCTGTCAAGAGGCTTAGTTTAGATACCATTACTGCTGGATACATATATTTCTTGTGAAGATTGAAGCCCATGTGTCAGACAAGATTCAAGTAAGCTTCCTAGAAGGTGTTGTAGTCCACTTTCAAGTCAGAGGAGCCAAGGAGTTCATCCTAACATAGATGCAAGGGCTGGCAGGGAAAGTGAGTTCAGGGAAACTGTTCTGAAGATCAGGGAACATGCAAAACTCCTTTTAAGGTAAAAAAAAAAAAAAAATAGCCTCAGCCCAAACAGTAGCATTAAAGTTTCTAGCAAAAGTCCTACTGCTGGTATTCTTCAGTTTGGAATAGGGTTTATGCTTTGAAATTTATTTTTCTAAGATAAGAAGGAAGAAAGGAGGCTTTCTACATTTAACAAAAAAGTACTTTAGATTGATTCAAAAGAGGGGTTTTTTTTCAGATATTCTTACCTTGTTCATAACCCCAAATTTATAAAATTCTGTAATGATTATGTCTGTGCAAAAAGACTACTGCATTTTTCAGAGAGAGTTTCTAGGATAACAAAAAGATGTTTTTATCATATTTTCTCATAATCAAAGGCTGAAAGAAACGTTTTCATCATTAAATATTCTACCAGCCATATTTATGCCAGATATTGAGTACTTATTGATTCCAATAGTGAAGATCAAAATGTTGCCCAAGAAAACCAAGATATTCCATAAGTATTTTCTTTTTATTATTTAGGTTAGAGGATTTCAATCTCAACTTTAACTTTATTAAGTAACTAAGTGTCAGGTCTGTGAAGCCAAAAAGTTTCCTTATTCTGTGTTTTGAAAGTATAAGATTTGTCATAATATTAAGGGGTTTTTTTAACATGGTAATTATTCCTTATTTTCTTACTGCACTATTTTAATAGTACTCTGTTCAATTACAATTGAATTATTTCTTTAGAGCTGCTAGGAGTAATTCAAGTGAATTTCAATACACAATACTCCTCACTCATCCTGCAAAATCAAGAGGAAATTATGATTTTCTTGGCACAGTAGAAATTCAAGATTTCACTCTGGTAATTTACAGGTGGTGATTGTCTTTGCGGAACTCACCTTTTTGCCTCATTACTTTTCACAATTCACCCTGGTCCAGGCAGCCCAGAGCTGAAAGTTAAGAGATGTCTTCATAAATTGTTCCCTCTGGCTGTACAGGAGGTTCTACCCTCGTCACGTACAGACCTGCACCAAAAGCCAGAGTTCCTGCCTGCCATAAGCACTCACTGACTGCCTTCAGATCCTAGAGGAAACCAGGGAGTATTTTTCTTCACCAAAAGCTTAAATGGGAAGATGGGAAGTTAAGAAACAGATTTTGGGCACTGTAGTAAGTGTCAGAGCAGAAGATAATGATTGAACTAAATGTAAATAAGTAAATGAAAGATTTCAGAATGTTTATAAAGCACTATAAGCATTAAAGGGGTTCCAGTCTTGATATTATTGACCACTGTGTGTATAGCCAATGATGTTTAGTGGTGTCACATGTTTCCAATAATGAAGGAGTGGGATTTTCTTCCAAAAGAAGTAGTATTGTTTGTCATAGGCAGTAACCACTTGACTGACAAAAATACCATGTTTATGAAACTGTGACTAAAAATTGCAAAAAGGCAAAGATAAGAATTCTTTTCATGAATAGCTTTTTTAAGATTTCCTGAAGGGACTCAAAGATGCTTGTACAAGGTCTTTTAAAAGTTACATCTCTGTTTTACTCTCTGCTGGCACTGTTTACATTCCCTCTTCAACTGCAATTTCTCTCAAGTGAGCAACCCTACTAGTGCTATTTTTTCTCTTATTTAAAGAATGTTCTGGAAAAATATATCTGTCTCCTCAAATATTTGACGTGTGTAGTACAGTGCATTGAAGTTCAGCAACATTTTATTTTTTCACATTTTTCCTTTATTATTTTTTTCCAAAATCAAGCATACAGTCTGTAAGTGAATATATATATATATAAAGAGTTTGTGCACTTGGGGATGCTCTGATTTCTTAAATTTCAATTTCCTAAATTTCTTAAATTTCAATTTCCTAAATTTCTTAAATTTCAATTTCCTAAATTTCTTAATTTCAATCTTCCAGGGAGGAGGAGTGTTTGGTATACAGAAGAAACAAACAGAAATTTGGATTTTTGACACATTTGTTTAGGTAACTATCAGAACTTGGAAAATGCTTACAAATATTTTACAATGAAAAAATTAGTATAGGAGTTGTTTTTTTGATGTTTTAGCTTTTATCTGTTTAGACCTGCCTACAACAATCATGCTGGAAAAACTTGATGTTCATGTACGAGCAGGTCACTTCACCTCAGAATTCACTTTTATTTCCCTTTCCTAATTATAGCAAATGTTTTTACACAACAAATACTGAACTTAGCCAAATAAAAAATCGACTTTAGTAATTTTAGATCATTGAGCATCTAAGGTAAAGTGTGGAGTTGATAAAAATTATTCTGTAGTCTTCAAAATTCTGGATTTTCACCCTTGCTGTTCTATTTATTTTGGTGGCATATGGGAAGACTGCTTAACTGGCGGAGGTCTGCATTCTCTCACCTTGCTATCCAGAAGTTACTTGGGCTATGGACCTATGGCCTTCTATAAAGTCCCTATACTAAACATTAATAATGTTAAATATATTTTCCTATCATTTTCTTGATGTGTTCCCAGAACAAAGGATTATTCAGAAAAAGTACTCATATGATCTAATATACAGCAAAAATGCTTTTCCTTGTAAGGGGCTCCAATAATCCCGTGCTGGACAGGAAGAAGACTGTCAGCCTCTTCATCGCCCTGTGATATGATATTCATATCATTGAATTGTAGAATCATAAAATATTTAGAGTTGGAAGGGACCTTAAAGATCATTTAATTCAAACCCCACTGCCATGGACAGGGACAACTTCTGCTAGACCAGGTTACTCAAAGCCCCATCCAACCTGGCCTTGAACACTTCCAGGGAGGGGGCATCCACAGCTTCTCTGGGCAGCTTGTTCCAGTGTCTCACCACCCCTCACAACAAAGAATTTCTCTCTAATATCTAACCTAAATCTACTCTCTTCCAGTTTAAAACAATTTTCCCTTGTCCTATCATTACACTCCCTGATAAAAAATTCATCTCCAGCTTTCCTGTAGGCCCCCTTTAGATACTGGAAGACTTCTATAAGGTCTCCCTGGAGCCTTCTCTTCTCCAGGCTGAACAACCCCAGCTCTCTCAGACTGTCCACATAGGAGAGGTGCTCCAACTCTCTGATTGTCTTCGTGGCCTTCTTCTGGACTCACTCCAACAGGTCCACGTCCTTCTTATGTTGGGGGCCCCAGAGCTGGACGCAGTAGTCCAGATAGGGTCTCAAGAGAGCAGAGGGGCAGAACCACCTCCTTTGACCTGCTGGCCACACTTCTTTTGAAGGATGCGATTGGCTTTCTGGGCTACAAGTGCATATTGCTGGCTCATGTTGAGCTTCTCATCAACCAACACCCCCAAGTATTTCTCCTCAGGGCTGCTCTCAATCCATTCTCCTCCCAGCCTGTATTTGTGCTTGTGATATGTCCTCTGCAATTTAAAAATCACAAAATCTCTCACTCCCGTACTCTCTCTCTTTCTCTCTCATATCTTTTAAGAGGGACAACTCCTTTGCCTACCACATAAAACGTGCACAGTTTGGTTCCCATTTGATGCTCTGCTGCAGCTGGAACACCAATTTCCACTAGAATCTCAGTGTATCATGAGTCACCACAGCAGGGGCCATCTTCAGATATTTCTGAGCATATTGGCACCTTTGTAAAAAGGTCATCATTCTCTTTTTCTATGACAGTGACCAGAAATTTGGTTTTGCTGTCAAGGACTATTATTCTTGTACACATAAACAGCACCATGTGTTTCACTATTATGTACAGAAGCAATTTTATGTACTCACTACGAATGCATGGACCAAACGGCAAAAGCCCAGCAAACAAGATTAATTTATTTAGTGAAAGGTATCATTATTTTAGGACTGTTTAGTCATGAAAGAGTTTGTGCTGCATTTACCATGCCACTAGTGACTTTGATTGTACGTACTAATTTCTTTTTCTATATAGCAGCTTCAAAAATGTAAGTAAATTACTGTTTAATTTTTGCCCAATACTACTAATAAATGTGAAGAAAACCTGACAAACTTAATGGAAGAAGGAAATGCACGCTGGTAATTTTACTAAAGAGAAATTTTTGGACAAGAGTATGAATTAGTCTGTGTAACGAAAAATCGTGTAATGCTTAATATTCTGGATAGTTGCATTTAAGCCATTGAATTTTCAGAATTCAAATCAGAATATTTTGAGTAATCACATGCTGTAGCAAGAAGGAAGAAAGTGCCAAATCCAGCCTCAATATTTTGAGAAGGCAGAATGTTCAAAACACACAGCAAAAATTCTCCAAATATTAAAGGATTCTCAACATTCTCAGCACGTCTGTGCTCTGAATGAACATTTTATTTTCTTGTCAGTGATTCAGAATATCCACAGCTACTCTTCAGTGACTAGGAAAAAAACATGCCAACTGGGATAAAGCTTTATTTTAAAGTTGAAGGCATGAAATAAGCACTTAGAAGACAATTGTACACCTGTTTTCAAAAGTAAAAAGGCATCTCAGATCTACCTTGCTTTTGAAAATTTGGCTGAGGATCATATTTCAGAGGCCCAGTAACTCATAATGTTATTCCCAATGTTCTATGCCTAATTGGGCTGCCACATGTTTGCATAAGCATGATGCTTCATGATTAATGTATGAGTCCCAGCATGGAGCCCTGAAGAAATTCATCCCTGGATCCTTCTCCCCATCCCTACTGCAAATATCCAGTGTGCCTAAACTGCAGTCTGTCATACCTGTAGATATGGCTATGCATCAAAAATCAAGCTGTATAAACTTCATTATAAAGCCATACTGAGCTGAAAACTTCTTTTATCTGAAAATGTTAATAACAATAAAATGTTAGCTCTTATAAAGCCACTGGCATTTATACTTCCTGTGATTTATGACAGTATTTTTTTCCACATTAAAATTAAGTGTCAAGTCTATAGCTTTATTCTTGAAATGGAACCAGATTACATTTAAAATGAAGACTTTGTTAAATTAATAACCTAATAATTACTTTTGCACTATTACTCTTGGGGTAATGTTAACCTAGAGCGAACAAGAACTTGCTGTTCAGAAGAGCCACATGTTAATAATTCAATAACACGTCCACTCACAGTCAAATTAAATACGAAAACTCCTGAAAATGTTAACAAAGGTCTGATGAATAAAAGCCAGAGGATGCCACAGTAAGGGTGCCAGGAAAATGTAACTAATCTTTGATGGTTAAGCAGTGCAGACATCTTGAGACACTACAAGCTGATACATGTCCTTTTTACTGCAATTCCTTGCAATAACATGATGACTGATCTTAAAGGATCTTCCACTCAAGCTTAATTTGTTTCAGTCATAAAGGCAAAAAATTCCACTATTATTATTTAAAGATTTTTTTTCTACTGCCACAAAGAGCTTACACTGACTGTGATTTATTTTCATATATTAACATTACCATTATTTTGGCCTAACAGAGAAGGCTATCAAATCATATCAAATGGGTTATTGGCAACATCTCAAAGCAGGGTATAGAGTCAATCAAGTTTTGTGTAGCTGGGAAAAGAGAGAAACAAAATAGTTTGAAGCGTCAAGGAGTGAAACCTCCATGAGCTACATCCATTATCTTTTAAATTGAAAGTTGTAAAATTTTACAAGAAAAAATAATCCAAGGTTTGCTCTTTTTTTAAGTTTTTGTTTTCATATAGCATCTGACATCTAAATACTAACATCTCACCTGTGAGGTACCATCTCATTGGTGTCAATTGTTCGATTCAGTGGGATTGAAAATAGTTTTGAACATTATTTACCTGCAGTTTAACATCAAGAATAAAAATATGGCCATTTTAAGCATTCTACTTATAGATAATTAACGTGAAATTCCATTAAGCATTATGTTTACATTATTCTAAATTTAATAAAAATATACAGCATTGTATATATGTATAGTCTTTTCTACAAAAATAAGCTTATCCTTTGAACTAAATACAGTGTGCTGTGAGGAAGTGACCTACACTTTAATCAGATGAGCGCTGGTCAAAGCAATTTATTTCTGGAAGGGACATAAATAATAAGCATAAAAGAAGCAGAAGAAACCAAGATATACAGCTCTAGAGGAACCTATTCCCCATCCTAAGTAAAAAGCCAGCACAAAACATTTCTATTCTGTAATTCTTAAGCAACCTAAAGGATCACCTATTCTGTGTGAATCCAGTTTGTCAGAAGTGTCCAAAGATAGGTTTCATCTCTTCTAACTTTGCAGACTAAACTGTTTATCAAAGCTTATTCAGGAAAAAAGTGCTGTGTCCAAATGCAGTCACTCCATTTACACTACATTTTCTAACAGAACATCTCTCTAGACAGATACTTAAATCTTAGTCCACCAATGAAAGTTGAAATTACAGTCAACCTGTATGCACTCTTCTAATGGCAGCTCCTGAAGAATCCACTCTTCCTCCTAGCAAACTCCGTGCTGTCTACATAATAAAAAACATTCAACAGTGCAGAAACATTTTGCCAAAAGCTAATACATGTATTTGAAAATGAGGGAATTTCCCTTTCCACCAATTTTCTCTTTTCCCTTTGAAATTGGGATCTTTCTATGGGTTAAGCGTGCTTGTGGAAATAATCAAAGCAAAGCAAACTGTAGAAATGAAGTTTTCCCTCTAAGTATATTATACCTCTGCTTTAGGGCTTTAAAATGTTCAAAGTAGGGCAGTAGTAGCTCCTATGAGATCATTCCCGCACTGATGTCTCCCTCTTTAAGCCAGTTTTTATGGGGTTAAACCCACTTCACCAATGGCACACAGATCTTCTGCGTTATGTCCTCTTAAAAGAAAGTCCTTTCATAGTAAACATTATCTGAAGATTTTATGAAGAACAAGCGGAAAAAGGGATTTTTTATTTTCTTATCAGTAAGACATAAAAACACGTGACAACGGTTATATTACAATACATCATTGGGTTACAATAAAGTAGATTTTATTTTGATAAAATTGATATCTTGAAAACATTGATTTAATTGACAGTATTTATTTTCTTAATTTAAGAATATGCCTTGTATAACAGCAATAGATGAGGCAGCCCACATTCTTCTGGTCTGAATTTTGTGATCAAATTTCCCACTACAAATATGTGACATTAATGGAAAAACTATCTAATAGAGTTGTGAGTTCATGCAAATATAAGAAATTAATGTGGAATTATCTATATATTATGTTTTAGTTTTCATGTATCCACTGACAGTTCTTTGCTATAATATCTACATGAAATTAAAATAAAGATTACATCATTTTAGGAGTGACATGAGAGATTTCATTTTTTTAACAAAATTCTAAAAGTAGTCAGGAAATTCAACCCAACAGTATGCTCAAAAGCTGTAATTTTTCTGTAAGATCTCTGAAAGGAAAGTCTAGCAAACATTTTTCTTCCATTTTAGAGGAATCTATTTTTTCTCGAAGCCATATATAGGATGCACAGTCAAAAACATATGGTATATTCACAGGAATTATTATTATTATATGATACATATTAATAAAATGTCAAAGAAAATATTAGACAATTAAAAATATTTTTATACACATCAACCAATATAAATATATACAGTACTTTTTTGAGGCTTTAGTATGGAAAACATAAACATTTGATAAATGTTCCAAGTTGTATTTGTTTAAAAAGACAAGTTTGGTTCACAGTACACCCAAAGTGGTTTCAGTACCAAAAAATCTTACCATTTTCATATCATTACCTAAAAACCAACAACAACAAAAACCAACCAACCAAAAAAAACACACTAAACAAAATTCCCAAAGGACTGAATAGACATTGAAGAGTGGGTTGCTTATCTGTGGATTTATTCTCCTAATTTCACTACTATTCTAGCCAGAAATGCTTGGAACTGCTGATATCTTTCCAGAGTTGTATACACCTGTAACAATCTGGGACCCTATACATGAGAAAAAAGGAGCCAAGAAACTGAAGGACCTTGTACTAGATATGTGTTCTAACATGATTTTGAAATTATTCTCTCGGTAGAAAAAATTGGCGCTGCACCCTAGAAGTCAGGTTAGTAGAAGATTCAACTATGCTGATTTTGAGTACTTTGTAATATATTATATCACAATGCTCTGCTGCTGGCTTACCTCAGGTTCTCAGACACTTCTCTTGTTGCCTCAGTTGGAAGTTTTCAGCTACTGCTTGGCCAGCTATGCAGTCAAGGTCTACAAATCTCTTGTGTGTACCAGTTTCATGAGTTTAGTATGTTATTGGGACTTAATGACCCACACATCAGTCACTGTTATATCTTCTGTCTGAAATATGATATGAGCAAATAAAATATTTTCTGTAGACAAAGTCTGTTCCCTGTTCAGAAGTCTGTTTCCTGTTCTCAAGTCTGAATCTTGGGAATTAGTCATGCTCATACAGTCACAGTTTCAGCCAAATGCTCACAGTTGACCACTAAGTAGTAAGGAATAACTTCCTTAACCACATCCCTGCTCTAAATGAGTGAGGGGACATTTGAATGGCATTCACTACTGCTTAGTTAAATATCTGGCAGGGAATCACTTTAATTCTAGCTAACATGTTCTTAAAAAAAATAACAACAACAAACAACTACAGTGATTGAAATGCCACTTTTTTTCCTAAGCAATCTAATTGAGGGATTGACATCTAGCTAGAGAGTTTTTCCTAATGTTTCCCATACATCTCCCACACAAGTTAATTAGTACATAAGTATGCATCTGTTCCTCACAGTGGTTAAAGGAAACAAGTAAAAGAAGGAGTTGGTTTTATCTACAACAAGCAGACATATTGTACAGAACAAATTTTTGGCACCAGCTGTGGACCACTGTGCCTTAAAATTACGCTTGGGCAAGTTTAGGCTCATGGTCAATCTAGTTCTCCATTGTTGGAACCCACATGCACTCACTCAAATGTAATTCAACTAGGTGTTATCTTCAGGTATCCTTTTCTTCTTGGATGGTATGATATTCTGGGTCAGCATGATGGCCTTCCACTGGATATGGTCATGAGCCATTAGAGACGTCAAATAACTGCAATCCAGCTATTTTAATGGCACAATGTTGCTGTAAATAAGAAGTTTTATATCATTATTTAAAATTATTTTTAAATAATTATTATTTAAAAATAAGATTTTTTCAAGTTTTTACTTTTCTAATTGATAAACCTAAGGAAAATTAAACTATTCTGTCTAATCCACCAGTATTTCAACTCTGTTCTCTATGATTCCATTAAATGTAGTGTCACTGCACTCATGCACACATGCACATTTTATGTTTCTGAGATAGAAATGCCATGCTCTTTCGGGGGGGGAGGGGGGGGGGAAGAATTGGTGGTCTGCATTGTCTTATGCACTTCTCTGATACTCCAGAACAAAACGTAATTTTTCATTAGAAGCAGAAATATTCTGGTGATCTTTTGGCCTTCTGTCTTCTTTTCCAGAACAGACTCTAAGCCAGTAAGAAAGAAAATGCTCTCCTAGAATATGAAGCAAACAGAAGTATCAGTAAAAAACATATAATGCAAGAAAGGCTTTTAAAATGACTGCTATTTTTTCTGAAACCGAAGTTCTTAGGCACTCTTGGTGATCCCATTCTTCCTCTCAATTCCTTGAAGAACCACCCCCTCCTCCCCATGAAACCTCACAAAACTGAGGGGGGGGAAAGATTATACAAACTGCTTTAAATGAAGATGCGCTGGCTGTCTGCAACTCTTTGCTTTAGTATCTATTGAGTCTAACAAGAGAAAAAAGCACCACATGGCTTGTTTCTCACTTTTCTACAATTACTCTGCTTTTCCAGATGCTTCCAAAAGACATAGGTAGATGTTGTATCTAAGTGTCGCTATAAAACTACACAATGTGTAGCTCACTTTCCTTTCTGGGAAAGATTCTGGTTGCAGGTGTTTAAAGCAGTCCAAACAGCTATTTTTGTATTATTTCATTACATATTGAATATTCAACATCAATATTTTCAGCACAGAGCGTGTCATCATGTATACTTATTGGTGTCTGAATTCTCTCCTACATGACTTGCTGATTGATAGGCTCAGAGAAAGCTGTCTTTTGAATACATATGGGATTTATTCCTGAGGCAGATGATATTCCTTTTCCATTTGAATGTACCTGTTGTCAGCAGTCAGGATTTCACAAGAAGAGATAATCCCAAAGACGGCTTAAGCCAGACCACAGAGAGGTCTGAAGGTGCAGTTTTAATTCCTGAAAAATCTCGCAATGAGACTTCAAAATGAGAAGAAATGTGATGGCAGGCTTTGGTTGCTAAGACAGACAGCTATGGAACAAATTGTATTGCTTTACCAACACTGCTTTCATGCCTACNCGCAATCAGACTTCAAAATGAGAAGAAATGTGATGGCAGGCTTTAGTTGCTAAGACAGACAGCTATGCTTGGAACAAATTGTATTGCTTTACCAACACTGCTTTCATGCCTACACAGAGACAGCTATAGCAAGCTGCCTAACAACTAATTAATGAGCAACACGTTAACACAGCACCTAAACCCAAAGGGGTGCAGACTCCTCACCTAAGAATAGTGGAGAAGATTCCCATGTATGGCCATGTCTCATGGTATCCAGAACAACAAGGACTGCAAGGCAACCGAGATTTGGGGGACAAAACTCTCAAGGAAGGTGTCCAGCTATGAAGAAGGAAAATGCTTTAACATCCTTTCCAGAAGGTTCAGTCTTTTAAAAGGACCACACAGGAAAGAAAAGAACAATGAATAAAGCTATGGTCTTATTTATATCGCTTCATACCTGTAAATTCTGATTAATATATGAGCACCACGGAGGCAGCTGAAATGTATTAAAGAGCAAAATTACTAAAAAAAGCATTTGGTATGTATATGATTATCCTCTGCTTTATACTGTTATAATATTAGAGGCCCAAGAACTCTCTGTTTGTTTCCATTTGACGTGTGACTGACAGTTTTCAAAGACAGAAGATAAGACAATCCTTTTATTTTGTTTTTGTAAAGGTAAAGTTTGAGGATTTTTTAACATGTTAGCAAACCTTTTTAAAATCCCCAAGTTCTTGGTCACATCTTACCTTTCCCAGATGTCTTGGTACTAGAATGGGCTCTTCTTTGCTGCACTCTACTTAAACTTAAGTACCTTTGCATGGGAAAGGAATGCAAAAAACAGGTTAACAAAGGTTTTGAACCAAAGAGATTTACGGGTGAAGATAAAATGCAATAAAAATATAAAACACTCCTAGGCCAAAAATAGTTATTTGGCAACACCAGTAAAAATCAAGCATGAGACTTAGCTGATTACTGTGAAGGTAGCTGGAGTTTTATAAGTTGGAGAAGATGGTGCAAAGAATGTTGCTGTTGCCTTCTAACACTCTGATATGCATGTACACTACAATTCTGGCAATATGAGGAATGAACACGAATTTGAGATCTGTGTGCAGCTGCAGGGTTACAATCCTGTTGGGAATCACAAAGACATGGTGGCATGGATCCCTTGACTGGAGTGTTGCAATGGAGTGATACAGGCTTTTTAGGAAAGACGAGGTGGTGGAGTAGCTCTTCATGTGAGACAACAGCTGGAATGTATGTAGCTCTGCCTGGGAAAGGATGACGAGCCAACGGAGAGCTTATAGGTAAGGATTAAAGAGAAGATATGTAGGGAGTGACATTGTAGTGGGTGTCTACTACAGGCTGCCTCACCAGGAAGAACCAGTGGATGAGGCCCTATACACCGCAGATAGGCTCATTCTCACATTTGCAGGCCCTTGTCCTCATGGGGGACTTCAACCAACCTGATATCTGCTANATCCGGGAGGCTCCTAAAGTGTGTCAGTGACAACTTCCTCACCCAGGTGATAAAGGAGCCAACAAGGAGAGGTGTTCTGCTAGATCTCAAACACACCAATGACAAAGCACTCTTTGGGGAAGTGAAGGTCAAAGGCAGCCTTGGTTGCAGTGACCATGAGACAGTGGAGTTCAGTATAATGAGGGGAAAGAGGAGGGGGAAAAGCAATCTCACAACCCTGGGCTTCAGGAGAGTGGACTTTGGCATTTTCAAAGATCTGCTTGATAGAATGCCATGGGATAAGGCCCTGGAAGGAAGAATGACCCAAGAAAGTTGGTTAATATTCAAGGATCACTTCCTCCAAGCTCAAAAGAGCTCCATCCCAATGAATGAAAAGTCTGGCAAAAATGCCAGGAGGCCTCCATGGATGAACAAACTCCAAACTCAAACACAGAAAGGAAGCATACATATTGTGGAAGCAAGGACAGATAGTTCTGGAGCAATACAGAGACATTGTCTGAGTATCCAGGGATGAAGTTAGGAAAGCTAAATCCTGGCTGGAATTTAATCTGGCCAGGGATGTCAAAGACAACAAGAAAGGTTTCTATAAGTCCACAGGTGACAAGAAGAAGGTGAGGAAAAAGGTATGCCTGCTGCTGAACAAGTAAGGGGACCCCATTACACAGGACATGGAAAAGGCTGAGGTACTTAGTGCCTTCTTTGCACCAGCCTTTACTAGCAAGACCAGCCTTCAGGAATCCCAAGTCCTAGAGACCAGAGTGAAAGGCAGAAGCAAGGAAGACATAACATTGGTGGAAGCCATTGGTGGCTGTACTGCTCCCAAGTCAGGAAATACTTAAGCAATCTAGGCATACGTAAGTCCATGGGCCCTAATGGGATACACCCACGAGAGCTGAGATCACTGGCAGGTGTCATTGTACAGACACTCTTGAAAATCTTTGATCATTCATGACAAATGGGA
The DNA here is from genome assembly GCA_003993805.1 of Himantopus leucocephalus. NCBI lineage: Eukaryota > Metazoa > Chordata > Aves > Charadriiformes > Recurvirostridae > Himantopus > Himantopus leucocephalus. The sequence goes on along the minus strand of RSEF01000001.1, from coordinate 11,853,358 downwards.
GAAGTGCCTGAGGACTGGAGGAAAGGAAATGTCACTCCTATCTTCAAGAAAGTCAAGAAGGACAGGCTGGTCAACCTCACCTAGATCCCTGCAAAGGTGATGGAGCAGCTAATCCTGGAAAACATTTCCAGGCACATGAGTGATAAGAAAATCATCAGGAGTCATCAGCATGGATTCACCAAGGGAAAGTCTTGCTTGATCAATTTGATAACCTTCTGTGACGGAATGACTGGTTTAGCAGGTGACGAGAGAGCAGTGGATATTGTCTACCTAAACTTTGGTAAGACTTTTAACGCTGTTGCCCCTAAGATCATCATAGAGAAGCTAATGAAGTTCAGGCTGGATGAGCAGACAGTGAGGTGGACTGAGAAGTGGCTGAACAGCCAGTCCCACAGGGTGGTGATCAGTGGCTTGAAGTCTCATTGGAGGCCAGTTGCTTGCATTTTACCTCAGGGGTCAATACTGAGTTCAATCCTGTTTAAAATCTTCATTAATGTTCTGAATAATGGGACATCATGTAATCTCAGCAAGTTTGCTGAGGACACAAAACTAGGAGGAGCGGCTGAGTTGCCAGAGGGTTGTGCTGCCATCCAGAAAGATGTCCACAGTCTGGAGAAATGGGCTGAGAGGAGCCTCATGAAGTTCAACGACGGGCAAGAGCAAAGTCCTGCACATCGAGAGGAAAAACCCTGTGCACCAATATATGCTGGGGGCACATGGCTGGAAAATGACTTTGTAAAAAAAAGACCTGGATGTTCTGGTGGACAAGTGGAACATGAGCCACCAATGTGCACTCACAGCAAAAAAGGCCAATGGTATCCTAGGCTGCATTGAGAGGATCATTGCAAAGAAGTCAAGGGAGGTGATCCTTCCCCTCTAGTCAGCACTGGAGCTACTAGAGAGAGTCCAGTGAAGGGTTACTAAGGTGATTAAGGGGCAGGAGCACACTTCATATGAAGACAGACTGAGAGAACTGCAACTGTTTAGCCTGGAGAAGAGGAGGCTTGGAGGAAGGGTTCTCATCAATGTCTATAAATACCTGAAGGGAGAGTATAAAGAAAACAGAGCCAGGTGCTTTTCAGTGGTGCCCAGTGACAGGATGGGAGGCAACAGGCACAAACTGCAGCACAAGAAGTTCTGTCTGAACATCAGGGAGTACTTTTTTATTGTGAGGGTGACCGAGCATGGGTATAGGCTGCCTAGTGAGTTTGTGGTGCTTCCATCCTTGGAAATATATATTCAAATGCCATCTGGACATGGTCCTGGGCAGCTGGCTCGTGATCAGTGCTTGATCAGTGGTTTGTGACAAGACAACCTCCAGAGGTTCCTTCCAACCTGAAATGTTCTGTGATTCTGTGAACACAGGGCTATGGCACACTTTTTTTATTTCTTTTTTAAGAGCATGCACAGATCAATGATAGACCTGACATAAGAATGTACAATTTAATTGAAATGAAAGGATTGCATCTGGTTTCCCTGGGTCTGAATCACCGAAGAGTTAAATTATGTACACTTTGCTTCTGAAGTCCTAAGTTTCTTTGAGTCAAATAGAAAGACTGTACCTGTGAAAAACACTTGTATTAAATTATGTATTTGAATGAATGTTAAGATTAAATGATGCAAATGATAAGTGCAAAATTATGCATGGTAAAAGAATGCTGTGACAATGTACTGAATGATCATTTATTACAGCATAGCAACAAGCAGTGCTTTCAAGCCTTCAAAGTCCTGTAATGTTCTCGTTATATTTAAAGGGGTCATCTGAAACTGAGAGAACTGTCTTTTCAAAAGACAAAAGGCAAAGTGCTCCATGTGAAAATAATTGTCCCTGAAACTTTAGTAGAATGAGTATTTTAATATTAGGAGTGAAGGAGCTGACAGTGCTTTTAATCCCCAAGAAAGCTAGGGTTACTCAAATGTTTTATAAACTGCCCCAAACAACATTCTATTTGGCATGATCATCGAGAGATCATGTGTGTCAGAAACTGGAAGAACTTATCTGCACACCAGTTTGTGAGCATGGAACATATTATAAGGATGACCATTTTGATGTGAAAAATGCTGTTAGCCCTGTCTCCTGATTCCAAAATGGCCAATAGTAGACATTTGGCAGACGAGGATTATAAAGGGTAAGATTGTTTCTGTAGTATACCCAGGACTTTGTGTAAACCAACTTCTACTGGAATATCTGATCACTTTTGATTCCTTATGAAATGTTGCCATTCACAATATTCTGTACTAATGATTTCTACAGTTTAGCTAAGCATTATGTAAAACACACCTTTTGTTTGTCCTGGGCTGGTGTCTGATAATTTTATCCAATGCCCTTAGCTCTTGCGCGGTGAGAAATACTGAGTAATCATATGCAGCTCCAATCTCTGGCTAAAGATCAAAGAGCTGTTCTATCACGGAGTAATGCAGGGAAGAACTAAATACTTCTTCCTTGCTTATTTTGTTGAGAAACTTATTAAAATCTTGAAGGTCATTCAATTTATAAGTTAGAAATCAAAGAACCATCATGTTCTACAGTTCAACTTTGTTGATCTTGGTTTTAATTACTTGGGAAGGAAAGTTAAGGAGAGAGATACCTGTGCACAGCTGTGTGCATGTGTTTTAAGTGTGTCATACAGCCAAGCTCTTTCTTACAAGCAAAGACAAAAAAACAAGTTCCAAAACTGAAGAACTCCTGACTTTATTTATTGAGCTCCTGACTTTAAAAACAAAAGAGAGAACTGAATACTTGGAATACTCTCCTACCAAAGGTTCCTCCTGTTTTTTTAGAAAGAGGGCTTTAAAGACTTCCAGAATGTGTTTTCCACTGAGACTACTTCTGAAAAAGCCTGCTACATCTGTTAAAGTTGAAAAAAAATACCTCTTTTTGTAGTATTAATTAACCTATAATATTGAGGCCACTAACAGGAAATAGCTATGCATGTAAGTGTACGTATTCATGTAACCATCTCTTTGTTGCAAAAGAATGAGCTAAAATATAACTAGTATTTGCAAATAGACAGTGATACTACGTGATGTTTTGTAAAGATCAAGAAGCGATCTGGAAATAAACCTCTAGGCCAGATGGTACAATGTGCAAGAGTTTGAAAGAATTATGCATACAAAATTATTTCTGTAGTTTGTACCTCAAATTGCCAAAGATGTATGGAAAGTAGTTCATTATCCTGCTGACTCTGGGTCCTCATCTATATGTTTCCCTTAGTGTTCTCTAGCTGTCTTTGGGGTACAAAAAAACCATATTATTTTTACATAAATCAAGTTCAGTCTCTTATCATAATCCTGACATAATGATAACTTATGTACTATGCAATAAATGGTAGAGTCTGCTGCATTTTTAAAGGATAAAAAAGCCTTGTTATTTAGAATATCAGTAGCAATGTGAAAGGAATTGAAAACAGAGATAGGACTGGAAAAATCAGGAAGACGATACAGTTTGGACATTAAATAGTCTGGAATTGTCAGGAGTTAAATGATTCTGGCCTCTAAAACTGTCTCCTCTTCATTAACTAATTCTTCCTCAATGCCTAGCCTACTGCTTACCTTCTTCTACCATAGGTCTGACCTAATTCAAGTGTCATACTTCCCTCTTCCTTACTTTCTAACTTAATTCCTTTTTTCCTCCTGTGTATCCTGATTCTGAATGTGTGGAGGCACTGGGAGACTTGCTGGAAGAGACTTGTATGTTGTCGCATAAACATAGATTCCACTTTCACTGTGTCCATTAACCATTAGTTCTCTATACCACCACCTTCATCTGTAGTCCCTTTCCATTGATACACATAAACTGGTACCTATTCTTAAATTTCAAGTACAATCTATATTACTTTTCAAAAATTACTACTTTTATACTATAATACTGTGATATGGCAGTTGCGGTATGGCAATTTTAATAGACAGTATGGATATAATTTCAGAGGAATAATAGGAATGGTTCCTTACTCACAGTATCCTTGTGCTAATAGCTCACCACAACATAATACAATGGAATTCTAAAGACAAGCTGTTTAGTGATGTTCATGTCATCTCTGACTAATTTGTATCCAAAGATTTGGGTATTTAGCGGTAACACATTTAAGATATTCTGCTATCTCTTCTGCAAGTTTACATCACCAGGGAGATACAAGATGAGAAATGTCTCACTTTCTCTAAGCTGAGCCAATTTGAGGTACAGCGTTAATTGTAAAGACTGGAGAAAATCATTAATAACACTTCATTAACTTCATGATGAATGAAGAATGTTAGAAGGGACAGAATGAGATGTAAGAGTTGTTAATCTGTAAATACTCTCTTTTTAACATTGCTAGTATCAGAGTAGTTCACTAAAGGCATTGATAGCTGACTGATTTGAAAGGTTGTCAAAAAAAACTTGTTGAACTTTTGGAAAATTTCTGCTCAAACTTTTTATAATGAAAAATTTTCCATGTTAAAATTCCAATTTTACCACAAAATTTCTAATTTATTTTAGGGAATTCTAAATATAATATTTTGTCTTTGGGCAAGTGGACCTGATTTTTGACATTTTGATTTGTAAAAATGAAATTAAAACTTGTTTCAGATTTTCTCAATATTTGTTTGCCCCTGTGTCAGTCACTACAGAAGTGTGTAATAGTTTTAGTTAGGGTGGCTTATAGCCCTTTTCTACAGGGAGGAATCACTGATTGAATTATGTATCCCGTGAAGTACTTCCTTTTCCCCTCTAGTTGAATGCATGAATAAAGTTTCTAGAGTCGACTATACTATGAGAGATTTAGCTTACCCAGCATTTGGAGTTCATCATGCATATGGAGTTATAATAAATCCCTGTGGTATTCAGGTTTGCATCAAACCGAGAAGAAAGCTGGCATCCAACAGTAGCTTGATGAATAAAAAGAAAACATTGTAATTGCAATAATCATATCCATGAATACTCCCACTTTGAGACTTGGTTATTGTTTTTCTCTCTCTTGGATTTTTTTTTTTTCTGCCAATCACATCCCTCATGGAACTGTGACAGCAACTAAGACTGAGTTGCTGGACAGCTGGAAATCCCAGACAAATAGCTGTTACTCCTCTGCACATCAGTTTGCATTGCATGCTCATCCTTCTGTCCAGGATATCCCAGACAGTTGGCCCACGAGTTATTTAATTGTAATACATTAGCAGGTATGACTAGAAAAGCTAAAATTAGCATGTTGCTGAGATGAAAGTTTTGTAAGCTTCCAGTTGAGGGAGAAATGTTGATATTTTGCCATTTCGTTCTAATTCAGGATGAAAATAAGAGTTGAAATAATTAATTTCCTTTGGGGAAAAAAAAATAAAATCTGTCCCCTACTACCTGTATTATACTTGTTTTATTTAAGGATGATGAAAAAAATCATAGATGAAATGTCCTTAATTATGAAAAATCCCCTAAAGCCTCTGTTTCTAAGAAGGCACAATTTTTGCAGTTCTTGCAGAACTGAGAAATAGGGCAGAAAACATCAAGTTTTATATGATACTGGATGCAGTGAAAATAAGAAAAATAGGGGAGATGCAGTAAAATTTCTCCAGTTGATCCAACTCAGGCTGAATAGGGATTTAAAAGCAGATTTCTGACATCACTGAGAGTAAAATTGACAGGCTGTAGTGAGGGTTACACCTTGGCTTCTCCTCTGTCGTGTATTTGGCCCTTATGTCAAGAGTGCTCCCTTCAGGATCAGGATCAGGTTGTTCTGGTGTAACAGCTCCAAGAACACCACTTCTGAGGATCTTAATTCAGCATGTGGGAGGTCTCACAGACAGTCTGAAGCTCTGAACACTAATACCCAGGTAAGCTTACGCAGCCAGCAGACTCAGGCATCACTTGACTGTGTCTGAAGATGTCAGGACCATCTTAGTAATGGAAGTGCCCAGATAAGGTCATATAACAAGTATATAACCAAGAGTTAATGGAATCTATCTTTTCAAAATCTCGATTAGCATCTTAACATGCTTTTACTTGTGGTTCTTTACCTGCTTTGCATTATATAGATTTTTGTTAACTGTTATATAAGAAATATTTTGGCAATAGCCTGGGAGAACAATAAAAAGAAGTGAAAGACCACAAATCGTACAGATCTAGAAAATAATAACCAGAGTAGAGAGAAGGGATGTTAAAATAAAAAGCATGATTATATTGTGTAAAACCCTGTCAGGACACATCTCTGAAAAAGTAGATTACTTGAATTACCCCAAAAGAGCAAAATCTGAAAAATTACCAGAAAAGTGTTTAAGAGTTGAACACGGAAATGTTTAGCAGGGAAAATATGGTAACAAAGCCCGTAATATACTTGTGCAAGTCCACACTGCCAAAAAAGAAGTAGCTATGGTAACATTACAGTAAATAACCTAGTTAGAACTTTCTCACCCTTCACCCAGGCCCAGCGAGTACCTCTCCTAATAAAGGAGAGAGAGAGAGACCTGAAAAAGGCAAACATGTAAAGTCAGCACAACTTTGCAATGTGCTTCCCAGAGCCAGCAGGAAGAAATAGAAGGGAAAAAATTTTTTTATAAGTTTTGCTAGTTTTGAACCTTTTTTTCAGTGCCGGTGCTTAGAAAACATTCAGTCACCATCAGCTACGGGGATTTCACTGAGTTTGATAATTGGATATTTCTATACATTTTGAATGTTATCCCAAGCCCAGCTTTGCAATCTTCATTCAACGATCTGTCACGTACAGTCCAGGTCTTGTCCTTGTGAACCATATGTGGCTTTATTGTGCCTGATTCCTTAATCTGCAAGGTGCCTCAGATGCATCCATGTGGTCATTTGGCAGCTTGACCATGAAGTCTATTGTGACCAGCTATTTTCAGTGTTTGTGTCAACTGCAAAGCAGAAATAAACATAGTGATTGCAAAAGGCAAATAATACTTGTTTTATTGCCCAGTGAAGGCAGAGTTGGGACAATAGCAGACCAGCTGTTTGGCGTACTTTCTGGGATTTAGAATCTCTAATGGAGACCTAAGCGCTTGTGTGTCCATTTGTGAAAATCAGCTTGGCTGTCTGTGCCACAGCCCTACAGCTGCCAGCGTTTGTATGCTTTTTATGCTGGGAAGAGTGCCAGCTTGCCTATACGTGCTAGATAAGCAAAGGCAGTGAGCACATTTAAGGGAATGACCAGGGAAAAGGCATTTTCATTTATTTACTGTTAGCACTGAAAAGCAACAAGGAGTGAAATATATCCACTGCCACAAGCATGAGAGGGATGGTACCCTGGGAATGGCATTAGGCAGCGAGCAAAAAACTAGTTTCCAGTCTGATGCCTCTTAATTTATGTGCTGCTTTTCAAAGTAAACCCAGGAAAAAAAAAAAAAAAAAAAAAAAAAA
>RSEF01000001.1:11830341-11846012 GCA_003993805.1 Himantopus leucocephalus | reverse complement strand
CTTGGTGTCATCAGCAAACTTGCTGAGGGTGCACTTGATCCCAACATCCATGTCACCAACAAAGATGTTAAATAGGGTCCTAGTACTGACCCCTGAGGAACATCACTTGTCACTGGTTGCCACTTGGACATTGAGCCTTTGACCTCAACTCTTTGAGTGTGACCATCCAGCCAATTCCTTATCCGCTGAGTGGTGCATCCATCAAATCCATGTGTCTCCAATTTAGAGACAAAGATGTTGTGCAGGACAGTGTCACATGCCTTGCACAAGTCCAGGTAGACGATGTCGGTTGCTCTTCCCTTATCCACCAATGCTGTAATGCTGTTGTAGAAGGCCACTAAATTTGTTAGGCACAATTTGCCCTTGGTGAAGCCATGTTGGCTGTCACTGAACACCACGTGCTTTAGCAGACTTTCCAGGAGGATCTGCTCCATGATCTTGCCAGGCACAGAGGTGAGACTGATTGGTGTGTAGTTCCCCAGGTCTTCCTTTTTTCCATTTTTAAAAATGGGGGTTATGTTTCCTCTTTTCCTAGCATGAACTTCACTGGACTGCCACGACTTCTTAATGTTAGAGACATTGTCTCATCATGTTAGAGTAGTAAATACCTCATTCTACACAGGATAACTGCTCATTACTACTTTCTATATAAAAGTATATAAAGTTGCACAGTACTAAGGTAAACAAAAGTAAAATAAATTATCCGTAGACACATGGTTAATACAAGAAATTGTTGTCACAGCTAAACTAAGTAAAACAAAGCTGGAGACAGGTCAAGAAAAGTTCAGACAGAGCAAGCCTGACAAACCTCAGTCCCGAGGCCTCATAATTCTGTACAAAGTTTATGGCCTGTTCCTAGCAATGGCAATACTGTATTACATGGTTACCTGGTTACATCATCTTTTATTTACTTCTCTTTTTGTTGCATCTTGCCTGAGAGAGCAAAGGGAGAGCTGAACATTCATATAATGTTATTATAAGGAATTGGGTCATTATTCTGGGCAGAGAGTTCTCAGTAATTCAGTTGCTGAGTAACAGCTCTTGAAAAGCCTACAGTTAAGCTCATCACTAGCACAGCCCGCCTCTGATTACTCTGCATGTTATTATTATTTTTCTTTCAGCTACACTACTATGGCCAGGACACCAGCCCTTTTTCGACAGGACATTATTTTCCCCTACTCTGTGAGTCNAAGCTAAAGTACGTGCCAGAAATGGGTTCACAATGGCGGGAAAACTTGTGTTTTTCCAAGTGTGTCTCAGTGCAGCACAGATTGCCACCAGCCTCCTGACAGCATTCAGACAGTAAACTGTGCATGAGAGCACAGTGACATCCATGTGGTGTGCTTCTTTCTCTGATGAACACCATCCTTTGGGGGCAAATGGACCAATCTTTCTGTTTGCAGTTATTTCAGAATTCAGCTTGGCGGTAAGAGGCATGAACATAGTTTGATGTCAAATGCATGACAGTAGGTGAAGAAAGAAAAACTTTGGTGATTATAATTAAGTCACTTTTAACAAAATCCAAATACTGTTAATTCTAGCCAGAGATGGATCAGCTGAGATTTCTAACTGAGAATGGTGCTGCCAAGGCAGCTGCATTCAGGTCTGAAGGAGGAACTGATTTTTGCTGTTGCTTTACCTCAATCAACGAGTGCGTCTATTGCGAACTGAACTGTAGGCAAACCCAGACTACTTTAACCTGGTTGTGTTAGGTACTGGGAAGAATATAGTCACAGCTGCCTGGAGCTGAGCTCTGCCTGCAAAGTGCGCCCGAGCTCTTCCCTTGCTACAGTAATGCTATTGCTGGTGTCTGAGCCAGCTGGTGTAATGCTAATTTCTATGGGTTATAGCTGTGTTGTAGATACTGCACAGTACTGTAGAGGAGAAGGGGAAGGGATTTCTACCCCATTTGTTGTAATACAATGATGATTTGCTTTAATGTGGGCTCTGTAAGTAAGAGCTGTTTCTAAATGAGTAAAGACAGGAAAGAATACATTTAGGACTACTACCTGAGTGAAGAAAAAAACATATTCAGACCCAGAGAACACTTTCTACATAGCTAACACAGATTGAAATGAGGTGACACTTTAGACTTTGATGCCTGTGATGCATCAAGTTCCAGCTGCCTACTTTCTCCAACCTAAGTGAACGCTTTTCTCCTCATCAAGACCTGAAATACAAGTGCTGGTATTTTTTCACAATGTGGTTTCGTCTCTGGAGGAACCAAATTCTATGAAATGAGAAGTTCATACACTTTTTTTGTCCCAGTGGATAGGTCAAAACATTATTTCAGTTCTAGCAAATATGTCTCTTAGATTTTCTTCGTGTTTTGCACTGTTTTCTGGATGATATGTTTGGCTTGATATTTATGGGCTGTAGGAGATCTGAAAGCAGTATTTATTCCCTGCAGTTCTAGAAGGGAGAAGAGGTCTTTTTAGATGCCTCCAGAGCCGTTACATAAATTTTTGAGTTACCATACAGGGTTCCAAATAACCTGTGTTAACTCAGGAAATGGGCCTGTCTGCTTTGGAGTATAGCTGGATGAAGAGTCTGGTTTGATCATCGTCAGTTGTACAAAATGGAAACAAGATGTTACGGTAATAAAGAATAGGATGGGGAGTAGTAAGGAATACATTATAAAGCTGCTATGCCAATAAATCAACAATCTGATCTCAGCAACAATTTTGTAATTCTTACTCAGTATTAGGATATTGAAAGACTATGGAGAGGTCAGATAGAGGTGACGAGAAGAGGTACAGGGACAAACAGTTTAACCTGAAGATAGTTTTAAAACCTAGATATGTTTACTTAGAAAAGCTGCAAATAATAGTGAACTCAATAGTTGAATAGTTTAATAATTCAGATTGTCTCTTTTATCTCTTCTTTGTGACACAAAGAGAAAGGAACTGTTGCATTAAGAGTGATGAGTCCTTGAATCCATGGATTTAGCAAAGTTCAAGGAGGAACTGAACGAGACTATTGGAATAAGTAGCACTAACAAAAAGATATTACAAGGAATAAAAAACTTTGTAAATCAGGATTTGATCCCTCTCCAGCAACTGAAGATTAGAACAAGTTTCTTTGGGAGGTGAAATTATCCCTACCCCCATTTGTCAGCATTGGAGCTGATCTCAGGCCAGATCCAGGACTACTTGATCCTCTGGTACGGGAGTTTAAGAAATTCTTACCCTGAGAGTGTGCATACACTTGTAGTGTCCCAAAAGATCTTCCGTTTAGTTAACACTAGGAACTTTCAATATTATATTCTAATAATTTCTTCTGTCATTCCACGACTCCTTCTGCATCTGCTATATCTTTTATGAGGTAGAGCAACATATTTGAAAAAATTATGCTTGTTATCTCGGTTGGTAGTACTACAGATTTTCAAAATTATTTCCAAGTCTGGATTTTTAAACAAAAAAATTTAAAATTCATTTTTTAGAACTTCAGTTATATTATAATCATATGGTTTTTTGGTGATTTGCCTACAATATGTTCATATCTTTTTCTTAAGTGGTTACATTTTTAGGATCCAACAATATGTGGGAGTAATTTAAATTATTATGCCTCTTGCGTCCTTAAATCTGGTAGTTCTGTACTACAGCTTGTTACTTAGATGCTCTTCTGCTACTAATTAGAAACTGCAAATCAAAGCCTAATTATGCATTTCAGCTAAGAAAACTGTGCAATACCAAAGAGTAGGTGGATTAAACTGTTTAATACTTGACACAGCCTGTGGAATAAAAAATAGAACAGTGAAAGTATGTTCAAGGAATTGTGAAAATAAGGTTCGGATGGTACAAGCTAGAAATCTTTGTTATGCTATTTAGGCAATGCTGTTCTGGGTTTTTTTGCTACCTTTTCCATAGCCTCCTTTTTCAACATACAGATTTCCACAGCTGGCTCTGTTATCTAAGAGCCATATATCATCTTTTTTTTGCTATAGCTACTAGCCCTGTTAGTGCATACCACACTGAAGTTTTACCAATATAGTTTCATATTGGTTAGAAGGAATTTGAGTTAGTCTGTCCATGAGGTTGCACTCTGTGCAATCTTGGCATGTGTTGATTTAACCTGAGATGAAAATGACTTAAAAAATGTCTATGAAGTGTGAATTGAATTATAGAAGACAAACATTGCATCTCTTGTCTTGGGGAGTTGAAATCACACCTTTAATGAAACTAGAGCAGGTTTGACTATAGAGAAAACCTTTAACTTCAGATGTAGTATGTACCATCATGCAATCTGTCACAGAGAGATAATGTGTTGAACTCAGTGGCTCCAAGCAGAATTTGTAGAAATTTCACTATCAGCTTATGAAAGCATGACATATAGGCATTAAGATTTTCTTTGAGGCTGCATGACTAAACCGTGTTTTAGTCTAATGTTTATACACAGATGATTCCCCAGGTAGCAGGGAGTAACCAGGAAAAAATGGTTCCTTATATACAATCCTCTTTCTGAATTTCTCTGATTATTCATTTTTTTCTTTCAAGATGGCTTAAATTTGAAGAAATTACTGGAGTTGTTTACACCTTTCATTTTTCTAGCCTAATCTAAAGCATGCAGTCTGCAGGATTTAGAACTGCTAACAGTAGTTGAATTCTACACAGCCTTTCCACAAATATGCAAAATTTTGAATGGTATTACTTGCTTCATGAACTTTTTTGCTAGTGGATCCCATGGAGTAGCAAATTTTAGCTACTCTAAAATGTGGAAAACAAATTTTAAATTTATGTTGCTTGTTCTGCATGCCAGCAATATGATTCCATGATTCCCAGCTTTGGCACATCAATTTATTGTGTTATCACTGAATCCAACACAGACAACTCCAATTACAAATATGACATTCTCCAATTAACTCCTTATAAAATGCCTTCTNTGCCTTCCAACTGATAAATAATCCTATAAAAACAACAAAGAAATTGTTATCTCTCTGTGAATCAAAGGGAAAAGTTAAAACTTAAAGAAATTATTCTTGATGATGTATTCATGGCAAAATTTTGACCACTACTGGGTTGAACTGTGCATTTCTCTTTCCCTGGTGCATCCAAAATAATGTATGAAGTGATGGTTAGGAGACTTTTCTAAATGGGAACCACAGACTCCAGCTCTTCAAAGTGAGAAACAGATTCTTACAAGTCTCATTTTTAGGCTGGATTCTCTAGCTACTTAGAAACCGTAAAAAAAGTATACAATATTGTATTGTATAAACTACACATTTTTTCTTTGGCAAATTTTAAGCAGCTCCATGCTGAATGTGAGGACTGTACGTGACTTTCCCATTTTGTATTCACCTGAAAACCTCTCTAGAGACATCATACAGAGAGCTGGAGACCATTTTTGGCTTTCAGGCCAAGAACCAGTCAGCAACTGTATTGCCCAACTTTTGTGCTATTAGAATGAGTCCAGAAAGATTTGGTCTCTCTCTAGGAGATCACAACTAATTCTTAGTTGGTTTGTGTAAATGTCCTATGCTTGTATTTGTTTAAAGCATATGCAGGAAGAAATACTAGGTTTTCAAAACAGTCACCCACTGGAGCTGAATGAAATTCAACCAAAAGGTGAATGTATAATCAATGACAAACAGTCACTAAATCTAAAAATGATTTGCCCTGAGAAACAATAGCTGTTATTATGACTCTGTCTCAGTGACATGGAACACCAACAACACTTGCACTGAGAGACATTTATCGAGTCATTGCCAAATTTCAGTCTCTCTGTTGACAGATGGGGACTCTACAATTATGGCAGGGAATGCCAGGTAAAGCAAAACAATCTAGTTGTGCCATAAAAAACGTAGTTCTTTCCCATGTGGTTTCTAAGCATGTTAAGGGGATCTGTCTTTTCCAGTGCACAGTTAAAAACAAATGTTTTCACTTTGTACCTTTTCTTTGTTTCTAATAACACTGTTGAAATCTGTGCATGTTGAAAGGATGCATAGACTCAGCAGTCAGATAGAAGGCAAATAAAAAGCATGTATATAGACACAATGCAATAGAAAGGAAGACAGTAACATCTTGTCTCTGTTTTCTACTACAATAACTAGCAAAATATGTGGCTATTCTCCAGGCTTTCTATTAGTTAATTATGCAGTGAAATTATTATTTTAATGGGAAAAAATCCACTAAGAAGTATAAATTCTCTTTTGGTCCTACTGCTGGTAAACAGCCTTTCCAGGCCTTCACAGCTGACTTGTTCAATTTGAACAATGTTTTTTTCACCCCTAGTTTGACTGTGATCCAAAGAAATGTCCATGCCTAGTGCTAATTAACTAACTTTCCATCGATATGGACTTTACACTTGAACTAAATAATATTTGATGGTTTGATAGCCTCTTGCCTTCTGCTTTGATAATATTTAGTGAATATTTTCATTTGCATTTATTTTTATTCTCAGACCACTACTAAAAGTAATAGAGAGTGCTAACTTTGGTTTAGCACCAAATCTTTTACTCTCTGCTCCCCTTCCTTCTCATGCTAAAACAGTGCTTCTACTTGATGTGTGGAGAGATAGAAATTGCTGTTGATAACCCTGAACATTAAGTAAAACAGCGTATCTTGACTATAGAGAGACTATTTTTACAGCAGTCTTGCCTTTTCCTAAATTGCTTTTCAAATGTGTTATCCTGAATTGCTCTTTGAATGACCTTTTTATTTCTGCTTCTCAATTAAGACAGTAAAGTCTTGTCTGTCTTTAATAGTAGCTGAGGTTGGTGGAGTTCCAAATGCATCTTTGGTGAGTTCTTTTAGTCAAAGTTTCAGTCCTTTTCTTCTGAGCTTATTGATTCCAGTGAGACTGTATGTCTGCTTCTTCTGTCACTTTGTCTTTTTTCTGAATTCATTACTCGATCTGTGCCAGTCACAGAAAATATTATCTGAATCTGTCCTCCTGCTGTTATCAAAGAAGCATCCTGAAACCACTTGAAAACACAGCAGTATTATTAGGCCTCTTGGGCAACAGGTGAATTTGAGGGCAAGCACAGTTTGGGGCTTCCCTTTCAGATCCTCAGTCAGTCCCATCTCCGTAGGCTGAGTCCTTCACTCACGTTTGTGCTAGAAGCACTGAACAAATGCTCCTGTTGTTCACCACTCCGCCCAAGGGCATAGAATTCCCTTACCCAACACAAAACCCTCTGCACAGGCACCCACCTATCACTGTGGTTCCCCTATAGCTGGCAGTTCTGAGCTGAGGCTGCACACACTGATGTGGACAGGGACACAAAGTGTCACGGATATACAACAGTGTTGATGCTTAGTAAGGGTGGTATCTTTCAGTACTGTGCACACCTGGAAACACATTTTCTCTCTTTGACCTCATGTGTCTCCTGGTCAGTGTAAAATCCTGACATATATTTCTGTAGCCAATTAGTGAATGTCCAGACATCAGCTTAGAGAAAGCTCATCACTATTCCAAAGTCTGTTCCTCCCTTCCCTAGTTACTGTGGACAGTATCAGCCATCTGTTACTTAGACCTAAAACCTGGAGATCGGGTTTGGCTCAGACCACCACTAGCTTGTATCTTAAATCTTCCTGATCCAATTTGTATAATCTCTCTAGGACTTGATTTATTTCTTCTCAAAGTGAAATATTTCTTGATTTCTTTTCTCTTTTATTATACCCTCTTGACATCCATCTAGTATGTGTTCTACTGCCTGAGACCTCTGAGGCACTCAGTTCATCTAATATCTTCAGAGCACACATAGCAACAAACTGTAGCATCCTCCATAGGAAGAACACCAATCATTTGTTTCTGAACTATAACAGAAGAAAAATGTGTCCTTTTGTACTCCAACTGTGCAGTCAGAAAAGCTCACCAGTTCTGAATTCAGACACACACCTAAGTCCCCCACTGTCCTGAGGAGGTTCACAGCTAGATCTTTCATGTTTCAGGAGCACCTTACTCACGAGGATGTTGGCTAACTTGGTGATCTCTACTCCTTCACGGTAGAACAACCATACAGAATAGAAAGTCAGCCCCATGGACTGCAGAAGGATGACAAAATGGAGATAGATTATTGAATTCAATTAAGAAATATCATTTGTTTATTGATATTAAACTGCAGAATTAATTTCTGAAACAGGGTCCAAAACCTAGGGCTCTCCCACCTTATTAAATACACTAACTGTCAAGTTATGGAATCGTGATACTTTATGTGTGAGTGAAAGCGGGAACTGAATATAGAAGAAATACAGAAGCATCTCCGAGGCATGCTGGCATGCCATCAGGAGGCCAAAGTTCAGCTGGAGTTGGTAACAAGAAAGGCTTCTACAGGTACATTGGCAGCAACATTGAGACTGAAGAAAATGTGTGTTTGAGCTGTGCCATCAGGCTGAAGGCTTTATGATGAGAAGCGTGGAAAAAAGTGAGGTACTCGGCACCTTCTTTGCTTCAGTCTTTAGTGACAAGGTCTGCTATTTCAGGGAGAGAGGCGCTACACATGGTAGAGGAAGATCAAATTATGGACTGCTTAAGTAAGCTGGACATACACAAGTCTGCGACCAGGCCGGGTGCCTGCAAGTGTGCTGAGAGAACTAGCAAACATTGTGAGACCATGCTTTATACTGCCTTTGAAATCTTGTGACAATTGTGGGAAGTCCCCATTGGCCGAGGAAAGGAAATGTTATGCCCATCTAAAAGGCAAGAAGGGGGATCTGGAGCCTGGTCTGCATCACTTCGGTACCTAGGAAAATCATGGAACAAATCTTTCTAGAAGTCTTCTCTATGGAGAGGGAAAGACAAGGAGGAAGAACAGTTAGCACAGATTTTTCAAAGGCAGATTTTGCCCCATCAGTTTCAGTTCCTTCTATGATCAAATGACTAACTCAGTGGATATGGAGGGTGCAGCAGATATCATTTAACTTGACTTTAGCAAGACTTTTGTCATAGTTTCCTGTGGTATCTTCTTAGCCAAATTGAGAGATATGAACTGGAGTGGTAAAGTGTTAAGTGCGTGGAGAAGTGGTTAGACCCACAGGCATACTGATCAAAGTCCATTCCAAGAAATTTCAAATGGCATATCTCGTGGTTGTTAATGGAGCCAATTGTGCTGAAGATAGACTGAGGAAAATGAATTCATTTAGTCTGGTAAAGGGAAGATCTAATTGATGTCTTCCAGTACCTAATGGAGAGTTATAGACAAGATAAATACTCTTCTCAGAGGTGCTGGACTTAAAGAAAAGTGTGCTCACTGTGGATGACCAAGCAGTGTAACAGCCTGTGGAATCTCCAGCGTTGGACATTTTCAAAACTTTTTTGGACAAAGCCCTGAGTGACCGTGAAGCTACATCATGTTGCTCTGAAATTAGATCAGGTTACTCTGAACAGGACGTTGCACTAGACTACCTCCAGAGGTCCTTTATGACTTAAAATTTTGTATGATTCTAGGCTTTTTCTGCATGTAGAATCTTGCATTCTTTTCTGCACAGTATCAAAGTTTCAGTGGACAGACGGTTTCATTCACCCTTCTGTGAAACAGAAGAGGTGAGTTTTTAACCTTTCAGTCTTCCCAAGACGTGGGGCTTTCGAGAAGGAGGGTTCTAGCTATTATGTCCCGTAGAAAAACTATGTACAATGAAAAGCATGAGCCTTTCTTTAAGGGATCTTTTGAATAGATCCTTTTATTTCAGAAGAAAATTCTAAGCTGTGGATCCCAGGCAAATAAGGGTGCTCATGCTCCTGTGTTTCACATTTCCTACATGGTAGTGTTTGGCAGCTTGCTTTCTGCTTAGCCAGAACATTTCTCTGGGTTTCTACTGTGAGCTAATGGCTCTCCTTGGCAGTGACTGCAGCCTAAAGCTCAGACATCAGACTCTGCATTATGGAAGAAATAATTATTGGCTCTACATTTAAACCATTATGCAGTGTAACACTGGTAGTAAGAGGGTCAAAAGTGCACAGCAGAAAATTCCTCTGAACTTTAACTTGCAGGTAGTCTGTGTCTTTGTTTTTAACCTCCTTTGCTGGCATGGTTTACGGCTAGTTTAATATTTTAGAATTTGTGAACCAGAGTCCTACTCATATGCAAACCTTCTGCAAATGACTTTTGTATAATTCAAGTACACTGTTTATTAGTTTTGGTTGATTTAGATCTAAATGAAGACTGATCATATTCTTCCTGCATCAATGAGTGGATTAGCTGTTTGATCTACTAATTAAAAGACAGTGGTTACTGAAGACACTTTGTTAAGACTACATTTGATAAATTATTTATTTGACTTGAGTCTATTTCAAGCTGTCTTAGTTTGTTGCTTAGGCTTTAGTATTACAAGCAAAATATGTTTGTTACCTACCTCAAGCATGAATACATTATATAAGTGTGAAATGAACTTTTCCCCTTCAGTTTGCTGATGTGAGAGGGTAGGATAGGAAATTCTCACAGCTGGCAGACAAAGAATTACTGTAGTTGCAAAGTGGTTGGAAACACAAATGTTGATTATTTCAATGAAAGAATTTAATTAGGGTTCCTAAAGAACAGGATATTACTGACATCATTGATTGGCAAAATGAGCAAAGTAATACTGGGCTTACCATTGCAATAGCTCTCTCTTAATGATGCCATTATTAGAATTTGGCTGGCATCCTGAAATGTGTACAATAGCTTGGCAATAGCATAACGATTTGGAAATTGCGGATGTAGGGCAATGATGTGAAAGCAAAAGGTTTACTGAAAAGAACTCCAGATCAAGCATTTTTAGTGCCTCTCAAATTCATGGATCTGTCATGGGCTGAGTCTTCTGCAATATATAGGATAATTTAAAGAAAAAAAAAAGAAAAAAGAAATCACTGGGGTTTCTTAGTCTCACTTTCCCACAGGCAAGCTTTCATTCCTTTCTAGCTTTACCTACTCCATTATTGCAAATGTTCTTCTATCTTATGCTATCCCTCTAATCAAGACTTAACAGGATCTCTGAGAAGGTCCTGCTCTGATGCTCCATTAAGTGAAAGAAACAAGGGATAGGGACTTCCCCAGGCTCCCCATGCTCCCCAGGCTCCTGTTACAGATCACCTTATGGATATTCAGTTTTCAAATGTGGTGGACTCACTGATGTAGAGCAGTTTCTGGATTGCTCTACATTGCAATGCTCTTGCAATATCCCTAGTAAAGCCACATCAGGGGAGACTCCTTTCTTGCTCTCACACACTCCATTCTTCTCTGACAGACCTGGCAGACAGACTAGTAGTGGAGAGACATAGGTGATATAGCCATAAAACCTGGCACTATTTGTATCTCTGACAAATAATCTTTAGTTGCTCCCTATCGTCAGATTGCATCCTTTTTGTAGTATTTAAGCAGTTTAAAAGTGCAGTAGGATCTGGTTCATATAATGTGAACTCAATGGTGCTAACTTAAATTAAGTGTTGATCAGGAATTCATAGAGTAAATGTTTTCACACTGAAAAAATAATGCCGATTTGTTAGAGTTGTGTGAGTTGGTGGGTTTCTTGCCCAGGAAGGGTTGGTTTCTTCTTAAGAAAAAAATTGGAAATTGTAAAAACAACTTAATTTATCATAATATATTAAACAACAGGTCAAAATCAAAATGAAACTTCCAAAAATAATAATTCTGGTTGGACCAAGCTTTTTTTTTTTTTGTTAATTGATTTATTGAGCTTTTAAACTCTGAATTTGGATAGCCAAAAGCAATCCTAGGCACTTTTATTTTAAATTCTTTTTAAAATACTTATGAAGAGGATACAGAGGATTGAATTAAAAAAGAGGCAGGTATTTAGATGAATGGCACGGAATGAAAGAATGAAGAAGGCATATTTAATCTATAGTTGGAGCTTATAAATTCTTTCCTCTCTTTATACTCCCTTTCTTTATTGTCCCCAGTAGAGATGTGGGTTGGTATGTTGGTATTTGAAACAACTGCCTTTAACAGAACCATTTATAGGACAGATTGAATTTGGGATACTGTTTTAAGAAAAAAATGTTTGAAATGGAATTACATTTGATAGTCATGTGCAGCTAATATTAGTCCTAGTAACTAGGAAAGGAGAAATGTTTTGAAAAACTTCTTGTGATATGAATATAACAAAAATACTTGGGATTGCACTTTACATTGAACAGATCCCAATGATTCTTCAAATTCAATTTCCATCTAATAATAAATTGCAGTGAATTCCTCCTGAACCCCTCATCTCTGAACATACAGTAATAGCAGATAACAAAGCTCTTTTGGTTCTGTGTGCAGCTACTTTGAACTCCAAATTCCTTCACGTGTTTTCAGTTGCTGAGATTATCTAGACTGATTACTTTCTGATTTTGCTCTGTTTGAGCCTGCAGACTCTATTTTAGAAATGGAGCAGAGCTGTTCCCTCCATTCATTTGCCTGCATGTAGCATTTGCCTGTTTGTGGCAGGTCAGCAATGCCATGCCTTTGCTCCCCCCCTACCCGGCCCCAATTCTGAAAAGAGTCACCTTCCAGGTGATTGTGACTAACCTCTTCCTAATATTATGGTGTACCTGTAGGTCATTCCTGGTAAATCGGTGAAATATTAGAAGCTGGCTTTCTGAATATTTATAAACTATTTCTATAG
Organism: Himantopus leucocephalus; assembly: GCA_003993805.1. Classification (NCBI taxonomy): domain Eukaryota; kingdom Metazoa; phylum Chordata; class Aves; order Charadriiformes; family Recurvirostridae; genus Himantopus; species Himantopus leucocephalus. Next base: position 11,833,470 of record RSEF01000001.1, on the reverse strand, counting down.
CAATTAACCATCTGTTAGTTAGCACTGTACAGTCACAGCAAAATTTGTTTAATAATAAATTATTTCCCAAATTTTATGTAAATAAACTTATTTTTGCTCTCAAAAACAGGTACACAGTTCTTGCTGAGATGGCAGTATATATAAGAGAGAAATTGGGCCAAAGTCTGTTTAACTTCTGAACATTCCTGAAATAATGACCAGAAGTCTTCATAGCTTTATTTCTTTTTTCCAGTGGAAGAAGTGGGTAGGATTTGTACATTCCTTAGATCTACGAGCAGTTGAATATGTTATATCCCAGGGGAAACACAGAAGTCTGTAGGACTGTCAGCAGCCAGAGTGCTTGCTACAGTGCATTGACACTGGCTACTCTGGTATTTGCATCCCCTCAGGTGGGGCTTACTTAGATTTCTCTTTGTTTGGCAGCTGATTGAGAGGTCTAATCAATAGTACTACTCTCACCCATCAAATGAGTGTAATCTTGGAAGCTATTATGATAAGAAACAGTTTCAGAAAACTTCAAAGACTTGTTTAGCTTTTTGGTGACAGTACAGTGCTTTGCCATGAACAAGGCCAGACAGCTTTAGGAGGATAAGCCTTAAGGGTTTGACTAAGACGCAGCTGAATTACTATATGCATTATAGTAGCAACATCTGGAAATGCAAAAAGAAAACAGAAACATGTCTTGAGACTAATAAAGTAAATAAAGTCTGTAGTAATGTTTTGGATTTTTTTTTTCCTTAAGGAAAAGGTATGGCCTTGAATCACAACTTACCTATTTTTTTCATTTTGTAACCAGCAAAATACCTTGAGTGATCAGTATAATATATTGTTAAACGCTTGCTTATAACAAAAGCTCTTGCCACATCAAGGCTGATTTTTTTGTGACTTCAATTATTGCTGTTTGTACCCTGAACTGTAACTATCTTTCAGTATTATTATCTAGGAAAGCCTTGGTAATATCCATATACTTCACAGATGTGTGAAAGCTGTGTAGCTGCACTACNAGCCTTGGTAATATCCATATAATTCACAGAGGTGTGAAAGCTGTGTAGCTGCATTATTGAGGACAATCATTGGAGGACAACTTCCAATTAAAGCTCTAAGCTTTAAGGATCATTTCAAATACTTTTGTTGCCTCCTCACGGCAAATTTTCTTAATCATTTATGGCACTAGAGTAGCCAACAGGCCAACTCAGTGTTGCCATTACGAGTATCTCTTCTTGCCATCTATAAATTCCTATCAGGTCTTCAGGTGACTCATTCTTAACTCTTCTTGTCTGAGTTCCAAGGTAGAAATCTGTTTCTAAATGGTTCTCCACTGAAAAGATATGTACTGCAGCTCTTATGTTATTTGTGTGAATGATTGTTGTAAGGTAGAGTGAAAATTTTTTCTAAATGAATAAAGCTGTTTATGTGGTATCTGTAGCAAGATGGTTTATGTGGAGGATGAGTGATTTTTCTTAACGTGGCAAAGCTTAAAATAAATAAGTCTTTATGATAGTTTCTTTGCTCAGTCATATCTCAGTGACTGAATGGGGAAAATAAAACATGATGTGACTATCATTTGATGTATTGAAGAACTACTGATTTAAAGCAGACACTCTGAAGAATTCTTGTTATACAACAACTTTATGGCTTAGGTTTTTATTCAATAAGATTTAAAATCTTGAATGAATGTGCAATAGTACATGAAGGAATGTGATTATAAGAGACCATACTTTAAAAGGACGTAACCTTAGAACAGCTTTTTTTTCCCAGAAGTTCTACATCCTGGGCTGTACCTGGAGACATACTTATCATTTTTAATAGTGATGATGCTAGATGATGTTGACTTAGAGGGCAACCACAGCAGGAGCAACAGCTGTAATGATTTATAAATGTTTTTTTCTCTTTTGGATTGCAAGAAAACCAGAAAATAGAGCTATTTCTGAGAGCTGTCATTCCACACCTGAGGCACAGTTGTCTCAAGACTTCCCATGAAGTTCCCAACCTCTGCTGGGCTGGAAATGATTTATGTGTGAAGTGAATTGATCCCACCAATGGAGAAAAGGGCAAAGAGTTTAATCATAATTTAATGCATACAGCTTTCCAGTTATTCTCTCCTTGATTCAAATTTTCCACTGCTGTCAGCCAGCTGATATCTGGTATGAAACATACATCACTATCTTCCCTCTTCCTCATGGGAATCCCATTATGATCAGCCCGTGGAGCTATACCTCTGAGTTTGTAACCTCACCTTTCATTTAATTTCATGCAGATGTTCAGTTAGAAACCAGATTGTCCCATTATTTAACACAGTGCATCTTTGGATTTACAAACTATTTGTAAGCACTATGGCAGATGTGTAGTTTTGAAGTAAGATTGACTTGAGTAACTCTACTTGGCTGTATGTATGTACAAGCTTAGGTACACGGTGGAAGATTAGAAAGCGTCTCTTGAGTGAGGCGGGAGGGGAGGGAGGAAAGAGATACTAGCTCAAGCAAAGCTTTCCAGGGACTCTGTGTTGGGGCACAGTGAGGGTCAGTGGATTGCTGTGGACCAGGAGCCATGGGGGCTCCTGGGGGCGGCGGAGCAGGGCCTTGCAGCCAGGGCACGTCCCACCAGCAGGCTGGGGGTAGCCGAGGGCAGTCCCAGCCCCAGCCATCTGACACCTCCCTGGGGACGGGGAAGGGCCAAGGCTGGGCCAGGACATTGTCCCACCGGCCTGGTGACAGGAACCAGGGTCAGACACAGGCCCAGGCTGGGTGGGCAGGGGCCCGGGACAAGGCTGGGCTGAGGACAGGTCAGACCGCCTGCCTGCGAGTTGGGACCAAGGTCCCAGCTCAGTGAGGTCCACAGCAGGCCCAGGCACCGCTGCAACTTGGTGCCCAAGCCAGGGTCCTGGTGGGGCCTCAGCTGAGAGCAGCTCCCATGGGCCAGGGATCAGCTCTGTCCATGGCCTCCCTGCCACATGTCCAGGAGCATCTCCTCAGGGTCACAGCAGGATGGGGCACAGCTCTGGGTTGCCCCTGCCATGCAGCTGAGCCCCAGGATGAGAGCTGCCCACCGCACCCAGACTCCCTGGTCCATTCAGTGTTGACCTGTGTCCTGGTGGCTAAGAAGGCCAATGGCATCCTGGGGTGCATCAAG
>RSEF01000001.1:11796605-11830331 GCA_003993805.1 Himantopus leucocephalus | reverse complement strand
GCTCCTCATAAGGCTTGTGCTCTAAACCCTTCACCAGCTCTGCTGCCCTTCTTTGGATGTGAAGAAACAGAATTTGAGTATGTTTCTCTAGGATGAAGAAATCCAGCCATTAGCAGATACGCTGAACAAACAAGGTANACAGAATTTGAGTATGTTTCTCTAGGATGAAGAAATCCAGCCATTAGCAGATACGCTGAACAAACAAGGTAACAGTGGCTGAGATATCTGAGACTGCCTCTCTTCATTGGGTAGATAGAACTCATGGGGAACTTTTTAATGGTATCTCCTTAAGTCAAGACATTTGCTCTGATCAGCTGGCCAAAAAGCTTAAATAACTGTCAGAAAGCACATGCTCTCAAACAACAAGAGCTTATAAATACTTTACTTTCTTGGTACCTTTCCCCTTCACATTGTTTTCTAAACTTAGAATTAAAAGCAAAACAAAACAAAACACCTCCTTTTTTTTTTCCTTCTCCCTCTTTAACTCCCTCTTTGAGGACTTTTATGAAGGAAAGAAGAATAACTATTACAACACATATAGCCCTGTAGACATGCTGGCAACTCAAACTGAACCACAGCCTTAATGCGATATTTTTGTATTTTATGGAGTCCATATAGTACAGATGTCCAAAACATTTTAGCTCACTAGGCAAAAACACCCATGCAAAAGCTATAGTGATATTCAATTTAAATTCTGCTCCTTTTGCTCATATGTACCAGACGTTGGTTACTGCTATTTAGCTGTGCAACCTGCCTGAATTTTTTCTCAATAGAAAGAGTGAGGAATTCAGCCAGTCAGGTTTGCAGGGACAATAACTAAAAGTAAAGAGGCTGAAATAACTCTAGCTTGTGTGCTAAAAAAAAAAAAAAAAAAATCAGAAAAAATTCCTTTGGTGTTATAAAAGATAGAAAAGGTAGAGAAGTCTCCAGTCCCAGGACTTAAAACTTTTCTTTGGGATTCAAATAATTTCAAAATAATAACTTACACTGGTGTTGAGTTTTGGTATTGTACTCTGTGCTGCTGACGCCATCTTACAGTGTTACTTGTTTCTTGACATATAGGTCCTGACTCACAAGAACTATTCTTGACTCAATAATAAAGGTTATTGTAAACTTCATTCAAAGAGTTTAAAAAGGCAGAAATAAAACTGTCGCAGAAATAAATAAATTTTAAAAGACATCTGGTGGAAAAAAAACAAAACAAAACTTTTTTTCTGGGGAAAAAAAATCCTGAGGAAAGTCAAAGAAAATGAGAGTAAACTCTGGAACAATATTTCGTTTGGTGCCTTGCCTACCCAATCTGGATTCATGTTGTAGTAGTCACCTCAAGACACCTCCCAATACTATTTAATCATAACAGATAAAGCAGGCTCTTTTGCTTCACACCATAATCTGCCATCACTGTATGGCACATTTAGTTTCAAAATCCGATGTTTACGCTTTGTAGTCCTGTTTGAAGTGATTAGCACCTGCAATCCCAGTGACTTTAATCAGAACAGACGAATATCTTTCAAATTCAGGCTAGTTTTAATGAATTTTACTTAAAGCAGGAAAATTTTAAAACTCAGGACAGTAGACTTGTTTGTTGTATCTGAATTCTAGTACTCGTGACTCTAGATAAGCATATCAAATAGTTCTGCTTGACATGATCTATGTACCTTCCTTAATTGCCTTACAGCAGAAGCATCAATTGCAATAGTGATGCCATCAATCTCTAAAGAATACTTGATTAAAAAGTGCAAATGAAGCATGCTGGCAATTCTGATTAATACATTTACAACATTTTTTCTATGGTTTTATAAATTAAATCTATAATGAAGACAAGCAGTTGTATTATCCCAAGTGAAGGTGAGGATAACTTGTCTTCTCCGCAGAAGACGGTAAGATTTTTAATAGTTAAAGCCCAATAGGAAACTTCAAACCACTTAAAGTAAGAATTTTAGTAGAACCAGGAATTGAAACATCATACATTTTCTCTGAAATGTGGGACGGGATTTTCAATTTCCCCAAAGCTTATTACAGTCATATGACTGATCACAAAGTGCATGAAAGTAGTTAATCAGTAACATTTTACATCTGCTTTCCCCTCATGTGAAAAATTTCTTACAAAGAATACAGAATAAGATAATATGAGCTTGGAAAACAGGGCCAGAAATGCTTCCTTCAAAGTAAAGTAAATTATTTACATTTATCATTTTGATTCTCCAGTCCTATAATTATGATTTTATTACATTTCTAAAAGTGAATGATACTGCTGTCAGGATCTTTTTTCTCCCAGCGTATTCCCTGCCTGATCAGTAACTCAGACTGTATGAGGGAAGAAGGACTTTGAGAATTAGAACATAAAATATGATCTGACTCTTGAGGAAATTTTGAACATTTTAAGTTTCTTGGTTTCTTGCTTCTGCAAAATATTTAAATGCTGGTCTTACAGTTTCATTGTTGTTTGCAATCCCTTAATTTTCTGAGATTACAGTCAATGAAACAGAAACATTGTACTTACGTCATTCTGATCGTCTTTTGCATTGTAATAGATTATATCATTATTCTGTAAGAGAAAGAAAAATAATTCTGTTAGTTTGAAAGTAGAGCATAAAGTTTACGAGCAATAATTTGTACTAAAATGCATTTTAAAAAAAACCTGCATTTCTTTATGTATTCTCTTTGAAATATGACAGAATCAGACCTTTGCTTGCTCTCTCTTCATGTATTTTTTCCCATGCTCCTGTTTAACGTCTTTCATTTAATGCTTTTTCCCTGGTAAGCTACATAAGTCACTCAAAAAGCCAGCTAGAAAAGTACAGACAACATTGGACAAAATCCAGAGCTGATAAGAGACTTCTATAAGCTGTTTCTTTTACAGACATACAACGATTTCACTATGCAATTAGGTGATTTATGCGCCGTGACACCTAACAGGCAATAGATACGACGATGCATGGGCATTGCTAAGTGGGTTAAGTACTCGTTGCACACAGGTTTATTGTTTTATTCACATCCCACAGTGAAAATAAAATGTGGGAAAGTACATCACAGGAGAGTCTGGCTGTTGTAGCGTAGAGTGGATCCTGGCAACTNTCTGGCTGTTGTAGCATAGAGTGGATCCTGGCAACTCTGTGGAAATGCTGTACCATGTAATTCAAGCAAAACAATGAAGAAGATTACTAGTTTCCATTGCAAAATGAGTCAGAAACTGCATTCAGTGTAATGACTACAGCAGCTTGAAAAGANTCTGTGGAAATGCTGTACCATGTAATTCAAGCAAAACAATGAAGGAGAAGATTACTAGTTTCCATTGCAAAATGAGTCAGAAACTGCGTTCAGTGTAATGACTACAGCAGCTTGAAAAGAGGGGTATTTCCCATGGAATATGTTTTTGTTTTCTCTTGAAATATTTCTGAACCATTTAAAAGCCTTAAAGATTCAGGCTCACTGTAATAACTTTCCACTAAATATAATTGCTGCAATGTGTCGTATATTTGCTTTTATACTTTTTTGAATGAAAGTAAGCAATTACACGCATTTCTGTATGAAATAGACATATACGTGTATATAGCATTTTTTAGAAGTCCCATTACAGATTGTGAATAAATAATGAAACAGAGAAGTTACTTTTCTTCACGTCCAGCATTTTATGTAAAATAAGCAATTGCTGTTAAACTCTGAAATTTGTCTTAATTTATATTTTCAATTCTGTTTATGGTAATACGTTTGGATTTATGTATTTAAATAAAAAGTTCACAACAAAAATTTTTTTTTCTTTTATAAATACCAACAGGAAAGTATGATTTCAGTAATCATTTTTCACGTGGGTAAACGAACGACAATTATTACTTGCACTAAAATAGTACCATGACGTGTGCTACAAGGCAGTGCAGTTCATCTTTATAAACCATTGTTTTCCTCACTTCATAAATAATGGCATTGTTCATTCTCCTTTATGATCTTTTTGAGATCCAAACATGAAATATATTATAGATGAGCTAAATGCAATTCGGAGGTAAATGTTGTTAACACTGACTCATCTTCTTTCCTTTTCCCTCAAAAGGCATTTTCCACTTTTCCATCAAGAAACTCTTCTACCACAGTTTGGTTGGTTTTGTATCAGTATCTGGGTAACTAAGCCAGACCACGGTGTGTTACAGACACAGGAGGAAATCCCTTTCATCATTAAAGACCAAAGCTAATCACTTATTTACTTGATTGTTGTAAAGAAAAGGTCATGTAATGCTTGTGGAAGCCTTCAAGAAAGTTGGAAGAGGCAAAAGATTCAATTTTCTTTGGAACCTCTTTACTTTGTACATGGTTGTGTACAAAATAACTTTTCTGTAAATAATTTGGCCTGTTCAAAAAGCCAAGTAATTCTTTAGCAGGCAACATTTAAAACTGCAAAGGGTCCAACTCTGAGTGGTACTAGCTGGAAACATTAGCACAAGTCTTTTCATCACAAGAGGATCTGTTTAATTAAAAAAAAAAAAAAGTTGTTTCACTTCAGAAGACAGGAAAAGAATAGTCCTCTCACCACACCTCCTTGTGTTGTGTTGTGTTGTGTTGTGTTGTGTGCTGTTGTGTTGTGTTATAGAAGTTCTCCTGCAATCTCTTCCCTGGAAGCTTTTGTTCAGCAAAAATGAGACCAGGAGAAGTAATACAGACATACTTATGTGCATATAATATCTATATTCTTTTTGTTTAGTGGTTTCATTTTAAAAAGGAACATTATCATAAAAGCACAATTCTTTTAGGTTTTCTCTTGTATTGTCTCTCATCACGACCGCAGTGTATTTCCCCACCCCATTCCCATTGCTCAAGTTTACCATAAAAGTATACCTTGTCACAGACTGACGTACTGCATAGGGTTGTTAACATTGTCCTCTATACAGACAATTCTGTTTATCTACTCAAACAAAACAATTCTTTATTGTCACAATTGTATTTTTCCCTTTCTTTTATATTTTTGTTTATTTGTTTAAACTGATTGAAGCCCACATACCTATCTACTTCTACTGGACTAAACAGTATTTATTAAATCACCTATGAAAGAATTACATTTCAGAAAGATGATACATTTACAAGTTAATTAAAATAACACCCCCCAAAAAAATTAGATTTTGTTTTTATGCTATACATATCTTGTAGTTCATTACCCTGCCTGGAGATATTACCTATATAATGCATAAATTAACACTGACATTGGTCACATCTCACTACTCAATATAGAAAATATGAGATACACAGTCCGACAACACACTGAATGCGGTGCAGTTCACAAATTAGATTCATGGATCAGTTATATCTTTAGAGGACAATTTTTCATAATTTAACCACTTCTAGCTGACAAGAACAAATTGTTTTGTTGCTGGTTCAAAAGCAAGTAGTTTAGTTATTTATTAACTTCTTGACACAAAGAATTTGAATCTTCCCACTGTTACACACTTCTGCCACCAGGTAATACTGCACACTTAGTCAGCAAGCCTAAAACACAAGGTAAATATCCTATTTTTTTTTTCTTTTCTTTATCCAGTAACGCTATGACAGAGAGGTGCATACTCGCTGTTAATTCTTTTCATGAATGAAGGCATAAATTTATGGAAGATTTACTTTAGGAGACCATATACATAAATTAGAAACTTCAGTATAGTATCAATGATCATACAAGTTTACAAAATTCATGCAGTTGGAAAAGAGAAGGGTAGTTTTCACTGTCATTAATTCCCCTTTCAGAGCAAACAGTTTCAGTATCTGACAAGGGTGTGCAAAGCATACAAAAATTACATTAAGGACCAGGCCATGAATGTCTTATTTGTGACTCTCACTATTTCCTTCTATTCTATCCTAATAATCTTTTTTCTTCCCCACTTTCATTGATATTATTATCCGCTGAAGTTAGATTGTTGTTACATTGCTTTTCATTTCGATAGTACTTTGTTTCCCAGCTTTGGGTATAAAATAATTCCAGTGGGAAATGCTACATATTGTGTAGTATTAATGAATTCCTAAGTTTCATCACACAGAAACCAAAGTTTCTGGTCTCTGTGGTCTATGTCTACAGATTTGAAGAAACACACAGATTCATCAAATAGAAGAAAAGCATGGGAAAATACAATCTTTCAGAACATCTGCAGATGAAATGTGGATTCACACCAACACTAACTTACACTCACGTTTTGATTCTCCACATAGCAAGTTTACAGACACAGTCTGTTGATTCGACTAGTCAAATGCCTATCTCAACTCAGGATTACGTGAATGGAGCTGAAGCTGGCTTGTCATCACAGGAAATAATACTTTCAAGCAAATTCTTTCAAGAACAACACAAAGGGATCACATTGCAACAAGGCATATCTGACACTACAGATAATTATGTACAGTAAATCGTGGTAATGTATCTATGTTATTTTGTTGGTAAAAGTTATACATCCTCCTTTACTCTACCAAGTGCCAAAGATGAAAGCTCCTTGTCATCCCTGCCACCTAATGGCTTCTGTAGGTAAACCTACTCTGTAAATCCTGTGCTAGAATTCCAAGAATCGTCCATGAAATATGGACCTCATCAACTGGTCAAACTTCTTTTTCAGTGGAAACATTGTGTGTGTGATTTTTGAAGTATCTGCTTTTCCAAAAAAGATGTTTGCATTTCATTCATAGAAGAAACAAACAAACAAAACCCCTGGAAATATTAAGATTTTTGACAAAGATCTAATACTATCTATTCAGAAAGGTTGCTTTCACGGAAGCTGTGATTAAGAGTCCTGAAGCCCTCAGGTCTGTACGTGAGGCTTCCCAGAGAATCTACCTAACTTAGATCCTGTGATGTAGCCCAAAATGGGGTTAGGCAAGCAGGGGAGATTGAAGGCCTAAAATCAATTCTAGAACTTTGTGAGACACTATAAGGGACTACCTGAAAATAAATATTTAAAAAAAAAAAAAATAGGGGGAGAGAGAGAAACTGGTTTTCGGCAGCTTTTCATATCATAAAAATTTAATGTAATGTGTTAATTTAGACAGGTATCACAATTACCCTTTTTCCCTAAAGTAGCAGTTCTGAAACAATTGTAGACAAAACGTAGAAGCAAAAAAATAACAGTTTTCCATTACTTTATTTGCTACAGATATGCTAGAAGGTAACGAACTCCCTCAAAAAAGAAAACAGAAGTGTTTTTGTTAAAGGTCTCCGTACTTCAAACATTTTCTTCAATGAACCACTGGAGGCAAACCTAAAATTACTGTAGTAGATTATATTGGAAATATATATTACTACATAATTATTAGTCCATGTTTTATAGTCTAAAATTAAGGCCAGATATAATTATTTGAATTTTGTTTTAAAACAGCATGCTTCCCAGAACTTCTCAGTGTTTTATATAAAATTTGCTAAAACAACCAAAAAGAGGCAACATATAAAAGCCCCTTTATATTGCAGTTAACCTGGTCATAGTCATATCTATGAGGATTTTTTTGTTCTGCAAGCAATGAGGTAGAATAAGAAATGAAAAAAATAATAAAACACCCCCAAAATATTACAAACGTGTCTGATTTTGACTGTTCAGTTTAAAAATAAGTTCTTAGAATTACAGATACAAATTTGGAGAGCATTTTAAAATCATATTAGTCCCTCACACTTTAAAAAGACCCAGAACATTAGTGAAAGAACTGGGAGTCCTGTTGCTCAGCGTGCAGCAATAAAAAATACTAATAACACTGGTTTATTTCATCTTTCGTACACATACCAGAGGAAATTAGTGTAAATGCCTATAAATTCTTAACTAAGTGTTGGTAAAATCCATCTGCTTTAATTTTAAACAATATTTTCTTGTATCCTCTTAGATAAAGTTGTATTAAAAAAAGGTCACCCTAATACATTCAGGGTAATTAAGATTTAAACCCAAGTAATAAATACTGTAACAAATAAGCCAGGTAGTTTTAGTTTAATCCCTTGTATAGTCTGACATGCAGTTTAAGGCACAATTAGATACTTCAGAAAAGAAAGCTAAATATGGCCTACCACAAATGAAAAATGACATCTGTTTCTAAAGAAAATACTTTAGGGGATAAAAACCTGCAAATAGGGGAAGAAAAAAGGAAAGGATGCCAACTACTACGACCTCTTTTGTTATAGCTTTGTAATTATGCATAAGTGAAATGGCCCAGGCAAAATAAGTGGAAACGTGTTTTCCCTTCTGTATTCATGAGTAGAAATACTGTTTTACCTCCTGCCTTTAAAGTAAATACAAAGTTCAGCTATATAGTAAATTAGTTGCAACTGTTATGTCTGACCATGGGTTGTAAGAAATGGGTTAGAAAGCGCATTTAAAACAGGATCTTGAAAAAGGACTTAGAAACAAGATCTTTTAAAAATCAAACTATTTTAATTAAAAAATGACAAATATCAAATTGTTCAATAACATCCCAGTCTAGAAATATTTCCCCATATTACCTATAATATGGGCAAATGAGTCACTTGGGTTAGACATTTTTCTCCAAAATATAATTTGATTAAAAAACTACCTTCTCAGAATATTACATTTCATATACTAATTAAAAACTTCCAGGTCTGCACTATAATTTATGATAAGCCCTTTTCATCGGATTTGTGTAAAGACCTTTTCTCAAGGTTCTACTGAGGCTAATAATTGGAACAAAAAGATGAAGGTGAAGATTACAGGAAATAACATAAAGGAGGATTGAAGGTGCTGCATATCCTTTGTCATAGAACACACTTTCTTTTAAAAGATGAGAAAGATCTATTTATTTAGCATTCATTTACAAGTTATACCTTCACTGAAATTATCAATCTGGAAATCATCAAATTTATAGAAAGTTTTCATGAGATGGTCACTTGTCCATTCACAGATGCATCAGAGTGATAAACAAAATTAGTAATTTATTAATCATCTGCATGCTAGACAGGGGAACTAAAGCATACAATCCTCACGTAAACAGATAATTTATCAGATAACAGTAATGTACAGATACAGATTCCAGATGAAAATGTACCATATGAAAAATGCGCTTTCAAGCCCTTGACATCAATTCTGATGGATTTTGATCTTAGGCTAGATCCAAAGATTGCAGTGCTGATGGTGGACAGAATTTAGGCATCTGAGTTAAAAAATGAGATCATGAAACAGTTCATTGAAGTCTAAACTTGGAAGAATCTAAAACTCTGGAAGTACCTGAGTTTCCAGTATTAAGGTACCTTAATATCCTGTTTCTATATGGACCTTTGAAGAATCTCAGGCTTCACATCTCTGAGAAGTTGAGAGCCTACTTTGCACTTTCACAGAGTCAGGACCTTTAAACTGAAGCCTCTCACCCCTGTAACTTGACGTACTTTCTGTCATCTAATACATCTTTCTTTTCAATATGCAATAATCAATGACAGCCAATTACATTACATCAGTTAAGTCACAATTAGCAAATGGAATGGACACTTGGTCTGCTTTTGCCTCCTCTTCCCCTTGCCTTCCTTTCTCCTGGCCATGTGAATAGTATAGTTACAGGGCTTTCCTATTTAGAAAAATTATTATGAACATTATTCTGAACTCCAAATTTTTACTGCATTAGAGCATACCATATAGCAAACCCAACATCTGCTTCCTCACATTGACTGGTGACATATTTTTGAAATACATTTGATGCAAATGTTTCAGCTAAAACTGATGTATACAAAGAAAATAAAACTGAAAAAGTCAAACCTGAAATTTTTGTGAAGAAACACATTAAGATAGCGTGTATTTAAATGATGTAAAAAATATTTAAATGCATATCCTATATACATTAGACTCCAGTCGAAAGGTAAGTTATTTTGCCAAATCACAGTATTTTTAATGGCTTAAGGCAAGCACAGTATGAACATACTTGTAACAATAAATATGTGTTACAAACGGGACATCACAGATTATGCTAATACAACTTCTGAATACTTACAGCTCACAGGAGCATCATGACCTTGCCGTGATCAAGAGGCAAGTACAACGAGCCGTGGCCAAGGGTACAAGGCTGAGTGTGGTGAGCTATGGCACACACGGCAGTGCAAACAAGGAGGGAGTGTAATGAGCCTTGGATCATTACGCTGTGCATCAGTGATTGACAACAACCAAGATGCTGGAAAAATGTGGTAGCGTCATGGAGAGATTTTACTGGCATCCTGTGACACCTGTCTATAAAACCCTCAGTGACAGAGACTGCAGGAAAACGTTGCCACATGGATGTCTGACGTGCCAGGAAAGCCAAGCATCCAGGTGGAACCAGCCTGTGTCAGTGCCAAGCCACAGAGCCCAGAACTGAGACCAGCCAGAGTAAACCTCCCACGTACCCCGGGGTGGGCTCTGCCGACTCACCGGCACCATGACCGGGGCAGGTCTCGGCTAACTCTGTGCACGGGGACTGTGAGTGTGTGTGCAAGGACAGCACTGCCACAGCCCATCCGTCGCTTGGTCCACTTCATGGCATGAGCTTCACAGTGTCATGTTGTCTCACGTTCCTTTTCTCACCGTGACAATATACAATTACATGCTAATTTTACCACACTTGATTTAATTTGTCTTGTGCAAATTATAATTAAGAAAGCTGAGTAAGAAGTTGTTTTTTATATCACATTCAAAACTCAGGAGAAAACCTTGCTAGTTTATTAGAGGGTACAACAAGTAGGTTCTTTTTTTAATTTTTTTTTTCCCTCAATGTCCATATTATCCTACATTATACATTTAGTTAGAAAAAAGAGAAGTGTATTAAGGTTGCATGCACAGCCTCAAAAAGAAACACAACATACACTAGAAAGACTACTCCTGTCTTCATATCTCTAGAATTGAACATATAAACTGCAAAGAATATGAAAAACTTTTCTGTGTTGAACAAAACTCCCTAATCTTCAGATAATTTTCATTGTAACATTGTTATAAGAAACTGCCATGGGACTACTTAAGCTGTCAGGATGATATTGAACTTCCTGAAAAAATTAAGAATGAATTTTAAATACTAACTGTGATTTGGCTGTAGGATTAAAAGCGGTTGGATACCTCATGTTAAATGTAGTACAGCCCCCAAGGTGATGAGAAACACGTAAGAGAAACAAATACATGTATCAGAATCTACAGATCTGTCTGTTCTTCTGAAATAATACAACATACTCCATGAATACTTTCTTTCTAAAGACATCCTATAGCTCAAGGGCCTGCAATCAGAAGCCAATCTCTGTTGGACATGCAGATAATTGGTAATATAATGATGGAATGTAGTTAATCTGACTACTCATAAAGATAGTTTTATCTTTATGAATTGTTTTTAACTTTGGGGATCTTTTTAAAAAAATTTATTTTTTTATTGCAACTGGTGGACTAAACAAATCAAATGTGGAACCAATTAAGTAATTTTTTGTTGTTCAATATCAAAAACCAAACACTTCATGCAGAAATGAACAATTAGTGACTGCAGATTTAATGATGCAAAACCACATTACTCTGGTATAGTTGATTGTATCACAGAATGACTGTCATTTTAGTTAGTCAGACCGAGAATTTCTTTTAGAGGTTAATATTGTGGCCTACTGTAAAACTGCTACCATCACTATGCGAGAGTAAATGCAAACATTAACCACGCGCTGCACTACAGCTACAGTTCAGCACATCATAGTGACTGTATATGGGGACAGGTGCCAAAAGCACATAATTTTACACTTCTAGCCTTTCAGAATTCTGCTGCAACACTCCTGCAATGGAAGACGTCTTTCTTGTTAAATCCATCAGTGACCTTCATATTGATACAACATTTGGTGAATGGGAACTTGTACGTACCTACAAAATGGAAAGATAACTGTCTAGCTGGCAGGGACTGGCAGTGTGTTCAACCTGACCAAGACTAATTCAAATGGAAGATTTTCTTTGTTCTTAAAAACAGAATTGTTGCGGAGTACCTTTATGTTCCTAATAAATACTACACATGTTGATATAACGTTCTCTGTACCTGAGACTATCAAACTCTCTCTCCCCAGTTGGCTATGCAACCTTTTACCCTCTCTTACTGCTCACTTTCATGTAGAGCTGAAACCCCAATATTGACAGTAACAGGCTACTGAACAGAACTGTACTCTAAATAAATCTAAATGTCTTAGACAATAAATTAAACATCTCCACAAATAATTATTTTGTTCACTTTTTCAGAGAAAGTTTAGTAAGTTAAGCACCTGAAGTCTACAATAATTTGGGAAGATGGATCAAGGCATCCCTTGGCAGCAGGACTTAAGCTTCAAAGCCCTTAGATTTTATTTATCTATTTATTTTCAGCTGATCAAAGTGAGGAAATTTGCCTGTATTTAATAGATGAGAAATCTGTCATTTCTGAAAATTGAATTTCCCCTGTAGACGTTAATGGGAGAGGAGAAACAGGAACAGGCTTTGTATTGCTTTTCTTGCAGTCTGCAATCTATTTGTGGGTTTTGGTTTTGGTTTTCTCTCAAGCAAAAAGCAACAATTGATTTCAGAAACACTATGCATTATATGCTTACTTCCATCCTATGTGTACCCAGTAGGTAGACTACCGGCCAGGAGCCCTACATCTAAGGTAAAACTATGGAGAAAAAGCCTTGAGATAGGCAGTTATTTCCACTTTTGAAAGGGAATATTCTGTAAAACATCTCAAAAATAAGGCTATAGGAATTGACAAAGCTTCAGCTCCAAACCTCTTCTCACCCGGTGATTCAAAGACCCGGTGGCAGGATCCCTGATGCAAACCGTATCAGTAGTAGCCAATGGGGCAGGGTAAGAAGCTCTTGCTCTTATATAATCCCCATTATTTTAAGAGTTGATTACTTGATTGCCTGGTCCTGCAGTCACTTGAAAACAGTGTTGAAATGCNAGTAGTAGCCAATGGGGCAGGGTAAGAAGCTCTTGCTCTTATATCATCCCCATTATTTTAAGAGTTGATTACTTGATTGCCTGAGCCTGCAGTCACTTGAAAACAGTGTTGAAATGTCTTTAATCTCCTTTACTGAACTTTTAAAATTGTTGTTTTATAATTTTAAACATTGTGACTGCTTCGGGTTTTTTTGGAAGAATATGATATGAGGCAGTGTAGCAAACATCAACTTTGCACACAACTCTTCAGCCCACACTATGTTCCAAAGACTTTTTCAAACCATTTTATTTCAGTCTGAGACAAAACTCACCGAAGTCAACCAAACAGGCTCTGGAACAAGCCCCGTATGGACATATGTCTCATGTTATGAATAGGAAAGTCACAAATAATATTATTATAGTCCCAATGGATACAAACAGCTGAAATCAATATCGACTCCCATTCAAGTAGAAGAAAGATTTATAATATGCCTCTGGCCTACCCTGGTAGGTGGATAACAAAAGGTAACAATTCAAAAAGCTATTATCTCCCTCTTTTTCTCCCAGCCAAACCTCCCTCAATATTCTTACCATCTCCTGAAGAACGACAAAAAGATTTAGGACTTTATGTACTTGCATGTGTCACAAATGAACAGGAAAGAAAATGAAAAGGACACTCTTCTGGAATTACTGAGTTTGAAAGAACTGGTTGCATGTATAAAGAAATACAAATAACTATCTCTATATTCCTTCTCCAGTCCTCTAAGTCAAAAGCAAGATAGGTAGAGACGATCCTGATAGACAAAAATCTTTTAAATCCTTTTTTAATTTTGGTAAACATATTCTTCCAAAAGGTTCAGGAAATTGCTAATCTTCTCATCGCAGTAACTTCCTCAAAGTATAAGCAACTGCGAATGGCTTCTTTTATAAGGCAAAATGCAATCCATTACAAAGCAGATTTGCAGGTGGGAAAATGAAATTAATTTGTTAGCAGCTAATTAACCTCTATCTCACACTATCCTATCTGCTTAATTAAAGGAGCAAAGTATGTTCATTTTAATTTATTCAGCATTACTTTCTTTAGTTGATGAAAGAACATAAAAATAAAATAAATAATAACAAAGAAAATTTGTCTAAAATGATTGCAGATTATCTAGATTGTGAATACTAAGACCAGTATAGAATAGAGACTAGTTAAACAATTTGGACATGAATTTAAATCAGAATTGTGGGATATTGGCTTTGGCATTCTGAATTCATTCTTACATAGGTGCTAGGATGTAATGAACTGGGCTACATTTATTTACATCTCTTACATTACCATAACTGAATACAGAAAATATGCCACTTCTCCAGCTCCAACAAATCTGCAAAAACCTTTGAAGAAATAATTTTTTAACCAAGTAATGGGCAAACCTATAATACAACTTTTCCCCAAAGAAAACGAGCTTACATCTGTTACATTGCTACTGTGTTCTATTCATTGTAACCAACAAATAAGATCATGTTTAGGAACGTTGCAATTGGTGGTTACAAAATATTTAAAAGAAATCAAGCCTTTAGGCACATGGCACTACAGTGGAGGAAAAACTCTTAGGTAAAAAAAGAGGGTGGTTTCTCAGTTATTCACGCTGGTGTCTGAAGACATCAGGTCTTCCCAAGGCTTATCCAAACCAAGCTGTGCACTGAGCTGGGAGCCAGCCACAGCAGACCCTAGAATATCTCTCTGGAGCTTCATCTCAAACTCCAGAACCTGGAACCTGAGGATAAATACTTCCATCTATTTTAAAAATGATATTTCTATCACTTTCTGCATGCAGATTCATATTTATTTAGCCCACACTTGGAGTCAGTCAGAAACTGATAAAACTAATTAGCGCTGAGCAGAGATATAGCTAATGAAAAATGTTGATAGATCACAACAGGGGATGAGGACTTTCCGTGGATAACCTTGGTTTGCTTACCGCTTGCGTTTTTATCAAACGATAGCCAGGTAAGATACAATATATAAAGAAGAAACTACATAAAAATGAAATCCATGAGCCATGACTGCCAGTATTACACAAGCAAGTTTATACTATCCTAACACCTCTGGCTTTGTAATGTATTAAACAACTGAGGGACACGAGTAACTGAATTATGACTTTTCCATTTAAGTAATTATGATCAACTATATAAAATACGGACCATATTCTTAAAGAGATTTTTTTGCTTCTGGCAATAACATGGACACTATTTTCTATAAGCAAGGTTATTCTCCCTTTCAGTTCCACACTCTTACCATGAAAATAATCTAAATATATCCAACATAAGTCTAAAATAATCTAAACATATCCAACATAAGTCTAACAAACTTATTCACAAGCAATGTCATGAAGCTCGCACTGCAGCTAGTGGAAATCCATTGACACAACAGGTCAGATACAAACCCCATATTTTTTAGACCAGAATACCTTCTTTGAACTTTTATTCAAAGGCTGCACACTGTGTTTTAAACCCATAATTTAAGATCTTACTTCTATGGGAATTGCACCGCAGTCAATGACATTAAAACAATAGCTAATTGTACGAAAACAAGTAAGTCATAGGCATTTGCAAAATGTTGCAGGAATTTTGAATTATCAGTGCTGGTAACTATTTTTAAACTTGGCAATATAATGAGAAGATTGATAGTTGCATTAATTTTCAGTAGTCTAGGAACCATCGCGTGATCTTAAAGACTATGAAGGCAAAGAATTTAAACACAAAGACAAAATTTGCTTATGAATATGTCTATTTCAGCAAGAAATTAAGAAAAAAAAAAAGCAACTACATTATTTCAATATAAGTTTGGCTCCAGGCAAATGAATCCATTGGAATTTATGGTTTGAGCCACTCCGATTATTTTATTAAATTATTGATTATAATATATAGCAATCTGTATGAAATATAAAAATTAACAAAATGTAAAAATATTGTCCTTACTGAAATTATACCACACAAAACCAAATCAACATTAGCAAAACAATGTTTCTTTCATCTTCCTGGCAAATCTTTAATTTTTCACAGAAAAATTGGAGATTTAATACTGACGAATGTTGTTTTCCATGGAATATTAAGTACAACAAACCTCTTCATCCTAATTTTTAAAAAATGTTTTGAAATGAAAGATGAAAATGTCTAAGAATAATTTTTACATTTACATACGTACATATGCTTTAAGGATATATATACAATGGTTGAAACAGTTGAACAGAAACAGAAATTTCCTTCTCTATTTAATATTCTCTATATCTTTCTTCAGAAATAGTATATTGCAGGGAATATATTACACAAAGTCACCGTAACTCAATTCTAAGCAAAAGTAGCCAGACAACATTAATGTCTCTTAAGGATCTTGCTGGAATATAGAAAATGCCTACATTTTGCATAGTTTTCCTTAAATTGCAGCAGCAGAGGGTTTTATAAATCTCTTTCTTTCCTCTTTTTTCCATATGTAAAAACTGAAATATACAGAGATTATAACTTGTATTTCTGCAGGGAAATTAAACACATACTATTTTTTCCTTGATATTACAGTACCGTGTAACACGGGAAAAATGAATTTTCATATATAAGTTATGAAAGTCTGATCCAAACTTTGGATCACATCTTACAGAGCTGACACTGACCTGTGAAGTTAATGATCTCAAATAAATTTTTTAAAAGCATTTGATTTCTTTTCCTCTCTGCATAAATTCTTTGCTTAGTTTATTCAACCCCTTTAAGTGTGTCCACAAAAAAACAGAGAGTTGTAACATACAAAAAAGCAATTGCTATAACTTATCTTATAAAATGTACACGAAAATTAGAAAAACCCAAATCTCTCCATTTCATCCTAAATGTGAAAAGTACCTTTCTAAAACATAATAAAGTTCAAAGCATCTCAGACCAAATCTTCTTTTCAGATGGCTTTGCTTCACACACGTCACAAATGTGTCTGGCATATTGACTTTTAATTATTTTAATGGGCCTCTTACAAAGTTAAATATTATGCGCTCTGTTAAGGTTTTACTTTAAATGATTTTGCTAGACCTCTGTTGTCTTAGAAGGAAAGTAACTGTGGACAGCAGTTACCAGGCTTTAAGAAATATCCCATGTTCACCTAATTAACAAGGAATCATAATTTAATTATGCAGCTTTGACATCCGTTTTGTGCCTGTCTTGCACCCAATCACTGCAATAAAGCAAAGCTCCATGAGTAAACCTTGCTTCGGAAGCAGTTCAGTAGCATGACAGCAGTCAGCAGCTGGAAAATGTCATTCATTTTACTATTTAACATAAAATGATGAAGACTTTTCCAGTTAATCATGACAAGCAAAAGGATCGTATCAAAAATAATTAAAACATAATTACTTTTCTTCTTAATTATTGGATATATTATGCTGGTATGCTGGAATTTATGCAGAAGAGCAGTAAGATTTAAGAGCTGTATCAACATCTTGCTGTTTTTCATTCTCCATCTTAACAACGGCACTAAATGAAAAGTTATTTGTGTTTTCTTCCACAGATCACAACAGGGGGTTTTGCCCACCATCTATTTCATGTTTATGCCACAAACTGCAAAGAAATACAGAGACACCCAAACTTCTGAGTGAGCTGGTTCAGATAAATCGGCAGGGTAAAGCGCTTGGATGAGCATTTGCACTGTCTCAACCACAAGCTGCTTTATTTCAGGGAACCTCAGACATCTCTTGGCAGTGAACTGTGCAATTTAAGATGACTTCATATCCTTTTTTTAATAATGAAAGGATTTGACTTCTTCTCAGCACCCAGTCCTGTCATTTTCTAAAGATAGTAGAGGAGCCTTTCTTGATTTTGCTTTTTTTCTTTAGTACTATGAAACACAGGTAGAAACTACCAAACCAAATGTTCTTTGCAAATGGGGAAGAAACAAAAATAAAAGAAACCAGATGCCAGCTACAACGTCCAGTGCTTTTGTGGAAGATGCTCCAATAGTTCAGTACTAAACAAAACAGAACCATCCAGGATATGAGTAGGAGAGGAAAAAAAACAAACAAAACCAAAACCAGATTGCTCTTTAATTGTCTTGTGTTTTCCTATAGCTTTGGTTAATTAATTTATAACAGTAAAAATTGAGAAAGAAATAGTAAAAGTAGCAACAACAAAAGCAAGATGCTCAAACACATGTTTATATAAGGAATAACAAGCAAGATTAGAAATTGATGTCTCTAAAATATTTTCCTTTTTGTTCCCTTTGGAGAAATCCTTTTTTTTTTTTTTTAATCTTTTTCAGTAAAATTTCTTCACTGTGAGGGTGGTGAGACACTGGCACAGGTTGCCCAGAGAAGCTGTGGCTGCCCCATCCCTGGCGGTGTTCAAGGCCAGGCTGGATGGGGCTTGGAGCAACCTGGTCTGCTGGGAGGTGCGTACATCCTGCAATGGTAAGAGCAGTTAGGACCTAACCTTTGCTAACACCCACTTATGGACAAGTAGTTTCCCAGGGCCTTGCAGGCACTTATGTTTCAGCTCAGCCTGGGTCCCTCAGTCCCTTCCTCAGTGATGAGTAGGAGGGCCTGTCTCCAGCCCTGCCTCTGGTCCCAAACCCTAGACAGACCTCTGCCCTACGATAGACCCTTTGGACGTACGCTGCAGCTCAGCTCCAGCTCATCTCTTTCCCTGGCCCCATCCCCTTTTCCTTCTGATGGTAACCCCTAGATAGACCCTGGATTTGGTTCTTCACTCGCCATGTCTGGAACCATCGATGGATCCTTTTACCAGCACCCAGCTCTGCCCAGCCTGGCCAGCCCCACGGGCTGCACCCATGGGTGAGGGCACGGTCACCTCCAGCTGCAGCTGGCCAGCTTTGGGAGCGGCCGGCCCTCGCTGCTCCCTCACCTGGCTATACTGCAAGGGTGCATCCCCCTTTCTTCCCAGCGTTTTCTAACCCTGCTGGAGCCACTTACCAAAGCATTTTTCCGGGCCTAACCCAAATTTTAAGTAAATAATGGTACTTATCTTTGCTATCATTTCATCCAAAGTTCAGCCGTCACTCATATCCTCTGACGTAACAGAAGATTATTATTAGGTAATGGGGAATTTTGCAAAAGAACTAGAATAAAAATGTTTAAAATACTTAAAATAACTGTTTTGTGCCTTGAAGAACAGAAATAAACCAGTAACACCACCTTTATACATCATTTGCTCTCTACAATTTTAGTTCACTTACAAAACTGACAATATTATTTTGTAAACTCGGATCACCCACTTAAGTCCATGGCAGCTTTAACCTGGCTCCAGCTGCATCCTCTTGATGAAGAACAGAAGCTATAAGTTGCTTGTTTGCATGTTAGTTTGTTTTCCCATTTTGTATGTTTTTTGTGGTTTGTTTTTTTTTAATCCAAAAGAGATTTCGGACTATCAGTGCCAGCATTTTTCCTCAGACTGAAAAAGAAAGGCCACCCACATCCTTTCTACTCACCGCAGGATAAGAAGCTTCAACAACTGAGTTGTAATAATACCAGATATTATTTCTTATTTATTTAAGTGTAGTAATTTCTACCAAAATGTCCCCCATACTCTCAGAACCAGACTAAGCGCAGGCAAAGCTGCCAACTATACAGTGCATTAGGCTGCAAGGGCAGTAAAATGTAGCCGAAGTCTGCCGTGGCTCTGCCAACACCTTGGAAAACCAGCCTGGTGGCTGCTGGCTGTCAGTAGGATGGAGAGAATTAGCAATGTGTCCTTGGAAGAGCATTCTCTTCCTTAAAACCAGTTTCAGCCCAAGCCTGCACGCATGATCCCAGCTGCGTGAGCAGAAAGCCTGGGTCCTCGGTGACCACTTCTGATTTCATGTTCCAGTTTTGCCTGTTTCTTCTGACTCTCCCTAATCCTGGCCAGGGGCAGAAGTCAGAATAGTCCTGGGTTTTAACAACTCGGAGAAGGAAACAGCTAGTTCTGAATTTGCACA
The DNA here is from genome assembly GCA_003993805.1 of Himantopus leucocephalus. NCBI lineage: Eukaryota > Metazoa > Chordata > Aves > Charadriiformes > Recurvirostridae > Himantopus > Himantopus leucocephalus. The sequence continues at coordinate 11,810,552 of RSEF01000001.1, read as the reverse complement.
CTTGCATAGTTCAGAACTTGCACACAACTTCAAAAATATTTCAAATCTAATATATATAACTCTTATTCTAGGCATAGAATTATTGAAGTTCACAGCATTTTAGCACTTCCCCCAGAATCTATGGCAACACACATGTAGGCATGGGCTCTTACACTTTGTATAATTCACTTTAAAATTCTTGCACTGTTCAACACTTCTTTGAAATTCATTTCTTTTCTAAAATTCAGAGTGGACAGATAGACAGATAACAGAAGGTGTGAGGAAAGAGCCAAGGAGAGAAATTTTAAACAAGAGAAGTATCTATCTATTGTGAAAAGTGAAATTAAGACAGCTATTTGATGAAAAAGACACGCAGTTAGAAAGGCTCCTGCATACTTAACCAAAAATGTTACTGAAAAAGAGCTGAACACTGGAAGAACATAATAAAGAAGAGAGTATGAAGTAAATTGGAAAGAATATATTCAATTGATTTGAGTTTGAATAAATGCATAGTTTTTTCTCAAAATTTATCCTGTGATTCTTGAGGATAATTTCATCTCGGCTCTCAACACCACCATTACACAGTATTACAGAAGTGCAAACTGAGATTTCAGAAAGCCAAAAAAGAAGGAATTACAAATGTTTAAGAAGGGATAATGGAAGGTGGGAAACTTAAGCTGAAGAGGAAAGAAGAAGGAACGCTGCAGCAAAAGGTGAAGTGTCTTGTCAAGGACGATGCCATGTTCACATCCAGAAAAAACATAGAGGTGTTATGCTAAAAACACTATTCTGATAAGACCAGCGCAGTCTGCGTGCTATTGGACATAATGAGTTGAAAATAAGAGACACATGCAAACCACGGATGCCGGGGCCAGAGGGAGCACCAGCCAATTGTTCACACTGAGCCCAAGGGCCAGGGCTCCTTTCCCACTGCACTCCACAAAGATGCTGCTCGGACTGAACGTGCTGAAACTACCTATTATGTTTTCTTTGCTTGTATGTTCATCTGTGCTCAAATATTCCTGGTCTTTAAAACGTGACAGAGGTAAAATTTGAAATCAATATCTGCCCAAAAATGGGCAGATACTAGTTTAACTGCTTGCGTTCTCAAAGTATCTGAACCCACTAGTTTTAGGCCCTTACAGACCTGCAAAACTGAGACTCCCCTAACAGTGGGCACCTGTTTACAGACATAAATACACACACACATCAGTAGATAACCTTTTTGTGCATACATACAAGTAGATACTTATATAAATACATGTACAAGTATACACACAGAGGAAAATTTATACAACACATACATACCTCTCACCTAATTAAGTGGGACTATAAGTAAGCTTATACCTTGTCTAATTCTTAAAATATCACCTCAACCTCATTCATGAACACTGAGAAATAGGAAAAAGCATATCTAATAACTCAGAAATGTGTAAACTTTAACTCTTTTTATCTTGAAGCAAGAAGAAAAACAATTTGATCTGTTTCATATTAAAGCATTTAAAACTTGCAGATATAGTACTGCAGAGCTCTCATGCATGGAGAAAAGGTTTTGACATGTTCAGTTTTATTTCTTTTAATATTTCTTTATCAGTATATAGATGACATTAGGAGGTGAATGAACTGATTTAAATGCATACTATTCTTGACAAACATACCCCGTGCAACTGGATGTATGGATTTACACCGCTCTACTCTTACTACTATGTGTAATGACTTCAGTGAACTATTCTTGTGTCAGCAAAATCTACCGATACGAATCTGCAAAGGAAATTCAATCTTGCTGTCTATGTCATAGTTCTTTTTCATAAAATTAGTATTCATAATTGATAATCATCGCATAATTCATAATATAGTAATTCTTTTCATAAAAATAGTGGGATATTTACCCTACTACTCTTGGTAGAATGTCCAAGAAACTCATTAAACTGATGGATTTTTCCTTTGACATTCCTTCTTCCAATTTTCAAGCTAAATTTATCCATAACTACTATACATCTATTACTTTAGAAAAAATTTGTTTTCTCTTGAACAGCATTTCCTCTTGGTGTTTATTCTTGACGCAGACTGTTTACTGATCTGTAACCACGGTACTTTTTAGGATAGAGCTTGTGTTATTCTCCACAGAGAGTATGATGTCTGTGTTTCAAAATAAAACACAGATCAATCCTGAACACAGGCTTCTGCTCATCCATATTGTGCTTGTTACAGCTGTCCCCAGGATACCCAAGCAGTGTCCAGACACATTCGGTGGCATAGTACGCACCAGGAACCACCCTCAACTGACTATGCAGGCAAGCCTCTATGAGGTTATACCCTGTCTTGCTTTCTATATGCCTCCAGTGTTATCTCAACAGGTTTTATAGCCTCAAATACTCTTACATGTCCTGATATAACCGATATAGCACCTGAAGCAGGGGAACTCCCTAGTTTAAGGCCTTGAAAATATTATTTTCTAAGCTGCACCACTTCACATTATTTCAGAAACTATAAGCAGAGAAGTACACAAACACACACGAGTATTATGACTTAGAGCCTCCTAAACATCACCAAGAGTAGTCACAAGACCAAGTCTAGTTTGAACATTGTCAATCTATGCCACTTCATCCAACAGTCAGGTCCAAAGATTTGTTTTATTCAACAGTATAGATTTATAGGTGTAAGCTTGAGAAATGTAGTCCAGTTCCAATCTTGAACTTATTTCTTAAAGAAATGCCTCAGGGAGCCAGAATTAAGAATTTATCCCCTTCTGTGCATGAAATATGCACAAAGAAGAATGGGCTAAGCACAGGAAAACATACAGATTTGAGATTGATTCTGCTGCTACAGGGTCACTTCACCTTTCATAGTAGTCAGGCTGGCACTACCGGTCCTCTGCCTTTTGCCCCCTACCCTACACTTGGCAGGAGTTAGAAAGTGTTGAATGAGCTGCGGTTTTAGGCAAGTCCTAGGCTCTGCTGAAAAACTACCTGTGATCCTCATCTCCTGCATTATCCACCAGTTTTCCTTTTTGCTATTCATACATCTAAACAGCAAGCTTGAATGCAGAATCTCAAAACATGACTTAAATTTGCTGAAAGTCTTATGCAGCAATGTTAATATCATCAAATCTTTACAGATGTTTCATACATGTCTCACCCAAAAAAGACTATACTTAAGTGTTGCTCTGTAGTATCATATATATGCTGTACCAGGGCTTACTATGTTTTCCTCAATATCAAACTTTATGAATGGTATCCAACTCAAGGAAAACTTTGAGGCAGAATTTCTTTGGGGACAAAAAAAAGAAAGAAACCAAGAGAGACACTGGAAGTGTATGGAATTAAATCTTCTATGTCTTGTGCTCCCCTGTAATAAGGAAAAGAATCTCTCTCCAAGTCAGCTTTCAGTGGAATAAATGGCAACAAACATCACTAGGGATTAACAAATGTATTGATAATATTTTCAAAAAGAATGAAACCTTAATCCAGCCTGTGTTTTTTTCTACTGGTATCCCTTACCAAAAGAAAAAAAATCACACTTTGCTGCAGTAACAGAACCCTAGCACAAAATGCCTGCATATACTAGCAAAATAAAACTAAAATGTTTTATCTGACAGGTGGGGAAGTGTTATGGCAAGACTATGTACCTCCTCAATGCATATTTTAAAATACTTGAAGACTAGAAGTCATTTAAACAACTATGCTTACAGCAAATTGGATGAAATTAAACTTGCCTATATGAGAACATTCAGCCTGGTAGAAAACTTTTGCTGGGAGTCTTCTTTCACTTTTTAGGTGGAAGAAAACCACACACAAAGCATAAAAAGTTTTACCAGGAGAAAACAGCAGAATTTTGTGCAGGCACAGAAAAATATCAATAGAGCCAAGCTCCTTAGTTTTACTGTTCCCATGTGTAACTTGGAAGAAAAGCAAGTTCCTCTCTTGAGAAGTGGTAATGCCCAAAGGACTAAGAAGAGAATCCTGCCTGAATTAATTATTCATCAGGGATTATTCATCCATTTTTAAAAGCAAAGATCTGTTCTGGATTAGCATAGTCATATTTACATTTATTCCTCATATTTTCAAGACAGTTACAATACACAGTGCTTTAATGCAGTGTAATTTGGGACTACCAAATGGGAAACTGAAATAGAATGATAGCGTTTTCCATAAACACGTACGTTACAGATGGTCACAGAGTTGGCCTAGAGCTCTCAAGACTTGTTAAATCCTAATGTCCCTCCAATGAGACCTAGAGTTGTTTGTGAATTTATTTATACAGTCCTGATTTGCTCATAGCTGAAAGCAAAAGTGAACTGGAGAAAAGTAAACAAATGCTTAACAGGCCCCATTTCTGGTCAGATCAGGTAGATTTTTTTTTATTGTTTGTTTGCATGATGTAGAAGAATGTTAGCATATTGCTAACGTTTGAAGAGTCTCTCTGCTCGGTATTATTCACATCTCTTGTTTTGTGGGAAGCCTACAGAAATATCTGCAACTGTTTGAAACACACATCATCATTTTCAGGACATAAAAGAGCCACAGTTAAAGCCTTTGTTTAAATTCTGATAAGTATTACACTATACTCAGGGGAAGGAAGGATAAGAATTCCCAAACCCCTTGAGTAAAATGCAGCCCTTAATAATGGGATTGTCTAGTACTCCCAGAGGATTTTAAAGTCAATGCAGAATGAAACTCTTATTATAAAATTTCTATTGTATTTCAGCTGCAAAATGCTACAGGCATCAAGCTTTTTCTGTTTTCAAACGGCACAAAAGCCACTGTTCATTGAACATCAGTTCTTGGTATATTTTAGGTACATAATGCCTGGAAAATGCCTTTTTGTTATACTTAGGTCATTAGGCTTTGTCTTTTTTATTATTTCTTTTTTCACGGTATTTCATGATATCTCTCAGTCCTACAAATTTTTAAGTACCTAAACTTTCCAAATTCCACGTTAGCTCCTTCTTTTCTTTCTGAAGATGATGAGTCATGACAAANTTTTAGGTACATAATGCCTGGAAAATGCCTTTTTGTTATACTTAAGTCATTAGGCTTTGTCTTTTTTATTATTTCTTTTTTCACAGTATTTCATGATATCTCTCAGTCCTACAAACATTTAAGTACCTAAACTTTCCAAATTCCATGTTAGCTCCTTTTTTGCTTTCTGAAGATGATGAGTCATGACAAGGGCCGCCTGAATTTTCATCTAGTATCTTACAAAAATCTTGTGGCAAAAGATCAAGGTAAGCTATCAAGGCCTGCATGACTCCTGTGGTTTTGTCATTTGAAAAAAACAGAAGGAAATAGAGTGAAGAAAGCCACAAATAACTCTATCCCATAAATTTCAACCCACTCATCTCAGAATTTGAGAAAGGGTCTATTTTTAATAGGGAATAATATGTGCAGTCCTAAGCCCATATCTATACATTCCCAGTATTTACCCCTTTTTACAGGAAAGATTTCAAAAATATTTGGGGTTTAATTTGCTTTAAAAAAAATTCTCCAAGGTTTGCTATTATGAATGGCATTCCTTCTCTGAAGTAAGAATCAAAACTTTCTAATACTTTCTGAATTTCTCAGTCTTTTAGAAGTCTGCCTCCATTACGAAATGCTAGATTCGGATGTTCCTGTCTTATTCCATTAACACTGTGCATATTCAGTTATATCAGGGGGTTTTTCTCTTAATTAAAAAAACAAAAAAGACCTTCTCTCCTCCTATTAGTAATTCAAAACCAGTAGAGTTAAGTAGGTTAATACTCCTTTTTCCAAAAAAAAAGTAGCACATTTCCTAAATTCAGTGTAAAAAAGGTTCAGGATAACATGAATATGACGGGCAATCCAGGAAATTAGTTTTCCTAGGAGATGATGGAAATAGAGGAAACTAGTTAGATCCTGGTTATACTGACAAGAATGAATCAAGGAGAAAGAGACTGTTAGTTTTGAAGTGAAACTATTTGGTAAAGAATCTTACAGACAAAATAACCAGCATCCTTGAAGCCCATTTCCAATTGATTTTACTGATTCACCAAAGGTAGTAAAATAATGCTAAGAATTACTTACCACAGATTTACATTAGCAACTGAATTTGAAGGTGAAATGTAAAATCAAAAAACTAGTTAGGTTCATCTGTGTTACAAATTCAATGAAGTCTTAGAAAATATGCACAACAGCAGCCCGCAGAAAGCTTTTCTTAACATATCATACTTCTCTATTGTAAACTAAAGAACCTACAGGGTGTTAATAAATTGAGTACAATAGTAGCTCTTGCTTTTAATAAGATGTTTGTTCAGAACTCACATTAAAGACTCATTCAAAATGAAGGTGATAATGCATATGTATGGTGTCTTAATAATGAGAAATCACACCTTCCTTTCTTTTTTCCTTTCCCTCAGCTCTTTTTCAGAAGCTGCACATTTTTAACATGAGTTGCCTGGTCAATAAGTAAAAAGAGCATTAGATGTCTTTTAACATATTTGATTTTTCAGATAAAATGGAATGCTTGAAAGATTCAACAATGATTGAAGGTGTTTCTTTGCTTTACTCTAAAAGCTTTTTTGGCAAGTTCCCTACCAGGGAAGCACTTCACTGCCCAGATGAGATCCTTGCAATGATTTATATTATAAAGTTACACTCCTATACTCAATGTAAACATATTAAGAGATGATAAATAACCAAAATCTAAAGACCAAAAGATATGGCAGAAAAACTAGTTCCTCTATAGTTACATTTAAAATCCCTGCTTGTATATAGNAGAAAAACTAGTTCCTCTATAGTTACACATTTAAAATCCCTGCTTGTATATAATATCAATTCTGATTGTAAAGGTACTCTTTGCCATCTTCTTTATCCACTTCCCAATTGGTTTAAAACTCCTAAGGTGTAAAAAAATAAATAAATCAAGGATTAAAAATGTGGTTACAAATATGTTCAAATGATTAATCATACTAACACTTCTATTGGGGTTATCCTTACGCAGGATCAGACTAGATCTTACACAATGGAAAAAAGCGTGGAAGAGCTCCCCTATGACAACCCAGATTTTAGAGGAAGTCACTGATTTCTAGACTTAAAGACTCACCTGAGAGAGTCTGGGAAGTTACAAAACTCCAGGCAAGCTAACCAGAGGCATTATCCTTAAAAAATTTTCTAATGGATTTTATTTGTTTGTGCCTTTAAGACATATTTCTTATTTCTAACTAGTGCTTTATAGAAATTTGTAAACCAGAAGGTATCACTGAAACTTCATGAAAATAAGAATCTGAACATTAGGGGCAGGGTGCTGGGGATGGACAAAAGGACAGTGGGATCCCATTCCCAGTGAGGATTGCCAGACAAATTCTGCACTCATCTGGTGAAGCCTCTGTCACGTGTCTCCTCACAGGCTTCTGCATTGGCATGTTCACAGTGAATTTCTACATTGATATGAATCTCTTCTTACTAGTTACGGAGATCCCAGGAAAGGAAGATGCGAGTGCTTCAATTGCTGTAACTGCCGTATCTCCTGTCTTGTTTTAAGAAAGCACTATTGAAAAACTTGCAGAAATACCTGTTTCTGCAGTACTCAGTGTGCATTTGTATGAATCAAAAAGGTATACATGATTTGATAGGCATCAAATAAACATCAGAACAACTCCTAAACCCACCCAATTTCAGTAAATATGATTCATTCTTATTTCCTCTGTACCTCACCTTCCTCCCACTCCTAGTACACACACAGATCTTTATCCCTCAAGTAGAAGGATGTCAAAATGCAAACAACCACTGACAGAAAAAAGCTGATTTCATTCCTTTCAGTGAGATATGGCACATTTAATTTGAATTATACACAAATGAAAGCAGAAGAAGGTGGCACACAGCCCTTCAGAGAATAAAATATTATCCTCCCTAAAACCTTGACCATCTGCCTGTCAATTTAAATCAATCATTGAGCATATTTTTTTTCCAAATCACATAGACTTTAGAAGTGTGAGGACTTATCCAAAATGAATCAAAATCAACAGAAGATTTATTTCACTAGGTTTTGGATCAGAGCGTTGTGTGAAAATACAGACAGCTTTGTCACTTTGCCCGATTTTAGTGTTGTAAAAACTTCCACAGAATTACAAAGTATATATGACTTCACTGGGAAAGGATCCCACACCTCTGTGCCTGTGGGGACCGGCTCCCTGGTCTGGAGCCAAATGTAAACAGTACCATTTCCCACAGACGATCTTTGCACCCAAGAGGACTATCAGAGGTACAAGCCATGTATCCTCTCTCTGATGATCTGAGAGAAAAAGTACTCTCGTTCATTTTCTTCACAGTTTTTTGCTCTTTCAAAAGACAAAGTACGTTTACTAAAATGCCTCTTCAGAATGAAACAGTATTAATTCTGAAAGTTTGGTGTTTTGTTTGTTTGTTTCCCAGATGAGTCTTTTAAGGTGCAATATTTTAGCATTTTCGTAACATCCACAGTAAATCACTTACAGTCCTGAAAATCTTTAATCTGCAAGACACATCAAACACAGGGAGATACCTACTACTGCTCTGCTCTTGCAGGTCACCTCTTGGATCAATTCTTGTGATGCGAGACTTTTTTTATCTCAGTTTTCCTTTTTATCTTCCATTTCTTTGCTGAGCAACTTTCCACTACAGTTTTATGCAGCCAGTATTTGCACAAGAAAAAAAAAAATCATAATTCTGTAGTAATATTTCCATGACCTTTTGTCTTTACTTTTAAGCCCAGCTGGTACATAAACACCAGCCTGTACATTATTATGACAGCAAATACTATCTCAGAAATTCCAGGACTCAGAAAATCATCATTTACACAGAAGAATATAAAATGACACTATTGGTTAAAAGATAAGGCATATTGAAAGAATTCTTCATCTGGCATTTTAATGTGATAATTAATTCCTAAAAGTCTGAGTTTCAGTCTTCATATAAATAAGTGGATGCTAATAGGCCATCCATAAAGACACCCCTTGTTAAAATACAAATGAGATACCCCTTCTGTTTATACATGTGTAAGTACAATTAATATTGCAACCCAACTGGAAACAAAATTGCTTTAGTTAACCAACCATTGCAAGGCAATCAAATGTGGGATCAAATGTAATTGTAGAAGATCCGTTTGGGGAATAACAGCAATTATTTCATACAGAATTCTCCCCTCCTTCTTCCAATTCACGTACAATTTTTTTTCATGCATCTCTATGCCAGAAAAATAATTGGACCATCACAAGTGTCAAAACCACCCACTTTTCACTCTGCAGCATACAAAAAAATTCAAACTGACAAGGCTGTTTCATTTAGAAATATTGGTTTGTACCTCTGGTTTGTAACTGCATTAATCTAAAAACATTTAAGTAGGTTTTATTTCTCCAGCTGTACATGCAGCTAGGGAATTGGGCAATACCGATGGAGTAGGAAGCAGAGAATGGCATTTCTTTATTTGCCTGAAGCTAAGTGCTTTGGATATGCCTTCATAAACTTCACAAATATTCTCTAAAGGCTTAATAGTTTTCTAACAGGTAAGTATTATTTTAGGGCTGTAGATGCAAACTGCAGTTCAGATATTTTAACTGACTTTGTGCTTAATCAGGAAACAACACATTACAATCGAATATTAATGGGGNATTAATGATTTTTTTTCCTTTTTTACTCAGAAGACATTCAGTATTCTTAATTATTTTTTTAATTAATATTCCTTTGGATCATTTTGCACTTTTTAGTAAATTAATAAGTAATTGCCAAAATTATTTTCTTATTTAATCATCAATGCAAAATACCAAAATCCATTATGATCTTTATTTCTGTCACGTAGCTAAAAACTAATGGTAAATATGTAAGATACCTGCTCTTAATTCATTTTAGATTTTTATATTTGCTCTTGATACATTCAATATACACCTAAGCAGTATTAATTTATTAATAAAAAGAATATATACAGCCCCCAGTGTCAATCTGCGTATTTAGAAAGCTATGCAAGGTGACAGAAGGACAGGAATATGAAAATACTTTAGCAAACACCAGATATTCTCTGTCAATGGGTTGCTGGGTCACAGCTTCCCAGGTTCAAATTAATATCAGTCTGAGATTTCTATGTTCATGGCTATTTTTGATTTTTTGGTAAACATGAACAGTATTTAAGATAAAAAATAAAAATAAAAATTCTTAAACTTTGGTAAAGATATCTTTAACTAGTGATCCTACCACGATTATGGAGCAGATCCTCCTGGCAACTGTGCTAAGGCACATGGAGGACAGGAAGGTGAATGGTGACAGCCAACATGGCTTCACTAAGGGCAAACTGCACCTGGCAAATTTGGTAGCCTTCTACGAGAGGTTATAGCATCAGTGGAGAAGGGAAGAGCAACTGCCATCATCTACCTGGACTTGTGCAAAGCATTTGATACTGTCCCACACAACATTCTTGGCTTTAAAATGGAGAGACATGGATTTGATGGATGGACCCCTCTGTGGATAAGGAATTGAATGGATGGTCANGGACTTGTGCAAAGCATTTGATACTGTCCCACACAACATCCTTGGCTTTAAAATGGAGAGACATGGATTTGATGGACGGACCCCTCTGTGGATAAGGAATTGAATGGATGGTCACACTCAAAGAATTGCAGTCAACCGCTCAATGTCTGGGTAGAGACCAGTGACGAGTGCCGTCCCTCAGGGATCTGTGTTGGGACCAGTATTATTTAACATCTTTGCTGGGGACATGGACAGTGCACCCTCAGAGAGTGTGTGGATAACACCAAGCTGAGTGCTGTGGTTGACAAGCTGGAGGGAAGGGATGTTAAATCTGGACTTTCAAAGTTTTTTCCCTCTACTAGGTAATTTCAAAAGACCATATCTGAGGATGTTGAATTTTTATTATACTGTGACATTAACCTGCAAATAAAATCTTTGAAGTCTTTAATGCTTACACGCTTCTTTTGCTGCAAACTGCAATAACTCCCCTTCTCATTGCAGGGGGGTTGGACAAGATGACATTTAAAGTGCCCTTTCAACCCAAAGTATTCTGTGATTCTAATAAACATTCATATTTTGAATAAGGTGTTGGAACAGGCACTCTGGCAGTCTTTTGATTGACACATCCCTTATAGCTCTATATAGACCTTGGTGTTATGGCCAGCCAGCCCTCTTTGCCCTTCCTCTTTTCGATTTGTTCTACTGAAGTCAGCCCATATGTACTTCCCCAGAAGGAATGTTTGTGATATTTTCTCCTTAAAACTCCATAGGCTATTATTTGGCTGCAGTCCGACTGTCAAGGACACTGCTGATAGTGAGCACATTAGAAGCAGAAATAGATTGTCCCAAAGAGTTTCTTTCTACAGTGACTCATGTGCAATGCTGCTGGAAAGGCTTTCATCACCCAAAACCAAATCCTGGACAAGAAATAAACCTCATACAGCGTGATGTAGACCATTCATAATGATATCAGAAGTACTTTAAGAACCCTCATCCGCAGAAAGTTTTATAGTATATCTTCAATTTTCCATCACAGCCATTAGGAGAATGAATCTTCCAGTGAAAATTAAGTTTATCAGAAAGATCTGTGTGCAAACTAATTTGAGCAGGCATTTTCTAAAAAGTAGGCCAGAAGAGAAGAGAGATTACTTCTGGCAAAAATGGAACAAATTAAATTATAAGAGGCTTAATACATTTATTTGAAATTTAATTGCATAACCTAATGTCAAGGTTATTATATAGTGCACACTGTTCTCATCCAATTCAAAACAGTAAAGCGCAAGCTTGGTTTGCAGTTACTTTATTAGAAATCCAACTGCATTTTTCTTTGTTTTATTCTGACCACAGTCTTTGCCTGAGCCACAACATTAATATAAAATCACATTTCAAAATTACTTTGAGCTTTCTCCTTGGCAATGAGTTCTGGTAAGACCAGAAGTCTCTCTGGTATGACTGACTTCTCCTGCAAATAAAGGGCAAAAAGAAAACCAAAAGCGGAGGCGGTGTTGTTGACCTGACGCCAGTATGTACAGTAAGAAGCTAAATGTTTACAAAGAGCATCTGACTGTATTCACACTATTCTGCACTGGGTCCATCCAACCTGCAGGGTTTTTTTCTATTCAAAACAGATACAGAATAGCAGAAAAGGTTGCTGTAGCGTTCACATTATTGCATCCCTATGGAATATGCATTCTGTGTTTTACTGTGTATTAGAAGCTGTGCCTGTGCGGAGAGCACACCTAAAAGAATTCAGTCTGTGTCCAGACCCTCTTTGCACTCCTAAAAGCCCGTCACTCTTACCTGAATTATTTGGCCTGACCTTACTGGGGTTTTTTTTTGTCTGTTTGTTTTCAGATCTCCAAGTGTCTGAGGAACACTAGATCAGAAAGGACATTACAGAAAAGCTTTGTGCATTTAACTGTGTGCCACTATGATTCTAGTGGATGTGCAAACACAGACTAGGTTTGTAGCAGCATCACGTAAAAGCACCATCTGCTTTTATTTCTGAAGGAACAGGTAATGAAGGCGTAATAAATGACTTTGACACTTAGCAGGGAACTGTAGCTTAAAATTAACAGGCTTATAATCATGCAGCACAATATTAATTTGGCTTGATCGGTAATAAAATATTAATGTACGTTTTACAATCATCTCACTTGTTTTTCAGTAAAGTCTGAAATGATTGAAGAAAATAGAGAGATGCAGTTACCAAAGTATGGAAAAAGATTCCAAAAAAATAGTCTATGACTCTCAATATGCACAGTCATGTAGATAACCAAATCCTTCTATATTAAGCTTTTTCCTACTATTTTCCACCACATAAGAAAAAAAAAAAAACAACTCATAAAAATCTTTTCTACTATTCTGTGTTTCAGTGTTTGTAGGAGCACACTTTTAACTTATAGTAAACATCACTCAGATGTCTTCTCTGTAATCATTCCTTGTATGTCAAAACAAACAGATGTCTTATGTACAGCTTAGAGGTACATCCCTGGGTCTGTGAAGTTCCCTATGAGCTTCTGAAGTGAAAAGTCCACTTTATTCTCTAGACACCCAGACTGAGCCTCTGTTTACTGTATAAAATAAAATTTCCATTCATAATTAATGGCTTTTCCTGCAGTGAATATATAAACAACAGGTTTGTAAGAATATAGTTAACATTTCAAAGAGGAAAAATATGAGAAGGTTAAAAGAAGAAAAACTGAAACTTACCCCAAACTCATCCCTCCACTGATGTGATGCTTGGTACTTCTCTGCTTCTTTCGCAAGGCGCTGAAGACAAAGAAAGAGAGGACATACACATTTTAGTCTTTACTGCTTCTTCACATAGCAAAGGCTTTCTTGTTTAATTTCTTCATATACATGTTTTCTCTATACAACTTTCTATATACCTATGCTTTTTTGCACTTATTTGAAAATTATGTGTATTTGAGTAAAGTTGCACCATCTCACTTCAAAAATGCTATTTTCTGTATCACTTATTTAAGTACTGTAATCATGCATCAGAAAGCTTAGCCCTTATTCCACTGTCATTTAAGAAGTTCAAGTTCAAAATCCTTCAATATCTTTCTGAAAATACTTTCTCTTTACACACACCACCTTGCCTTTTATGTATGAATTTAATCTACCATCCAATGGCAAGTATTATGGATGTTTGTTTCTCCATTAAATTATTTAGCTTCAATTATAGGAAGTACTGCCACCCCCTGTGATTCTTAGGAAGCCATAAAACCTCAGCAGTTGGGACTAGCTGTAGTCTGGTCCCATAGACTGAATGCGCATTAGCAGATGGAGAGTAACAGACATGCTCCTAGACGGCCTTTTTCCCGTTTAAATTAATTTGAAAGAAATTCAGTTTGTCCGTTTGGCCCCATGGGAAGCAAAGCACAGCACACAGGAATGATCAGATTATGCTCTTTCGAATCAATCTCTTGTACAGACACATCCATTGGGTTGGTGACATGTCCCTCCTCATACAAAATTATAAGTCTTTGAAAAAAAGAAAGCTGTTTGT
>RSEF01000001.1:11746059-11796505 GCA_003993805.1 Himantopus leucocephalus | reverse complement strand
CTGTGGAATTCAGTCCATCAAGTACGCTGCCGCTATCAAAAAACCCAAAGAGGTTGCTCACATAAGCATTAAGTTGCTGGAAAGATCACAGCTTTGATTATCAATTTAACGAAACAAAGGCAAAAAATGTCACTGATGTTTTGTGTGGTTCTTCATAAAAATGCTGCGGAAGGGAGATCCACTTACATACTGTGTTTGAGTTTTACAGGTACTGTATGCTCACTAAACCATGGAATGTAGCACTGTGTTATACTACATATGGCCAACTGAGTTTGTAGAAAACATCCTTGTATTGTATTTACATAATAAAGTAAGAACTGTATCATAAAACATATGCTCATTTTCCGAAATGTATACCTAAAGGACACAACTCTTGCTCTGAGTGCTTCCTCAAGTAAAAAAAAATACATTAACTAATGAAGAAAAAAATTCCAACATTTATAATATAAATAGTTTTGACATATGATTTTGGGCCAGAGCTTATCATCCAGACAGATGCCTTCTTTACAGTAGCATAATGGGGTTTGGGGTTTGGAGTTTTTTTGCTGGTGAATAGTTCAGCTGACTAATTAGTTCATTAGTTTGCAGCAGTTCTACTTTCTGTGGTTTTAGCCCCAAGAAAATATACAGGAAAGAGAAAAAAAGGACAGTAAACATTTCAAAAGTAAAACTGACAAATTTAAAAAAAAAAAAATACTCCGCCTTACCTAAAGTAAGGAAATTTGCAGACTGCTTAAAGTGATCCTTCTGATTTCAGAGTCCTTCCTACCTTCAAAAGATCATGATATTCTAAGAGTAATATCTTTTTATTCCCTGAATCAGTAGTCATTCTCTTTTGTGATTTTTCTTGCATAGGTAATTTTGTGTGTAATCTGTAACCTACTATTACCATATATGGAGATCTATATACACTTACAGAGTCATGGTTGGTGTATTCTAAGGTGAGCTGACTGCAGTCATTATGGCTACAGTTGTCAAAATGGTATAATGACTTATTATAATCAAACTTTTTGACTTTTTACATGCTGACAAAAAAAACCAACCTTCTGATACATGGATATGAAATTCCTTTACACTTGGAGCAATGTCAAATATAAGACATTGTATGAGAAAGCTGAGAAAATGTTAGTATTATTATATTATATTATTAGTATTGCATACACATTTCTTCTTAAGGACTTCCTTTCCTCTTCTATAATTTCCACCAATGCTTCCCAGATACAGTTGTGCCTTGTCATGGTTTCAGCTGGGATAGAGTTAATTTTATTTCTAGTGATTGCTGTGTTTCAGATTTGGTATGACAGGAATGTCAATAATGCATATTGGTTTAGTTGTTGCTAGGCGATGTTTATACCATGCAAGGACTTTTTTCAGCTTCCTGTAGAAGCTGCGAAGGAGTCTAGACAGAACAATAGGATGACCAAAGGAATATTCCATACCACAGACATCATGCTCGGTATATAAATGGGGGTTTGCTGGGGGCGGGAATTCGCAGTCACTGCTCGGGTTGAGCTGGGCAACAAACTCACCAGGCGGTGAGAATGACTTGTGTTTTATAGATTCTTTACCATTATTATTATTGTTATTTTCCTTTTCCATTATTGTTCTATTAAACTGTCTTTATCTTAACCCATGAGGTTTTTGCCCTTTCCCCTCCTTTTCTCCCTCTTCTCCCTGCCCTTCTGGGGGGAGAAGAGGGGGTGAGCGAGAGGCTGCACGGTCCTAGCTGCTGGCTGGCGTTGAACCACCACAGTCCTACATCTGAATATTTTTGTCAAAGATGAGCAAAGCTAGTTCAGTCATTTTTTTTTTAAATAGAAGGTAAAGGAAAGAAACACTTTCCTCCCACTTTGGGCAATACCTTGCTTTTTTAGCAAGAGAAGACTTCCTAAGAATTCTAGTCAATCTAAAATAGTGAATATTTCCAAACAAGGATTTTGCTTCACAGCATTTAAATAAAATGGAAGTCCTGTTAAGCTGAACATTTTCCCAGATTAACGTAACGTTTTCACAATAATTAAGCTTATTTCAATGGAAGGACATCTCTTCTGGCTAATCATCTTATGTATTTCTTGTGCAACCAGAAAGGAATTTACATTGGAGGGATATTTATGCACTTGGTTTTACACAGAAAGAACTGTTTATGCTTTTCTTGAGCAATAACATTTGCAGTGGTTTAGGAGCTGAGTCTTCAATATATAATTGAATCTTCAATGTATATTTTAGTATTACCCTCCCCATTTTAGCATAAATCTAGTCAAAAGTCTCAGAAAGAAAACATGTTCCAATTTGGAATTGGAGGTTATGTTTGCTAATAATACTTGAAATGTTTATTTTTCAAAGATGCCGCTTCTTGGTATAGCACATTTGACAATGTCATAGAAATACTGTTCTTTCTTATTTTTAAACAATCAAGTTGTCAGCTTTGTTTTAAATGGAATCCACAACATTGTACCAAAATCTGCTCAGTCAGAAGTAGCTTATTAAACAGATTTAGGTTTGTTTGGGTTTTTTTTGTTGTTCTTGGTTGTTTTGGTTTGTTTTTTAGTTTATGGAAATAGCACTGATCAGATGATACAATGAATCCTAAGCAAATTATGTTACTGGTGCAAAACCTAGGTAGATAGTCTGGAGAGGGATGGAAGGTAAACCTGAGAAGCTGCAGCACAAGACAGCCGTGCCATACTTGCCCCTAGAGATCCAGGTAGCTTCCAAAAATCAGTGGGATTCATTAGACATCCACAGACAATTTAATTCTGGTGCAAACATATTCTTTCCCGAAAATTTGGCCTAAGCAGACTCTTCATATTTTTAACCAGGGACGTAAACATTTCCTACTACCTTAACATAGTTGAGATGAGCCCAGATCCACTGTCCACTGAGACCTGAACCTTTTATTTAAGAGCCTGACCTGAGGAAGTCTGTGGCAGAAGTGAAGCCAGAGAGCTATCCCCTACAGAACTATTCCTCTATCTATATAATTCTGATCAAAATTAATTGCTCTGCGTTATAGGCTTGCAACACTGTCTCCTCTCTTGCCTGAGACAAAGCAGCCCAGTTTATGGCCAGAAAACAAAGGTCAGTTTCTTGACTAGGGTAATTCTACTGATCGTCAATACAAAATACTGAAGTAGTCTTTTAGGGGTAAGTCCACATCATCCAGAAACGTACTCTAAATGATAAGGTATATGGGAAACGTACTCTAAATGATAAGGTATATGGAGATTTCAATACAGTCTCATCTACACTACTATTATTCAGTTTTACTCCCTTGTCAACTGTAATTTCATGTTCTGCATTTAGAACTCGATCGTCCCTAGGCATATAAGGATTTAATGTTTGTCACAAAGACTCAATAAACCACGTGTTCGTGTGTATACAATGCTGTTTCCATCTCAGACAATATATGTATGCTGATATATCTGGTTTTGAGAGCTTAACAGCTTTCCAAAGCACCCAGATTCGGTACTTAAACAGCTTTATGAAATCTGGTATTATGGTTGCCTTACAAACAAGTAAGTATTTTTATGCATATTAAAAATACTCCTTAGTACTCTATGTTAACCAAACTGTTCTGTACTGTAAAAAAAACTATTATTTGCTACCACAGCATGTGTGCTCAGTCCTGTTATCAGTCAGGGGACCCGTTTCGGTGCAGGCACCACAGAAATCACTGCAGAATTGGAATGTAGCACTACACAGCAAACTTTTTATGTAGCTGAAGCCTTTGCATACCAGAACAGAATAGGAATCCCTAAAGAATAAGTGTTCAAACACAATATTAGAGCACATCTTGAAGTGTAGCTTAGCTAATAGCACAGGCTGAGCTGAATTGATTATCTTCAGTTATTTAAATCTCATTATATATGCCCTATTTAATTCCCTCTCCATTTAAATTGATATGAAATATAAAACAACCTCTAAATAATTTAGTATGAAAAAACATACAAGCTAATTAAAAGCTAAAACTCGAAATCCAAACACATTATAACCACCTCTATTTTTAAGACATTTTATTTTATTCTGTTTCAAAACTATCTTTTGTTTTGTTTTGGAGAGACAATGAGTTTCTGTAGGGGGTTTTTTTTCAGAGCAAAAAGTGCTTACAAAGAAGCCCTTAGGTTTCAGTTCCTTTGATTTTATGCTAGAAGTATGGTTTTGTGGGTTTTTTTTAATGCTGTTTAAATTTTAATTAAATGAATAAAACCTAAATGTTGTATTCTTAGCCATGCAATGTGATTTTCCATAATTACAAATTAAAATAAAGGTCATCATGATTATTAATCGCTCTCTTTGATTATAGCTTGAGCATTTAAATGCCACCTTACAAGATATTACCAAGGTGGGACTTTGCTGGCAGATGTCATTGGGAAGGATGGAGGGGGCAGCAGAAAGAGGGTGCATTAATGCAGCAGCGCTTTCCATGAGCAGATCCATGTGCCTCAGACATGTAGAAAGCAACACTTAAAAATAAAAAATCATCTCCTGTAATTTATGAATTGCACTACTCTATACTTCAGTTTTGTGCTAAATAGGTCTTACAATAGATATTCATACTATAAGAGCTGAAGCTCTTCTTGGTCTTCAACAGTTTTCAGGTAAAGATCTTCCTGAGAACAAAATAAATGTAAGTAACATCTAATTAATATTTTCAATTCATCTCTATTATCTAGTTTCAAAATCATAAGAATTACCCCAAAACATTTAAGATCTTCTGTTACTCTGACTGAAACCATATCATCCTCAATTTTTTTTCTTACTTTTTCTTGTCATTTTTAAAGTAGTGGTTTTGTCCCTCAAAAGACCCATTTCCAAACACACATTAAGACACTTATGTTCACATTCTTGCTCAGTGCCATGTATAGAGTTCTGCAAATAGTCAGTACACAGTTCCAAAACTTTTCAGTTGCATTCCTACTGTAACTTTTCAATCACAAAATCTATTAATGAAAATCTCTTTTTGAAACATGAAATATTAGTCACAGTTTCCGATAAAATAAAACTGTGAATATTATTTCCCTATTTCCAAGCAATACAGAAATGCTTAAGTAACATTATTCCAAATAGCTGATTCTTACTTAGCTTCCTCATTAGTAAGAGCATCCTGGAGACAAAGCTCTTCTTGAACCCATTATCATCTAGTATCCAAACTGTTCTCTGACTCTTTCTCTCACACATACACACATAAATTGGTGCCTGCAATTGTCTAACCTATAAAGCCAAATCATGTAGAACCTGGCAACACCCTGACTTTATATTGTCAATTTGAGCCTTAGATCTCAAATGTGAGAAGAGACACCTACTATTTTTTATTTAGAGAGGAGTTCCTTTGTAGCTTAATTAAAGCAGTGTCTGACAGTTCAGAAGATGAGAATTTGCTTCTCCTGCAAGGTCTGACAGCACCCTCAGCTGAAATGTGATAATGCAACTTATGCAAGAAATAGTCAAATGTGACATTAAACCTTAGCCCCCAGCTTTACAGAATTCAGACTTTAATAACCCTATCTTTTTTTTTTTATTTCCACTAATGTATTTAATAGAAATACATGACTGCCAAGTTAGTAAGTAGATGTATCTAGGATCTTTTAATTGAAATTTTAATATCCTTTAAAAGAATGCCTGTAATGAGCTTTATAACTATTAGGAAACACCAAGAGAATTATTTTCATGTAGTAACCTACTGTACTTTAGATCTATTTTAGGGAGTCTGTAAGCATTTACCAATAAAGATCAACACAGCAGTAATTCAACTATAATCCAAGTGGCTCAGGAATTTTNATTTTCATGTAGTAACCTACTGTACTTTAGATCTATTTTAGGGAATCCGTAAGCATTTACCAATAAAGATCAACACAGTAGTAATTCAACTATAATCCAAGTGGCTCAGGAATTTTTCAACAATTTTTGTGGGGATTTTTTTTTTTTTTTTAAATGGACATTTTTCTGAATGAAGAACTTACATTGAAAGGGCAAAACTGCTGTCACAAAATAGTTCCTCACATCCATAGTAGAATTATTGGTCCAAACAGGCATTACAGCAAGGAAAAGGAAAAGGAAAAAGAGGGGAAAAATTAAAATATTAAAAAAAAAAGGAGGCAACCAAAAGAAAAAAAGGAAAAGGGGGAAAATTTAAAAAAAAAAGGAGAAAGAAAAAAGGGAAGGTAAGAAGTAAGTACACATTTAAGATTAAGTTCTCTGTGGGTCAAACTTATCCTCCATATCAAAGAAAATAAGAACTCAGACCACAGATCTTAAAACCTCAGTTAAAGGGCCAGATGTGAAAGATAATTTTTTGCTACATTCAGAATAGAGAAAAAGTGGGAAGTATGCGCCTGACAGTAAGACTCACCTACACCTGAAAGTTGTTTTGTGTCTCGGTCAGGTTAAGCAATATAATGTATTTTATATGGATTCTTGTATCAAACCCTTCAGTGTAATGCTGTTAAAAGCAGCGGTTTCTTCCTTCTGGCATGTACTGCAGAAATAAATGTGAACTTCCATTCACCCTAGTTCATATGAAATTGGAAGAGACAATCTTCACCAGTTTCCATACAAAAATCATGCGTGTCTAAAATTTTAGTCCTATCAGGTGTGGCTGAGAATACCTTAAGGATACACTCCGGCAAACATAGTGTCATTTACTTCCAATTGACTAAAAAGGATGATATGAAAGAGCTATCCTATGGAATACACACTTAATTTTATCCCTTTTCTTTCTCTTCTCCCCCAGCTAGCTGACACGCTGGAACACTGGAGGGGGAAAAAAAATAAAAAGAAAGATGAGTTTTTCTGCTATATCTGTTCTCAAAGTAGTTTTGATATTTTTACCTCTTTTGGGTTTCCAAATTCTGTGATTTTCTAGATTAAGCTTGTGCTCACACTGAGCTTGCTGGCTGTGGAGGGCTGACTCCTGGAACTCCAGCAAGCACAAAGCACCCTGTTCTGTTTTCCAGGATCAACAAATGGAAATAATGCTGCAGCCAAATCCTCTGGGGTATCTGCCACCCCCGGAACTCAGAGACCCACAGGAACAGACCTGTGCTCCCTGTCAAGTCTCAAGAGTCAATCTCGGGGCCATACCAAGTGCTAAAACACCTGGCAAACTCCAGTGAAGTGCGAAAAGTGGAAATATCACCAGGACTACATTTTATCACACCACTAACACTGCCTGGCACAGCACAGACATAGTGACTGAGGCCTTGACTCTGCTTATTCCTGTCCCTTCCACAAGAAAATAATTGGTAGCAAGTTGTCAGCTCCCTATGCGCTGCAATTCTGGGCAGTCCCGAGCTGTCAGGACAAGAAAGGAACGAGTCCATCTTCCTTCCTCGGCAGCCCTGTGCAGCCTCCCGAGCGCTGGGAATGAGCCCTGCTCTAAATGCCAGGCAGCACACAGACACACGTGGCTGTCACTGGAAATACACATTCAAATGCTACCGGGTTTTCTCACAGCAAAGTTCTCTTCTCTTAACATGCATGGATGGAGAAAGGGGCCAGATTTAACGTGAGATTAAACTATAATAAATTCACCATAATTGTTTTTTAATGAAATATTTTGTTTATCAGGAAAGCAACTAAGGATAAAAATCATAATGAATCTCCATCCCCTGCTGCATAAAATTTCTTGGGAGAAAAGCATCCAATGAAAATGAAAATGAGAGATGGAAGCCGCTCAGCAACGCTGAAGGCATGCTGTCTTGCTTCTTTTTATTCGGCAAAAGCTGTCAAAAATCCACATCCTCTGATGTACTTGCATTTAGCATAGGGGCTTGTCGATTATTTATCACAGAGAGTTCTGTCAGACTGGGATTAAGATGTCCTGAAATTCCCAAGAGGGTAATTCATCATAACACAATATAGTGTGTGAATAATGGACACCCACAAAAGGCTCAGCTGACATGATGGCAGTGAATGATAGGTGAATTGAGGTCACGGGCTTGATGCGAAGACATTGGACAATGTATACCCAGGCTGTCAGTCAAGCCATTAAAAAGGAGAAAGTACATGAATATGAAACAGCAAACAAACAGATTGGCTTTTGTTTCCTTCAAATAAAATAGACGCTGGAGCTAATGAACACATCCGCACTGTGTGCCAGTCACTGTTACAGCTCCGAGTCAAAGAGAAATACCCTATAAATCTTCCAGTTATGGATTAATAAGGCCAAGAGTGGGGTTTTCTTTTGCTAGTGATAATGTGTGTATTTCAGCCTTTTTCCACCCTCAACATACTTATGAGAACTATGTTTCAGTAACAAACAGCATTTTAAATCAAAGCAAATTTATTTTGCATATACTTTGATTTACCACTTGTTTTACTACTACAAATCTATAAATATAGAAATATCATTGACCCCAAACTATTCCTCAGAAAAAGACTAAGCAAATAAAATTAGCACCTACTAAAAAACCAGAAGTTAAATGAAAACCTTGTCTGAATTCAACCAAGGCTACAAAATTCTTAGTGTTCCAGTGAAAAGGACGTTTCACAAAAGAAGTCACTTTACAGATGAAGATAATTTATGTTATTCCACTCCTAAGTTTAATAAACAGCTGTTTGCATTCAGTGCACTCCTCCTCCCTTTCAGGTGCTTTTGTCCAATAACGAAGATGTTCTTCATCTTGCTTGCTCTTTCCCACCAAAAAAGACAGGGGTAAAGACAACATTGCAAATACTATGTACAAGTGCTTGCAGGATCAATGTGCTGTTGTGTCCCTTATGTATTTCACTGATTTAATCTTTGGTATTAATAACACATTTACAGATTTAGCAAGTGCATATAAAAAACAACCTTGTGTTAGTGTATAATCTAGTCTAGTCTTGGAGCGGATTCTCAAAATGCCTTGTTTGTCCCACTCTTGTGTAAGTCAGTAGATCAACCCACCAGCTAGCTGTGACTGTGTGCTACTCCTGTCTTCCAAGTTACTGCAAATTAAACGTAATTCACTATCAATCAAAGCTGGTAACACAAATCACAGCTGTGGCTTCTGCAGCTCCCTCACATTCAAATATTCCTATATATCAGTCTTACATGAGAGCTTGCCTCCTCAATCCGCTTCTTGCCTGAAGATCCCTTTCAGTAGTCTCCACAGCTTCCAGTCTCTCCTGCTTCTGCCTGTAGTACAGCCCCAGCACCAAAGAACCAGCTGCTTTTCCCACAGACAGACACATCGTTCTCAATTTTCCACCACTCACAATTCTCAATCTAAGGCATAAAAGCTCTAACCCATCCTCAGTATTCAGGAGTAATTAAGCACCATGACCAGTGCTCAGAAAGTCAGTTATATAAATTATACCTTGACAACCTTTTTCTCCCTCGGCTTAATTTAAGATTCCGAGTTTCCCCCTTTGACTGCACACTAGCAAAACCCCAGTTTTCAGGGATCATGAAAAATCCAATAAAGCTTTGCCTTACGGAAAAGAGAAGAGTAAACTCTTATTGAGTCTTTTCATTTTTCTTACTGAATTCTTATTGTTTATAAGTACAATTACAGTGCTGTTTTAAAACTTAAATATGAATGAATGTAATAAATAGTTGAATGTTGAGCTGTTTTTACCACAAGGACCAAGGAACAGAATTTTTTGCTTGGTTTATATGGCTATTATTTTGTGGATAACCTCTCTCCCAAAAAAATGTTTATATTTATCAAGATATCTACCTCTTTATTGTTATATGTGCATTAGCAAATAGCATTTTACAGGGAAAGAAACTCCATCTGTGGAGTGAAGCAGTTTGTGCTGAGATCCTGTATCCCCGGTACACAGCTCAGTGAGTTGACTCTGGACTAGCTGTAGACCTGTGAAATTAACGTTTATCAGAGTTTGGAAAACATTAGAGGTACTGCTAGTCACCACTTTCTCTCCTTTCCCACCTCTTTCTCTACTGTTTGTTAATTCAGACGATGTTATTCTAAAGACATACCCTAGTTACAGAACTCCAGCTCAGAATATTCATTGCTCGTGATTAACAGTGCTAGAATAACATTAATATTTAGGTTGACAAGTCAAGTAGTAAAAAAATCAGGAAAAGACCATAAAAGTGTATTTTTCCCCTTATACTGTGAAAAGCAGACATTTATGAAAAAAATACAATGTGTATATAGGTAGTCAAGCAGAAAAAATACCTGAAAAATGTGTTTTCACCCCCTTCTTCACTGCTGTATGCTATTGCACTCAGTCATTTTCAAATTCACTCTCTAGTCTGACAAAGTATTTGATCAAACTAGTTTCAAATGTCTGTGACCATTTACGTTCTCTCTGCTTACTGATCCAATTCTCTGAAAACTAAAAGGATATTCCAAAATTTTCAGAAATGTCAATTAGATGCTATTTTGTTTCACATAAGCAACTACATAAGTAAAACCAAGCTGACAACCAAAAGTTTGACCATCAAACTGTGGAACAGACTCCTTAAAAAAGGACAGCGTATTATCTTCTATACCAGTAGCAGATTTAATATATTTTTCATTATTTATCTAGTCTATAAATACAAGCTTTCTGTCATTCTGAAGATGAAATTTCTATGTATCATTTGGGTTTAGCAATGTAAGAGTGATAAATGTTAAAAAAATTTGTGTATGAAATATAAAAACTAGCATAGATTTATATTATTTTGCAGTTAGTTCTAAAAATATGAGTTATTAATTATCTGTATTTTTGAAATGTAAGTGAAGCAGCCACCTCCAGCTGAATTTCAATTGATGAATGGCGAGCTTACATTCAAACGTATATATGTATAAGTTGGAACATAAGTCAGTCAGTGGCAAAAGAAAGATGTATATGCCTGACATATGGTACAATGTGCCTGCAAGAAAAGGAAAAAAGGAAATTTTAATGCAGAAGGGCTTAAAAAGATCCTTTATAAAAAGGCATGTTTGTGATGGAACCGGCTGCATAAATATGAGGCAAGTGAGAAATTCTATAACATCATATGAACTAATAGTCTGCATTTTTATGATAAAAATGTGGTCGATGCTGTGACCACATGGATCTATAAAGAACAAGAACACAACAAGCACTGTGATGAAAATGTGAACTCGCTGTATTAATAAACTTTAATTTGTTCTGGCATGATATATACCACCACACACAAAATAAGTGATGTTAAAGGACCACTCAAAATCAAACAATTCCTGAATTAAATTTACCTTTCCAGGACTCTCTTCTTCATGTGTGTTGGTGTTAGCAAGGGGAGCACGAAAACTAGGAAGAAACCTGGATTAGAGTACTGGTACCGGGTATAAACAACCGAAACCAGGGGAAGGAGACTTGAGACTGAAGCCACTTATGGCAGCCTGATATAATGACCTGATCAGGTGTAAGAGTTAAGACATACCCCAGCACAAAACTGTAAAACTGATCAAAAATAGGTAATCTTTCCTGGTTCTTTGTCACCTATTACACAAGGATAACGACAGGCACTTTCAAATGCCATCCTTCCCCGCAGTACTAGTTCTGTTCCAAAAGCATGAGAGAAAAAGGCTTCAAAGATAAAATCTCAACTGTTTCTAACATGGAGAAAATACGGCTTGTCCTGTTTTCCAGCTTTATTCCTGGAGATGACTAAACAACTATTGTCTAAATGTTTAAAAAGAATGCAGCCTGATTCAATTGTAGGGAAAAAGTTCAGAAAAACTGGTTAAAATTTCTGATAGAAGGAGAGAAAAATAGATTTGTATCATGAATATAATGGTCAGTACTCAAAAATAGGGATGCCTTACCATAGAACGACAAGTGTAGACTTATTCTGTATTGCTACCTGAATACAGTTAACTGAGATTGAAAAGGAGGAATATGCAACAAATATGCACATCTGGTTTTGTCATGTTTACCTTCAACATCTTTTCCAAGTAACACTTTTGCAGGATTTTAGCGGAAACATCTGATTTCCATCAGTTAAGGCATGTTAAAATACTTTATATTTGAAAAATTCCCATTCACAAAGAATTACATCTGTTATTCTCTTTTCATAGTCATCCTGCCACCTCCTGCCCCCAATTAGGAAAACAGGGCTCTTTCTCTTCTTTATTTATGCAGGTAAATCCTAAGTACATTTACTATGTTCACAGTCATCTTTACATTTCTTCTATAAATATCCTTGTAATAAAATTCTTACACTGTTTTTTAAACATGGAGTAGCTGCATTCATAACTAAATAATGAAGAACTATTAGTTAATGGAAATTATGCAGGTCTATGCTGGTTAGAGCAAAAGTTGGTGTAGCCTAGAAGGCTGTCTCTGAGNAATTATGCAGGTCTGTGCTGGTTAGAGCAAAAGTTGGTGTAGCCTAGAAGGCTGTCTCTGAGAGGATTGAACCTCCTGATCTAGAATTTGCACCTGCTTCACAGTATTTGATAGAATAGCTTTTTAAATCCATTGATACTTTGACATTCACAACCACCTACAAACTAATTGTGTTCTGGGAAGAAATACCGAAGTATCTTTTGTTTGTTTAAACAAAGCCAACACAATAATTTCATTTAGTGCTTCCTCGTTCTTAATGCTTTGAAAAAGCATCGAATCATTTCAAACTCACTTTCTCCATGTCATTTGGGAAAGTATATATTTCAGTCAGCCTTCCACCACAACCTCCACAATGACCTCAGTCCTACTTTTTGCCAGCTGAAGAGTCCAAGCCTATCTCATCTGTTGAGTGAACTCTTTGTCTACATTTTACAAGAAGGTGTTTGCAACAAATCATTACCAGTCCATCTTCTTAATGTGCTATAAATGACCACAGAAAATCATTGGGAAGCTTTGCCACTCTTACATCTTTATATCTGATAACTCCCCACTTCAAGTCCTTCACTGCTTTCAAAGGATGGTATTTTCAGAATATGATATTATTCAACTGGAAGGGCAGGATTTAATCTTGTGGAATGGTGGTTGGCTTTAGGTGGCCCTGCTTGAGCAGAGGGGCTGGACCAGATGAACTCCAGAGGTCCCTTCCAACCTCAACCATTCTACGATTCTATGATGTAGCTTCGGGTTAACATACTTTGTTTTAGGTATTTATCCTCCTATATAGTAGAGATATAATTAGTGCAGTCATTGGTGTCTAGACAGCACTTCAACTGCACAAAGGTGTCCACCTGAAAGTGAGCGTAATGGCTCACTAGAGCGAATTTAGGTATCTGTAACTGAAACTGGGTCTCTCCCAAGGTCAATAATAATTCTAGATATAAACCTAGAGACATAAGCCTACACCACTCTGCAAGAATGCATGGGGATTACTTAAATCCCATTTATATTCCACATGTAGATCCCTAGTTTTGTTCTTGAAAGGGATGAATGTCAAATGATAAAGACTGCTGATATTGAGCTAGAATGAATAAGGACATGAATTCTGGTGGTGAGTTTTTGGTTTGGTTTCATTTGAATTGGATTTTTTAAGGTTATAGCTCTAGCATAGAATTACCGTATTTTTGTCTTCTATTGTGATTTTTCTGTATTGTAAGAGATTTGGGTCTTCTGACAGTTTAACTTTTATTCTATATTTTGTGCTTTGTAAGTCTAAGAGGTAATATTGATCTGTGCCTTCAAAATTCACTTTTCCTAACAACATTTGATATTTATCATTAAGCTGAGACCATTTGTCACTTTCTTTCACTAAAATGAGTCATCCTCTGAACATTTCCTTTGTTGTTTTTAAGGTCTAATATAACTATTGATTTATTGTCAACACATCATCTCTTCTCTGTTAATGGAATCTATAGACTTTATTCTTCCTCATTCTTTTCTTTAATTGCCATCTATGGAAGTTACAAACAGACACTATCTCGTGCTCAACTCTGAAAGGCAAAGGGCTGTTGTGATAACAATGACATTTATTTGTTTTCTTATTCCTGTCTTTGTGTTTTGACATCTTTTCCCTCATGATGGATAACAATTCCCTTTCAGGAGTTAGAAGAATTTCTTCTGAAGATGCTATTTTGTTTGTTTGAATATAACAATTTTTTTTGATAAGCAGAGAGGCACATTACACTCAGTCAATTTCAGATTGATTTCAGGAATCATAAAATAATTTCATTTGGGAGGGACCTCTGGTGGTCATCTGCTCCAGTGCCCACTCAAAGCAGGGTCAACTTCAAAGTTAGATCAGATGGCTCAGGGTTATATCCGGTTGTTTTTTTGATTTATCTCCAGGATAGAGATTCCAAAATATCTCTGGGCAACCTGTTCCAGCGTTGACCACCCTTCTTGAAATTATTTTTCCTACTATCTAATCTCAGTTTCTCATGGTGCAAGTTTTATCCATTGCCTCTTGTCCTTTCCCTGTGAAAAATTTCAACAGTATACTGAAGATGAAAGAATCTGCTTTTCAATAAACTTTCCCAATTTGTTAAAAATTTACATTAAGCAAAAAGCATCAAGGAAAGCAAGCTTGCCACTTTGGGTGTATGTACCTTCTATGGTACCTTCCATAACAGTATTTTAAGCAATAACCTCCTTCTTACCCTCATTATCAAAATACCCTATTTTATTAATAATTCAATCTTTGATCTTTGATTCTGGACCCTTCAAGAAGACAAATTAACTACATAAGCTATCAAAAAACTATCACCGTAGAAAGAGCAAATGCCAGTTTCATGAGACTTACTAATAAGTTTCAATAATGACAATATGTTCCTCTTAAAAATTAAAAAAAAAAAAATTGAAATAAGTTTGAAATGTGAAAAATTGAATAATCAGAAGAAAAATGGGAAGTTTTCAAAGACAGAGGTTTTCAGAGTATGCCAGTGATCATGTCTCTATTGCAGGAACAAGCATGCATCTGCTGTTTATCCCAGTTAAAATTTTATGGACAAGTTCCTTAAAATTTCTGTAGAATTTGCATTTGTAAATTAGTTTTTTTTTTTTTTAAAAAAAGAAAATAATATTTAAGGTTCTGATACAACACTCACTGAAATCCGTCATGAGGATTCATGTGAGCTTAACACCGAGAATATGTACAGAGTAATCTAAGCAAACCCAACAAGTTNTTTGCGTAAAAAAAAAAATGCGTAAAATTATGGTAACTATCACCACTGGGAAAAATACTACACATTCATTTTTATTGAAAGCAAATTTTCTAAAGAGTCATTTCATAGAAGAAATTAATCTAGTTTCATTCTTTTATCTCCTATTCACTACAGAGTCAAACCAGAAATCTTACAAAAGGCAGTTTATGACATAACATAGGTCCTTTCTGTAGGAACCGAATGTGAAGATTTATCATCATTTAATTTCAAAATCATAATGAATAGTGCCCATGTAGTTTGGATACATGAGTACTTTCATTAGTACTTTGGCTCCAACTACACATCACAGGGAAACAGGCACTGTAGCATTTTAAAAATTACACGCCTTTTAACAAGCTTATTTCTTTCAAAACAAGGAGTTTTAAAAGGGAATGAAGCAACCTTTGTGACAAATTTTATCCTGGGTATGTAACTCTTCCAATTTAATATAATTGCTCCTTTATGTAATACAGTGAATAGTAACATATCAATATATATCAATATATTACTAAAATACTAAGGAATAAATATATGTATATTACCTTTCAGCTACACGACTGGGTTTTTTGTATGAGATTAGTTGGAACTTACTGGCTATGATACTTAAATAATCTTTCTGCCTGCACCTTCTTTTTTTTCTGTAAGAAAATGAATGCAATTATTGTTCTTGTCTTACAAGCAGGTTTCCTGGGATGCACTGAGATATGCAGGTCAGGAGTAGAGCTAGGGGGGAAACTGTTCTCCTGATGCACTCAAACTTCTTGATATTTCAAAAGGCAACCACTTTCCCCTATAGTTTCCTCAAAGGATCCTCTTTTCCATGTCCCAAGGCTTACGTCTACCTAGGATTTTGAAAATTAAGTAGTCTGCAAAATGTTTTCTGAGTGATGGGATAATATCACGATGTCAAGAAAGAGGGATTCAATAGCTCAGTTCCCCAGCCTGCATGAGTCGCAAGCATTTTACTCTCAAGTCATAAGAGAACTGGCAGCAGGGCAGTAAAAGAAGCAAATGCTTCTTCTGAAAGCAACTTATTCTGTAACTAATCATGACAGGACTCACATTCTAAATCGTTACATTAAAACACCTAATTAGAAGAAAAAACCCTCTTCAAAATAAATGAAGAAATTACAAATTCCAATCAGTATTTCATACTGTGAAAACAGGAACTCAACAGATGCATATTTTATGAATCCATCAATAAAAGTCCAGCCAGTTTTTCATATTCATGAAAAGTGTTGCAGAAAATATTCATCGTATTCATCTTCAGGAAAATGTAGATTCTCCCTACCACATTGTGTAACATTCTATAAAGGGAGAAAAGTGAAGGCTTTTCTTTACATGACAGTTTGTTCATCTAGTTTGCCTTATCTGGGCAATTCAGCCTTTTCCCCCTTCATCTTACTGTATTAGGCTATTTCACCCTTCCAGTCTGCTCTCAGCTTTGTGTGTGCAACTACTGACTGGCAGCAGTAGCCTTTCAAGCAGACTCTGTGGAGTTGTTTGAAACATTTAATGACAGTAAACTGCTCATAAGTAAGTTTTACCTAATAATTGACCTCAACGGCATGGTTGAACATTTTTTTGACTTTGCCTTGGGGCTCCTAGCTGCCCAGCACATTCAATTATTGCCTCTAATCGGTGCCTAACTATTAATATGTTAAAGGATTTGACGCTTTAAAAGGAAAGTGATTGAAGAAATTGCTGCTTTTAACACAGCAGCTCTCACGGTCACACAAAGCACCTCCACTCTGTGGTTCTTCAGCTAGTGAGCAGCCATTGTCTGCATGCAGAGAGCCAAATGTATCACTCTGGGGAGCCAAATCCTCATTTCTGGATGCTGCTTGCTGGTTGAACTGGTGGAGTGGCCTCTCAATGCCATGCCATGCCACTTGAATGCACAAGGAGAGCCATTCCTGCAGACCTACTCTCTCTGTGGATTTTAAGTCCCTCTTCTTTTGAAACATCAGCCATGATAAGAAATAACAGCCAAAGAAAGATATCATATTGGAGAAACGTCTGCTTTTAGGGAGGCCTGTCCATTTTGCAGTGGAGTTCAGGGACATCTGCAAGTCTTCTAAATTGTGGTATGAGTTAGCTACAAATTGATGGTTAGAAGAAATTCCCTCACCATCTGAATATCCCCAGCATCCTATGAGCTTTCCTCTGAAAAGCCGGTATTAATCACTATCAGAGACTGGATCCTACAATGAGCAACCATTGGCCTCACTCAAGATTGGCAACTGCTACATTATGGTTCAGCCATGTCTTAGCCTGGCACTCAAAGATCTCCACTACTGCTCCCATGTTAGGACAAATGGCCTAATTCATCATAGCAAAGGAATATTCCTTTCCTTGATGAACAACTA
Organism: Himantopus leucocephalus; assembly: GCA_003993805.1. Taxonomy (NCBI): domain Eukaryota; kingdom Metazoa; phylum Chordata; class Aves; order Charadriiformes; family Recurvirostridae; genus Himantopus; species Himantopus leucocephalus. Next base: position 11,779,137 of record RSEF01000001.1, on the reverse strand, counting down.
AATGTTGTGTATGGTGGAAACACCATTCTCCTTTCTTTTAAGAGTTGCACATATCATCAATGCAATCTTACTTATACCAGACTGTTTGCTTATCCCCAAAAGTTTGGTATTTTCTTTTGTTGCTTTGTTTTATTTTCATGTGCCTCTAACAGGCAGCACTGCTGCCGAAGCCGCTAGTCAGAGCCCTAATTAATTGTGTTTCTCTATCCCTCACTTGATCCACAGTAATAACATGCAAAATGGAAATGCCAGGGCATCAGCCAGAGCTCTTGTAACCCAATCACCAGCCTGTCAGATGCAGAAGTGTGCTGCTCCTGTTCAACCTTTCCATTTCTAAATCCCCTAAATGAGCCTCAGAGGCACAGTCAGCTGCCATCCACTGAACGACAACCTTTAAAGATAGAAAGGGCTTGATTCAAAGACCAGGAGAAAACTCTTGACACCTGTGTATACCGCTGTATTCACATACCTTTTCATTCATGGCACTCTCAAATGATGCAAATTAGCTGATGCTGAAATGCATCTAGAAAATATATTTCCCCTTTCCAAATCTTCACAAACACTTCACAGAAGAAATATCCCAGCTCTGCACTAAGATTACTATTTGCACTAGTAATCCTGTCAATTAACTGTACTACTGATTCTTCAGACAATGGAAGCTGTTGTTCCTTTGAAATTTAAGAAAAAGAAACTGAGTCAATCTGACTCCTGCCAAATACTCATTGTGTTAAAAATCTTTCCATTAATCAAAGCAGAAGAGATTGCATAAAACTAGATTTGGCCGCTCAAAGAAACATTTCCATTCTAAATGGTAATGTAGTCAAAAAAGACCCAGTTGAATGGATCTATGAGTTTTCTGTAATTATCTGTAAGGAAAAAAAAAAAAACCAAACCAAACAACAAAAAACCCCAACCTCCAAACCCCAAAATAATTTCCCTGAGAGAGAAGGAAAATAAAGAACTGAGTTACCTGTCACCTGTGAGTCCTTGCAACAAATTCCAGTTGAAAGAAGCTGAGTTCATCGTCATTTGGAAGCAAAGATGAATAACTATCATAACTACACCTGCTGCTATATTTATCAATATTACAATTACAATATTTCACACAACATTTTTTACTGTTTCCCTTCTTCAAGTGTTTTCACTAAAGCATTTAATTTTCAAGTCCATCTGTTGCAGCAGAGTGTTGTGCACATAAAATAGTACTCAAATGTAACAACAACAACGCCTTTATATACCCTATATGTACTAATCTTTGCTTTAACATAGGCAGGCTCTTTGTCATGGTCTATTCTTCTTCTGTCATTATTTATTTATTTAATGGCATTTATAAGGATCTGATTTGGATGTCAGAGAAGAAAAGATTGTTTCAAGGGTATAGCACAAGGCGATAGTTAATTTATTCAAAACAGAAAATAAAATATTGTATGAATGAGCAAGTACTATGTGGACACTGCATGTCTCCTTTCTGAATCTTCTTTACAATGTATATGCATAGTACAAATATTTCAGAAAGTTAATCATCATCATGGTGCCTCCAACATAGCAGTTTCTACAAGCTTCTACATACAAACCAGAATAAATTCATACTACAGAAAATGATCTAGTTCTATTTATTATATACTTCCCAATATTCAGAAGAATCATGCTCAGTTTTTAACTGAATATCTATCTGAGACTAATTCTAACCTGTTTACTCCGTTGGAACATATTGATTCCATAATTTTTGGCAGTAAACTGCAAATCCCACTAGAAATAGCCATTAGGCTGGATAATAAATCAGTGTCTTGACAATGGCATCGTATACCCATCACAGTAAAAAGCAGCTGCAGATGACTTTCAGAGTCTGCCAACAGGGCCACAAGTTATTTGAAACAGGCAATGACACTAACTCACACAACTGAGGTGGACCAACCTCTGCCAGGACAGCCTGAGGACTTCAACTCTTACAGGATGAATGCTTTTCTCAATAATAGGGAATGCAACAGAACTAAGCCTCTTTCTCACTCAAGCAATAAATAAAAAAAGGTGGGAAAATAGATTGGAGGAGGAGGGAGGAAAGGAAAAGTCATTTTCCTTAGCCTTAGTAACGCTCTGAATTCCAATGTAGAACAGTCTGAGTGGTACCAGCTCCCCAGGGCTTGCACGAAATGTTGGTGCAGGACACTGACACAGTCCAATAACCTCTGAATTTTGTTCTGCAGTCTGAAGCTCCCTTGTCAAGTTCTCCATGACTGAAAGACTTGGGTTTTTTTCCTTTCTTTTTAACCCCTCCCTATTCAGCAGAATTGTGTATTTCTGACTCTACAGTTGGAGTCAACAGCGTTTAAGCATACACTTAAGCATAATCCCATGCTTCCTAGGAAACAGGTCATGAAATCAGGATGAGATACAACACTTAGTCCTACATCGTCAGTTCTTTTGAGAAGGAGAGGTATGTTTGTTATGTATTTACAGAGCCTGTTGCACATGCTGGACCTCTGATCCCCTGGAGGCTCAACAGCAAAGCTTTATAATCACGAAGAAAAATTCCACATGTCCATCAGTCTACTGTGATATAGTCTACTATACTTTACTGTGTGATATAGTCTACCATAGTTTACTGTGTCATATAGTCTACGGTCTTATTTTATTCCATCGGACTACCACATACAATGTTTACTATAACCATGAATAGTTTAATCCACTCTCTTGTGTTGCTCACATCTTGTTTGGCCCTGCCACATTCCTACTGGTGTTATTGCTATGTTCTGTTTCTTTGGGTTAAGGGTATGATTTTCTTCTTTAGCTGGAAATTGCTGTCAGTGTAATGAATCACTTGCACGNACATCTTGTTTGGCCCTGCCACATTCCTACTGGTGTTATTGCTACGTTCTGTTTCTTTGGGTTAAGGGTATGATTTTTTTCTTTAGCTGGAAATTTCTGTCAGTGTAATGAATCACTTGCACGGCACACGCTTAATACTGTAATCCTGGTAAGTCATTGCTTCATCTTGCACACCTCAAGGAAAAAAAGAAGTTTAAAAACAACCACTGAGATAGGGAAAAATCACATCACAATCTCCCACTACAAGATGGGAAGAAAATCAGCACAGCTTATTTGTGCCTAAAGAAAGTCCCGTCAGTCCTTAGTGATTTTCTATTCACAGCAGGTACTGCGCATTGCGCATCCAGTTTGAAGCATCTGTCGATACCTCAGGCTGCAGGGAAGCGGCTGCAGTTTATTGGCGAGCCCTGGCTGGAAGGGTTCTCCGGGGACGCTCAGATATTACAGCCTCGTGTTCAAAATGCTACTGGAACAAATACATTTTTGCTTGGCTGCAATATTAAAAAGTGATGCCTGACCAGTAATTAAAGAAGCCGCCAGATAACACAAAATGTGTTGGGCTAGTTAATGTATGCAGATGTCACTACAGAGAGTGATCTCATAAACAAAACAGGAAACAAAGCACTAGTGCAACAAATTAACCTTTATGGGTTAAGCAGTCTGTGAGCAATAACAAGGATAGGATGTTTGTGTGTCGGTGGTTGGGTTTTTTTAAATTAAGTCACAAGAAGATCTTAATCCTTTTGACAGACAGGATGAACGTGAGCATGTCATTAGGGTTTCTGACCCCCAATCGCTCCACAGCCACTGTATACCAGACATTATCCTCATTTCTCTATTTGAGGACTGTACATTCTTACTGTAAAACAGTTTATTGTGCTTGGTGCTGTACAACCACAGCGTTACGTGTCTGTCAGNGCGTTACGTGTCTGTCAACATTTTAATCAGATGTCATATTATGCAAAAAATGCTGATAACACAGACTACCAGCCCTGTCTTTGCATAACACACCTGCCAGCATGTTCCCTGCTTAGTTAGGCAATGCTCCTAGAATGCCTCCTGGATTTTAAAACAAAAATTAAATTTAAAAAAAAAAAAAATCAGTGTAAAAAGATATTATCACTACATGTTGACAGGCAGCCGACCTTCCATAATGGGTGAACAAATCATAGAAACCAGAGTGATCTTTAGTACTGCAACCAGAATGAACCAAGTAATTTGGGGCAGGTTATAAAGGAAGTTTTGTTCTCCTAAAGATAAATCCAGCATCTGGCATCCCAAAGAGGGCGGATGATACTCATCACAATTTTAAGCTCAAAGTTTGCAAGTGTTGCCCCATATACACTAATATTAGGGTTCTTTTGAAGCTGTGCTAAGTTACATGCCTTCCACATCCTTCAGCTGTTAATTCTTTAGGTTAATTACAGACTGTATCTATGAACAGTCTGTAAACAGTCATATGAAATAAATAATAAGTCTGATGTAAATCACTCCTAGGTGCTTTTTGAGGAGACAGACTTTTGAACCAATATATCATTACCAGCTGCCTTGTCAACTCTTCTTAGTTCATGCATTATTTACTGGCTAAACTACGGTGACAGTGGTGGAGCAATAATGCTCTGTTTTGAACCTCCAGCTGCCATCTATGCAAAACAGGTTGAATGCCAAAGAGATATGAAATATTCATGTTTTCACTTTTTTTTGTAACTGACAACATCCTAATGCATAGGTGACTTTAAAGGCTCAGTATTTTGGTCATTCATTTACCTCTTTCACTCAAAATATTAAAAAAGTGTGAAAGGCAACATAGGTAGCATTATTTTCCTTCTAGTATCTCTTGATATAGAAGTTAGTTTTTAATTCATGGATTAATCTAATTTAATTTACTCTTATTATTCTTGTTATTAATTTAATTTAACTTAACTAGCTTTTGATTTATTTATTTCTCTGAACAAGTCAGCCTTTGGCTTTTTGACAAGATGTAACTTTTGCTTGTAACCTGACTACTAGATACGAGATTCAAAAAATTCTGAGAGATGTACAGATTTCATCATGATGAGCAGGAGTTTCATCAGTTTTAGTATTTACCGTATCAGTCATGTCTTATGGCATAGTAAGCAATCAAAACCTGACTTCCCTCAGACTTTGTTAGCATCATTCTCATTTTCTCCTCAAATGTTCAGCCTTTCTCCCTGGTAAGATGTTTCTATGTGAAATTCATTGTGTCACAGAGAGCTTCAGTGAAACAGCAGAGGATGACAGGTGTCTGCGAAGTTGCATATGTATTTATGTTTGTATCATGAAAGCAGCTTTATTTTTGAGCATACCTCACTCATCTTGAAATAAATATTTTAAATATTTCAAATAATATTTTACAAGATTTTTTCTCCATATGAATGAAAAATTTAAATGCAACCTTTAGTTGCAATTAAAATGTAGATGATTGTATGTTTTACCTTGCCCCATTTTAAGTGAAAGCAATCTAGTAGATTCAAACAAAGGGTCTCTGTAACAAAATAATCCACAGTCTACATATAGTCTTCATTGTTTCCTAAGTTTTGGAATAGATAGTATTATGGACTTGTAATATACTCATGTTTATTTCTTATCTTAAATTGTAAAAACTTTGAGCAGGCATCATGTTCGATTCTGACTTTACTAAAGTGTTTTGGGTACATTGCTGGAGTGGTTATAGTAAAGTTTTCATCTTCTAGGGAAGTCGAATAGGGAATTCCCTATTTGAACATAGACACAATAGAGCAAAATGTAAAAGAAAAACACATCTCACATAAAGACAGTTTAAATTTATAATGCATTACCTGATATTTTTATAGATACACTGCAAGATCTCTTTTAGTATTTCATAAGTGGAAAAGGACCATATCACCAGTTACTACCAACCCCAATGTCAGAAGCATCAGACAGATTTACTGAAACACTCTAATTTCATTTAGCCCCAAATGTCCCATTTTAAACTGCCTACAAAACTTCTCAAGTTGCTCTCGCAAAATGTTGGTACAAAATACTCTTAAAGGAGCTGTCAAGGTTTAAGAATGTCAAACACAAGCCTGTAAACAAATATTCTGGTTGGAGACACTTTATAAAGTATACCTTCCTTGTTTTCTCTAAGCCAACGACATTTTTGAGAGAAATGCAGTGGTCAATGATCAGATAAGAATATATTCTCCTATATTTTAATTAAATTGCTTAAGTTCATTATACTGTGAATAGTCCCATTCTTAGGCTCGAGTCCTTTCTTGCTCCACCAAGAAACTAATTTTCTGAAGTTCCTTCACAGCACAGTATTCCTTTGCTGTTGCACTAGCTAAGCTCTGCAGATGGTCACATTCAGAAGGGACTGAGGGGTCGTGACAGTCCTTTCCCCACCGTATGCCTGCTATGATAAGAAAATGTCAACAGAACTACGAGCAGCTGAGGAGAGGATTTTATACTTCCTTGGACCTCAAACTGATAACAGCACTTCTGTTAGAGAGAAGAAAAGCAAAGTGAATGATAACGAGGAAGCTCATTAGGCCAAAAGAGAGTAAGAACAAAATTTCAGCAGTAAACATTGAAGTACTGAGGTAACGATATAAAGCTCAGGAAGGCTGGATGAACAGGTACCTATAATTCAACACTGCAGACTAAAAAGCAGGAAAGGTTTAAAAAAATGGGTGACCAAACTGAAGGAGAGGAGGAGTAAGGTTTGCAAATAAAATACTGGCAATTTTCATGATTCAGAAATACTGAAAGTAAATAAATAGAACTTAATTTTTCTGGAACTGATTTCAGTCAATAAAATGACTGCAGGTATCTACAGAAATACAGTACTGCAGATCCAATGCTCACATACCAGTTAGCATGCAATAGAAAATAAAACCCATCTCTGCAATAACCACAACACATCTTCATTTATATCAGTAAGCGTTTTAGAAAAAGGCACGAGGCAGAAGTCTGATAACAACTTCCCACAGGAAGTTTAAACATTCAGCAGTGAAAAGCTATTGAGTACATTTAAACTCACTGAGTGAAATCCCCTGTGTATAACCTACTCTGGCTCCATTGATTTCACTTAGGAGTTTATGGAATCTGACATTCACTGAAGTCAATAGAGCTGAACCATTCGGTATCATCTGCAGATCTTGCCCTGTACGCATGAAAATAAGAGTCAGATTTGCCTGCTTGGGTTCTGCACTGTTGAAACTCTCAGCTTCTTTGAACTCCATTCATTTGCACTGGTGGACCAAAAATCACCACCAGGTTTACATTGCCTTGCAAAAAATATGGTTGCTCAAAAAGTGAGTATTTTCCAGAAGGCACTGGAAAGAAAATGTGAAAAAAAACCCCAAACCTGAGAAAGGTTGAATCTCTTAACTTTTTGCAGTCCCCAGAGCAAGCCTTGCAATCCCCAAATCAAATACCTCACAAAATCTCCTTTGCAGCTGCCTGAACATAACAAACTCTAGAAGCACTCCTACATAACCCCTTCCACTGTTCTGGGTATTCTCGGGTTTGTGCCTTAACCTCCTTTGACAAGATGTGGTGAGGTGCAGGCTCAGAGAGGAAGGAGACTGCTCCTTCTCTTTTGGATCAGCCAAGCAGGCCCGAGGGGAGAGATGCTGAACTGTTCAATGGCAGACCATCAAGTGAAGCAGGCAAGAGAGAAATGCCATTTAATAATGGTCACAAAAGCTCCAGAAAAGGCTGAGAAATTTCATCTAGGAGCAAGGAGCAGCCTGTCAGGCCTCCGAGACAGAACAAACTCCTCAGGAACCAGAAGGGGCTGACAGAGCAAACAAGCATGGAAGCAAGGCAGGGTAAGAGCTGTCTGACAACCTTTTAGTCCTACTGAAAAAAGTTAATTTTTTACTATTTACATCTATGAAGTTTGACTTTTTCAAGTTTAGAAGCCTTTTGGATTTCTTTGGGGAGTGTACTGCAGCAATACGAGATTAAAACAGAAGGTAACAACAGAATCTTGTGTCAGGCAGTTGTAAGGAACTTCAATTATAAATGGGGCAGGTAGGAAAATCCCCAGTAAACTGATACTGGTTTTATATTTTCATGTCTCTTTCCTTTAGGAAAAGACCCCTACATGAACAGACCTTTTGAAAGAGCATTTGTTNCTTTAGGAAAAGACCCCTACATGAATAGACCTTTTGAAAGAGCATTCGTTTCGTCACAGATTAGTCTGGAGGTCCCAAACTATGACCTGAATCGTGAACAGGCAAAGGATAAGGCATTACAGAAACGTTCATAGCAACTAACTGGTTTTAAATCTGTTTTTGCCCTTTCTACAACACATGGGGGAAGTTTTAACTTGGTCTTACATTTGGGAGGAATAGAACCACAATACAGGGCCTACCTGATCCCAGGTCCCCACACAATATTTCCCGTAGATCGGAAACTGTCTCCATCTCACAGCAACTTGTTGTCCATCATATTGTTACTATTTACTTACCCACAAGGCCATCAGCTCTACTCATTCCTTTGTATCCTCAGCATAACAAAACTAACCAAGATTTACAATGACAAACGAGACCCACTTCCACACCAGAGATATTCAACTGAAAAGTCAGGGGTCCAGGGTAACCTGGGAGACAGACACCGTTACCGTATCGGCCTTAACAAGTGTCACTCACCCAAAGCACACTTCTCTGGCTCCTGCTGCGAAAAAAAACTCCTTTTTGTCATATTTAATTTTCTAATATGACTAGTTCTATTGATATGATTAGCATTAGTCATATGCTTAAAAACCCTTAGTTTGCTGGACAAACACTAAACATCCAAAATTGTACTGAGCTCTAAAGGAATATCTCAATTAGCACAAAACACTAACCAAAGTCACATCTCGCAGACAAGTTTCTTTATTTTCCACTTACATTTCTTAATTTGAAAGAGATTCCTTAGCTGCTAGGTGTTTGCAAATTCCATTTAATTCCATTACTTTAGTACTCATATTGGAAATAAATTATCACCAGCTATACAATACGAAAACGTCACTTAGCCAATTAAGAGGCACAAGGAGCATTATGTGACTTAAGTTGTCATTCACACAGTAATGGTGAATGGTTTCCAAACTACTCACATACCAAAATACATGTCTTTATGCATATTTTTAGTAAATGCATTCTCAGGGGTGTTTGTTCTTCAACATACTTATGAATAGAAATAGTTATTTACATATTTGAAATGAATAATTCAGTAATCGTACTCAACGAATAAATTGGGTTTGCTTAACTTCTATGAATCACAACTCTAAACTAACTAAAGGCCAAAGACAGAAATCTAAAGCTTGTTAAAATATATTACAAGAAATTATACAAAAGCAAAGAGCAACCAAAGTTAGACAATTTAATATGAAAAGCAGATTCTTCATGTAAACATCACCGAGAACAATAAACAGTCAGCTAGTAAACAACACACACTCCACCCTGCGGCAAGTCACTCACAAGTGTAACCAGATGTGGGTGCATATGTGCCCCTGCCTTCTCCATATATACATAAAAAACTGTTGTAAATCTAACAGGCAAAAATTAGGAAACAGCAGAACTGAGGCTGCCCCTTTAATGTAACTTCGTCCCTCTTGGGACCATACGCAGTCTATATATAACTAAATGGTCATAGTTTCACAAGTCTCTTACCAGACCAAGTAGACAGAAGGGGTAAAACTAATACTTCATTTCAGTTCCATCATTTAATATATGGGTTTGTACCATGCTGACCACTAATCATTCAGGTTTTGTTTGCATGTAGAATTCTCTTGTGCTGGTTAGCAGGTCTGATATATCTGATACAGTATCTGATACATTAAATGCCAAAATTTCCCTTATTCTTCAGTAAAATTGAATTAAATTCTTGGGAAAAAATACAGCTGTATTTTTAATTACATACATATACATTATATATAATTAATATCATTCTTATATATAAAATATTAGTTATATCTTTATTCTAGAGAACAGATTTTTTGTTCTATTGAATTTTCTTCTGTACTATACACTGAGATAGGCATAGAAAATCACAAGTGCCATGCTAAACTAATAAGCCACACGCTTCTATTGTAGACTATTGTAGATGAACTAATAAAGGAGAGCAAGCAATAGGCATAATCTGATTATTCACTTCTGGAAGCTTCTTTCTGTCTCACTGAAGCAGTGCCAGGTGTAAACTATGACTTCAACCTTGAATGTACCAAGATTCTGTCACCTCTTTAATATAACCTTAACTTCTTTTACTCTGATTTTTTGTTTGTTCTTAGACATGGAGTTATTGATAGTGAAGAAGCAAGAAAACTGGTTGTTAATGAAGTAAACATAGCACAGGTACACTAATACATAAAAATATTAGTAATAAAATGATTTTAAAATATGTATGTCTACATATAGATTGGGATGGAATAACAAATAAATTATAAAAGATAATAAAATAACCTCTTTCTTACTCTATTAACTTCAAAATGTGTAACTTCACAACACTGCCCTTGGACTCGATGTTTTAATGCACTATTTAAGCAATGAGATTTCCCTAGTAACTCTAGAAGTTATTAATACATGATCTCATTATTTAATCATTTTGTGTTTCAAAATACAACCATCCATAATATGTCTCATTATATCATAATCAGAAGAGCAACTGATGATTAAAAAAAAAGGCAAAAACAAATTTGAGTTCAAAGCTTTGTTGATTTTCTTAATGGCTAATAATTTTAGATCTTTGTGCAGCCATTCTCCAAACAATAGGGAGTAGTAACTAATTTTTTTTAAACAAAAACGTCTGCACAAAGTTGAAAGAAATCTTAAAATACTTTGGCTAAGTGTTGTAATTATACTTGGAACAGAATATTGCATGCCAAGTTTTCTAATTTGATACAGTAATAAGAAGGGACATCGGGATAGGCAGAAATACAAAGAACAAAGATTTTTAACTCCTCCTATTTCAGCAAGTCACGGCCTCATTTACATCTCCTGTCTAACTGGAGATCTGAACAGAGACCTGTGGCTCATTGGGAATGAAATGAATTTATCTAAGTGATAAAAGATTAACCCCTTCTTCCTTAACCATTATCATCTGATGATGGAATAGGGATCTGATTGACAGAACAATGCTCAAACAGGGTAATCACTTGAAAAAAAAATGTTAAATTCTTTATTTATCCATATCTCTATTTCATGTTCATAACCGCTGGGTTAGGGGAACACTGGACCAGATATCATCCCGAGTTCCCTTCCACCCTGAATTATTCCACTTTTCTAAGAAAAGCAAAGATGTATATGACTAATACAAGTCTAAACCTTTTGAGTATGATCAAAGTTGAAAAATGTTTAATAGGCAAAGGTATTGCTTTCTCTCCGTATGTCAGACACTGAATTTCTATCTTAACTATGGGTCACACAAAACTGATAAAGTATTCTTTCTGGGATATATAAAATAGTAACGATTGTCAAATTTACATAAACACTGAAGCCTGTGTAACATCAGAACCAAGAAATCCTTCCCTCAGTCCAACTTTCAGGCAGGTAGCTGGTCCTAATAAATATTGGTGCTTCACACCTTAAAACTGAAGCAAGGTGAAGCAGTAAAAAACACAGGGCAAGCAATTTTCAGGTTTTCATACTTTTTTGTTTTGAACATTCCTCTTTCTGCAAAGAGTAATGTTCAGGTAAACACTTTTAAAAACAGAGGAAGAATACATGTGTAAAGAAAGCTAGGATAAATTTTGCAAACCATTTTCAAATCCATATCTCGTGTATATAAAATGAATAAACATTCTTACACATTTACTTGGTAGGGCCAAAACCATTTGGATTTTTACAACAGCTGTTCATCCAATGGCTAAAGGAAAATTATACACCTTTAGAAAAACAAAACAAAACAAAACAAAAAACAAACTTCAAATTTTATGGCAATTTTATTCAATAGAATTTATTTCAGATAAGGGTAATACCATTATCCTCCAGTTCTCCAGGTTAAATCCTACAGAGAGCAGCAATACCTTTTTTTCCTCAGTCCTAGGATCCTTTCCACTACAATAGTGTCACAAAGCAAATTTTACAGCCTGGTGCATCAGGCCCTCACAGCAATAGCTTCTGATTTGCCTGTTAGTAGCTACTATCCTATTTTCAAGTGCAAAAACTGACATCAAAATCTTGTGCGTTCAATAATCTGTTGACTTCCACTTTTCCATGTTTCCCATATAAGCTAGACCAGGATAGGGGACACAGGAGCAGAAAAGACATGGTGTGCATGCAGATGGTTTGACACACAAATATTTTAATTAGTCAGCTACTGAAATCCAGACCTTGGCAAAGCATAGGAGAATAATTATGAATGTGAAATTAAGGGAGGTCGTGTGTAAGTACCAGAGGAACATGTGACACGGTTTATGATGCACGAAAGACCAAATTGAGATACTAGGGAAGGAAATTAGCCAAGATAATTAATGACACCATTCCAGAACTCAAGAAGCATGGAGATGAAGTGGCTTTCAGCATAAACCTGTTTTATCCACCATATAGCTTTCCCATGTGTTTTCCTTTTTCGTACTTCATTGGCAGTGTGCCAGGTTTGGAAAAAGTAAATAGAATTGTTGCTTTGCCCTCAAGGTTTTTGATAAAATTATTCTTTTGGATAATCATTTCCCAGTAACATTGGACCGTAGAGAAAAAGGCAATATTCTGTTGGTAAGGAAGATGCTTTTTTCTACAGGTGAGTTCCATGTATTCTTTTAATTTTATAAATATCTAGGTAACAAACCTTATGATGGAGGAATTAACAGATAAGCAAGTTAAGCTTTTCTTCCTGTATTTTGCTCTTATGCTTTAAAATACATTACCATGAATGATCCATCTACAGGACCAGTTGACAGCAGCAGAGCCGGCTCCCTTGTTTCAAACCCTGCCCTTGACAAGGTACTACTAAGGATGATACCGCTCAGCCTTTAGGCCATGGGATCAGCTAAGGAAGACTAGGGTAAGCATCTGTACCTGCATAGTCACTGTAACATAGAGTACCTCTGCTTCCATAATTTTACTGTCTAGTTTACTTTTAGTTGTCCATCAATACAAGACAAGAATAAAATGAAAACCTTCTCTCTGAAAAAACAGTTTTCCCAAAGCTGTAAACCAGTGACTTCAGTCTGTGTTCAGGTGAAGCAACCTTGTTGAAAAATCAGGTTTGGAGTTTTCTGAGTGTTTTATTTATTCATCTTTTATGGACTTAGAGGAAGAAGGGAGACTTTAAAGTTAACTTCTTCCCATCCAAAAGGACCTGGAGTAACTTTAAATATAACCTTGTACCAAACTATTTTGATTGGTAGTTAATTAGAGATTTCAAGTATGTGGTTAGCAATGTATTTTATGAATTGATAATCCTTCTTTTAATGAAGAACAGTTATTCTACTTGGGACTCAGTACATTTTCAGTACTCTCCTATAAAGACACCAAGAAAATGTTCTAATATTGACACTTGTGTTGAGTTAATGTTAATATGCTTTTAATAACACTGGCTTTAATAAACATATGTGATTGCCATACTTCATTTTCCTAAGACATCTCTTTAACAACAAAAATACATCATCATAGGGATGAAAACTAACACGGAATTCTGCCTGTGACCTTTATCACACCATGTAAGCTCCTGGTTCTTCAGTTCACCTACTAAAATGAAGGCTTTGAATTCAGTCGTGTTTATGCAGTGATTATGAAGATATCAGGGACAATGAGTATGTGACTATTATGGGAAAAAGTCCAAAGACAGGCTCCCACAGGAAAACAGAGAAGAAAAAGAAAACCAATAAAGAAACTCCAAAAACATTTAATTATTCTCTGTTAATTGAGTTGCATAAAGGGGAAGAAGGGACTGGTTTGGTTTTTTTAACTTTCTTTTTTTTTTTTTTAGCTTCATGTTGACCAAAGTTTCATTTCTCGTAAGGAGATGGACTAAGTAACACATGACGATTTTTCATTACATGAACTAGGATGTTTTTTAGCAAGTTGTGCTATTTTTATGATGATGAGCTATATTTATGATGACGAGGTATTAACTTCTGTCTTAAGTTTATTTTTTTTGGAGTGATTTAATACCATTGAGCTATGCAGTTTAAAAATACGTATATTACTATGCCAACATTACTTATCAAATGAAAGGAATCTCATGACGAATGAGGGTGGCTGTGACAATATCCTCAGTACAGAGGCAGAACCAGCACCGCAGATGCAATAAGCCTCATGAAATAGGCTTAATACAGGCTTAATCAGACACTCATAAAACATTATGCAAACAGAACCAAGCATAAATTGATATCGTGGCTTAGGAACTGAAGTCCCCATTAAAAATAAAATTCCCTGTCACCAACGGATTTTTATTCAGCTGTGATAAAACCAGACGTACTACTTATCTGTGACAATTAAAAATGAGAAGGAAGATGCTTAATTTTTTGAAAAATCTAACATTTCTTGTCCACAGTTTGTCTCCAAGCTATAGCTTTTCTGTTCCTTTATTATCTCATTAAGAAATTCCAGTTTCTCCCTAATTCATTACTGAACTTCCTCCGGCATTTGATGCTCTTCACAGCCTGTCATAACAGGATACATTGCTCATTCAATTTCGTTATGAAATGCAAGATTTTCTATGTTGTTCCTTTTATGACCATGGCATATGAATATAAGAAAATTACCTAGCATTAGTTAAAATTGTCACTGATTAAATGAAAAAAAAAAAAAAGGTGGACTTTTAATTAGCCTTTCCATTCTCCAGACTTTTATAATTATTTCTTAATAAATTTGACAGAGAAATCTGAACTAAGTAGATAGAATTTAATATTAGTTCCTTCTCAGTAAGATCAGGTGATGTAAGGCTGATAAAACACTGGAAACACAAATCCAGTAAATAACATACGCTCTTAGTGAGAAGAAATTGCCTATTAAGTTTGACTCTAAATGAAAGATTGTACCAATTAAATTAATTTTCCCAGACTCCTTGACAATGATGCAAAACTTAGAATTGCCAAGTATAAGGCTCACACAGTGAGTTTCTGCTGACAGTAACAGCTTCTCATTTCACTGCAAACTTCCTTTTGCTTCCAAGGAGCAGACGAGCGCGCTGCATGCGACACATCCAACTCCCCCAGAGTATTATGGTCAACCTTAGATTACAACATCATCAACAGCACCGCAGCAGGGAGAGAATGCTAAACTCACAGCAAGGCTTATTACCACTTCCAGAGGCATGCTCGAGGGTATCACCTGTCTGTAAGTGTTTTTCTTTCTGTCTTTGGTCCATCACATCTAAAAATGGAAAATAACCCCAAAATGTATGAACCTTAGCTTGTGATGTACTACGGGGATGACCAGGAGTATTCGATCTTAACCAGTGACACTGTTAGCACAAATACCCGATATGCTTTTAGCACAGGTTCTGCTGTTCGGGTTCAGTGTGCTCTTTGGAAAGGGCGTGCTATTATAAGGTTTTAAATGAAGAATAATGAAAAGACAATATTGTACCTATTGGTAAAGATCTAGAAAACTGCAGAGAAAACAGAATTTGTAAGGTTGGTCTTTACACCAGGCTGTGTCCTGAAGCGTAATACAGGACCCTGGTGAAGCTTCACTCTTCACATAGTTGTGATGCGATCTGAGGGATACATGCTTTAACTGTATCCCTCATCCCCACTAAATCAAAAACTAAGTATTCTAGAGATTAGCTTTGGAAACCCAGTATCACTGCTTTTAGTTTCAGTTGACTTCCATCCAAATTCTATACTAGTTTCTTTCTTTCTCACTTGTGTACTTTCAGAGTTAATCATTACTAGTAATGTTATCTGAACACATATCCAAACAGAGGAGCATCACTTTACAACAGATGAAGAATCCTGGACTGTCAATCATAACTCAGCCCATGAATTAGTAGTGGTCATGCTGAGTGAGATGCTGTCTGGGGACTTGGCTTGTTTAATATGTCTTATTTTCATATCTGCCTATTTTCCCAGAAGCTCACTCTATCATTAAAGCAACTAAGCATCTCCCAAATATTCTCCCAGATCTAATTATGATAGATACTTATTATTGAAACATCTTATGTTTATTTTAATACGGATTACATAGCTCATGCTATGATTTAATTTTAAGCTGTTTTACAATATCTCTTACAGACAAAAAGTAACAGATTTAATTAAGACACGCACACAAGCCTGGTTTCAAATGAAAACTGGACATCTCATGACACTTCAGTGAGCTTTAGCAACAGCACTGTGCAAACTATGCTTATGAACAGAAACAAAGGAAAGTCCAAGTCAACGACTGTAAGCTGTCATATTACAGAGGATAATTTTAGGCATGCTGTTATAAAATTAAGTTTAGTGTGTATTATTACCAACTTGGAAAAGACCACTGATTAAACACATGATAGCAACCTATAAAAACATGATTGGCACAGAGAGGATCACCAGAGACTGTTTGAACTCTGGCTCTTCCACTACAAGCTTAAGGAGGGATTCTTCCAAACAAAGAGTAGGAGATGCTTCTCCACACACCAGACAGGCTGCAGAACTTGTCACAGATTACTGAAAGAGCGAAAAGTTTACATCTGTTTAGAACAGACTAGACATATTCATGGGCAGAAAATCTGCCAAGGGTTATTAATGCAATTAAAACCATCTGTGACCAGGGAAATTCCTGGATGGCAAACTGCTGGAGGCAAGGGGAGCATTTTGAGGAAGTACCACTATGTCTGTCCTGGTTTTATACTCTCTCCTACATACCTGCTTTTGACTCTGCTGGAGAGAGGCTACCAAGGGACGGGCTGCGGGACTGCTCCAGGGTGCCTTTGTACTGAGAGAAGCAAACAGGCATATTCTGGATACCCACCCTTCAGTGGGGTAGAACGTAATTAGCTGATTCTGCTAAAAAATGATGCATGCCAAAAAGTAGTTGTCTTCACAGCCTCAAAACCTTTCCCAGGCACAAACCTCCACCTCCTCCAGAAAAAAACAGATGAAACAAATCCCATGTTGGAAGTCCTTAGCAAGGAACACATGGGCAATTTGGTCTTAAGATGGAAAACAAAAGTTCTGGTCAGCTCCTTCTCCGCAGTTATTAGTTATATCTTCTGTGGGCTTAAGTAGGAGTGGGCAAAATGAATACACAGACAGCAAAACAAGACTCATATCTTGTCTCCTTGCCTCATTTCTAGGGACGTACTAACTAGCAATATGTGAGTATGATGTCACATAAAAATAAATATATTCAGACCTCAACATTCATAAATCGTTGCCACAAGCCTGACGACTAATATAAAAAAGTTCAGAAAAATATGAGTAACAGCAAAATGATAAATTCCCCCTGCTTTATTGACTAAGGATTTTTGACACAGATCAAAAAAGATGGATTTAAAGTCAAGACCAATGCGATGAGTTTCAGACAACAAAAGGCCATCAGACCCTTCCCTTTAAGCACTGCTAAGTTCACATTCAAAATTTAACTTTTTGGTGTTCGTTTTGGCTTCTCCTTGCTTGTGAGGCATTTTATCAGAGGTTCTGACAAGAACTGATTAACCAAGCTGTAGTGGGAACATGATGCTACACTACACAGTGATCTTTACTTTGGGACTAATGAAAACCTGCAATTTATGTACCACTGTTTTTCTGAAAAATTGATTCCTTAGTTTTTTACAGAGTAAAAAGTCGATTATTCTAACCAGCAACTCTTTAGTGCAAATACCTTTGACCTGCTGCTTTCTGGTATGAGACCTTCTGACACCAGTTCTCGGATACCCAAAAGACGCAGGGCAGCAAGTATGCAGAGAAGCATTTCTCCAGCAGCTATGGACTCATGAAGCTCAGAAAGGATGCAGTATGGAAGAGAGAAGAGTCAATGACCTGAAGGTCCGTTGTGGCAATGGGACTCTGCTCGTACAGGAAAATCCTTTGGCCTTTTCAATGGCGATGGTTTGAATTGCCTGTCTTTACTAGCTAGATCTCTGTGGTGAATCAAGAAAACAGTTATTTCAGAACTGCGCTAAAGTCCTCGGCCACCCTGGAGTCGCAGCACTGCAGAGGGGGAAGGAAATGTAAATACACATACAAGATAATAATTTGTATTTCAGCCAGCCTACATGCATTTCCATTAATTCTCAGCATGCTCAGTATTCTGTGTAATACCCCCAGTGGCCCCTGGATAACATTCTGTCTGTTAGCTCCTCTTTTAGGACTCCTATTTTCTTGTGGTTTAAGGCTCTCTGCCAAGGCTCATCTTGATTATATACATTATTTCCCACCAACAGAGGGGCTGCTGTGGTCTATCAGCTTCATGCACAGTACGTTAGTGATGATATTTTACATCATCCTAAATAGAAATTTGCCTCAAACCACAATGTGTCTCTGTTAATTAATAGGGTTTTCATAAATTTCTATTGAAGACTTAACTGGCTGTTTGTTTTTATAAATCATGAGACTAGCTAACAGATAACAGATGCTGATTTTATCCTTCCTGCCATTTGTTATTTCATGTATTATTTCTTTATAAGACCGATCATTGATTCATCAGCAGAATAGAGTCCAGTTTTTAACATTAAATTTACACTATATCAGTGATAAAAATATCTCAAATGCAAAGCAAAATCTGTTTATAATATTTGAACAATTTCCTATCTAAAACATGCTTTACAATATATTATTAATGAAATATTTCTGACTCATCTCATTAAAATATAAAACCCTTCACTCCTAGCTCTTCACCAATTTCCTAGGAAAAGGCTTATTTTTGAGACACACTGAGTCCTTGCTTTTCAGGTTATCTGAGAATTTAGATTGCAAGTTGAGAAAAGATTCACAATGAAAGCCAAACACCTCTTATGACATGAACCAGAAAAGAAATTATTTCCAGAGCTGAACTATCATTCCATGGCTGTAGTTTACATATATGGAAATGTATGTGGATCACAAATATGTAGAAGAAATCCAGAATTTAGGATATCATGGTAATTTATTAAATAGTAACAATTGTTTTGGGACACGTGCCCAGCATGTGGTTAATACCCCTATTCTTCAGATGCAAGGTTATAATATGCTTAGTATTATTTTGTCCTTATTTTCAAGTTGCAAGCAAATAAAACAATGTTATAGTTTCTGGAGAGTTTCTTCTTCATAGCTTTTTGTCCATTATATACTTTTTGGATCAGAATGTTTTCAGAAACTTCTTTCCTAGAGAGGCTCACACCTTGAAATACGTATCTGTACCTAAAGAATAAAATCAAAGCACAGAGGAAGAAATGGCTCTCACTCTGGAGGACAACGCTAGAGTAAGAGTCGTCTCTCACCAGCAGAGAGGCATGACCTCAAACTGGAGTAACTCCCAGCCTGGCTGTCTCACAGCCTTATCATATGTCAATCTTTTCAGGGTCAGTGACTGGCGATAACATCCTAAGAATTCTCTAGTTTCCTGTCTCTGACACTTATGAATAAATATCTCCTTGTCTAACCTTGCCACGTTTATTAAGTATGTGGGCTGCAGGAAGACACATTAGAGGGTCTAAATGCTCAGTTTTGAACATAAAAAGAAAACATATCATATAAGCTAAGTAGAGTTCATTAATGCCATGACCGGACAGCTGTAATCAGATTTTCTCCTTACAATACGCTCACAATAAAATCGTTAGTTCTCCTAATAGCCTTTTATTAGCCAATCTCAAGAATCCGTCTTCCAACTTCATCTTTCAAACATATCACTTCCAGCACAAAGGTTCTCCTGAGAATAATTTTTTTTTTCTCATTTTCTCTGATATCATCCTTTCCTCGTCCTCCTCCCATTGCTTTGATCTCTACTACATCATGTTTAACAGAACCTTGCCATTTTTTTTCTGCAGGATTTTTTATGGGGGTTTTGTAGGGCTTTGACTACGGTTTTCTTTTTTCCCCCCTCCATATCTTGTCTCCAGGTTACGCTGTCCATAGGTGCGAGTTCCACTACCGTTAACGCATATCTGGATGATACACAGCCTCATTTGTAACGTAACTTGTCCCGACTAAAATCTTTCTGTGGGCTGAAGCAAAACTCAAACTTCCTTCTTCCTGGTAAAACAAAGGAAAAAAGCACCCAAACCCTGAGANCATTTGTAACGTAACTTGTCCCGACTAAAATCTTTCTGTGGGCTAAAGCAAAACTCAGACTTCCTTCTTCCTGGTAAAACAAAGGAAAAAGCACCCAAACCCTGAGGAAAGTCACACTCTGGCAGGGTCCTGAGGCAACTTCCCATTGTGCTAAATGACAGCGGCTTATTCACCCCTTGTACATCATCTGCTATCATTTATCCTAAGAAATTGGGGCAAACATCTTCATTTTAGCTTTCTGTTTGTGCAGCTCCTGCATCAACGCANCATCTGCTATCATTTATCTTAAGAAATTGGGGCAAACATCTTCATTTTAGCTTTCTGTTTGTACAGCTCCCGCATCAACATGGTCTCTGATGCGAGTACGGTAACGCAGGCGGCAGCCCAGGGCCGGGGCACATTCACCGGACCCCGGCGCGCACCGTCACTTACCCCCCCGCTCTCCGAGCGACTCTCACGGACGGCTGCCTTCGGGGGGAGGGGGGGAAAAATACGTACAACTTTATTTCTAAACGGATACTTGTGTCACCGACTCATTTACACCGGGAATGAACTCCCAGGGTTCATCCAAGCAAGCGCCGCCCAGACGCGGGGCACGGATGCAGCGGGCTCGCAGCAAACCCTTCCGAGGGGGGCTCGCACGGTGTGGGGCCGGGGGGGGGGGACACCCATGGAGCGGGGCCCGGGGTGTGACACGCGTGTCCCGGGCCGCCGCCTGCGCTCCGCCAGCGCCACCTGCCGGTGCCGGTGCCGGTGCCGGTGCCGGTGCCGGTGCCGGTGCCGGTGCCGGTGGGAGGGAGCTGCCGCACCCCCGGCTCGCTGGTTCGCCAGACCTCAGCGAAGATCAAGTGCTCAGTGACAGGCCAAAGACACCCCCCCTCTCCCCAAATAAAAAAATCCACCCAAACAAACACCACAATCATTATTATTAATTGGTCGGTCAGTGGAACAGGCTCCCCAGGGAAGCCCAGGTCACGGCACCAAGCCTGGCAGAGTTCAAGGAGCATCTGGATGACGCTCTTATTCCCATGGTTTAGTTGTAGGTATTCCTGCGAGGGACAAGGACTTGATGATTCTTACGGGTCCCTTCCACCTCGAGATATTCTATGATTCTATGAAAACACAAACTGTCCCAAAAGCCCTGAACCAGATGAGCAAGAACACTCTCCAGGGAATGTCTGTGGTCACCCCATCCCGCGTGTGCCTGGCATCCCCCTGTGCCCAGCAGTGCCAGGGCGGCTGGCTCCGCTGCCGCCTTCTCGCTCCCCAAAACAACCAGAACGAATCATAAAGTCTTTTACTGATCCCTTCCCAACCCCAAATTTAAAGGTAAAACTCCGCCTGTGGCGCAGGGGGTCTCACTCGCCCGGCACTGCTGGGCAAAGCCCATGGCCAAAGCCCCTCTCGCCCCGCTAGCCACCCAGAGAGCGCCGGCCACCCCTTCTGCTGTCGGGCAATGGGAGCACAGCCCGGGCACTGCTGCTGCACAGGGAGAGACAAGGAGCAAAAATAGGGTCACTCAATTTGCTAAGAAAACCTCTAATAAAGAAACAGACATGCAAAGTTGGGTAGTAACATTAGTAAAGTATCATATATATATATATATATAGTCACCCTGTAAGCAGTCAAATGCAGCCCAATAGCTGCTATGTGTCTGATTTTTAAAAATGCAATATTAATTATGCTTACCAATGTGCTCTAATTGAAATACGGTCGTTACAAATTGCTCAAATAAAAAATGCCAGTTAAAAAACTTAATCCAAACAGAATAATTCAGTGTAATGCCTTTATCTTGAAAAGTAAAATGTAATTTTCAATTTTATACATTAAGTTATAATTTAGAATGACAGGAAAGGTTTCTTCTTTTTTTTTAAAAAACAAAAAGTGCAAATCCTTAAGTACCCATTCCATTAAGTAGCAACAGCAGCAACTTAAAATCCTAAGATAATTTTATTTTCAATTTTATTACTCTTGTCTTTTGTGAATTTTTCTCTTCTCTCGGAGGCTTTATTACTACCAGAGTCTCAATGCAGATTTTATTTGAAATCAATTTTTAGGTAAGTACTCCAACTTTCATGCTTGATTTCTCTGCATCTGGTAGGAAAAAAAGGATCCGATTGCTGCAGTATGAATGAGCAGTAGTAGCACTCTTCTGCGCTTCTCTCTCACACAACAAGCACATACCGGTGACAGAGTAAAACTTAATCAGTCAGCCCTTTCATTACCCAGCAGTAATTGCAGCATTTATTCTAACACTTAAAACTCAACAACCACCACATCACCCAAAACCGCAAGTCCCATTGGGATTTAAAAGCATAATAAGTATTCTGAACATCATTAACATATTATAATATGAATTGTACTCTTACTGTTCTTCAGTATATAGTATTTTTAATAATCACTGCAAGCAATGAAGAGTAAGTGCATTTTAAACAGCAGCACTGAGAACTCTCTGAGTTTAATGTTGTACGTTGGGATGATTTTTACCCTGTGTTTAAGCCTGCAACAGGATAGCATTCTGGTCAGCACAGTTTGGGTACATTACTTTAGTTCTTTCCCAGGCCGGACGCTTTCACTTGGCTGAAGTATTGTCCCCCAGCGTAGTCTGGCAAAGCTCTTTGCACTGCCACTCAGTGCTCAACGAGACACGGAGCCACCAGCTGAGGACAGCCCCTTCTGCTCGCTTCTGCTGTGAATAAGAGCGGGAAGGACATGCCGCTCATGCTTTAACTCCCTGGGCCAGGTGCGCAACCAGTGTGAATTACCGTCTCTCCAGCGCCTGCGATAGCATTAGCTCAATTAACACGAACTGAAAATTTGGCCCTGCATGTGTTTATTGGGGTGGGGTTGGGTGGTTGCTTTTATAATTCTCTTTTTAAGTCAAAGGTTCTGTTCAGCACTACATCGATGTGCACAATGCTGCAGCACGCCTGCAACATTAGGATAAATTCCAGATACGTACCTTTTACTAAAGGGGTTACCGTATTTTAAAAAAAATCAGTTGTGAAAGCTACTGGACCTCTTAAGCTGCTGGCATCAGGAAAAGCATAAGCAACACCTCCACCTGCTAACACTATTCATTTCAAATGTACAAGTGTGAGCTGTAAAATCTCAATTTGCACAAGCTGTGCTCTCAGAATTTGGGGAATGCAACACATTAGCTGTCTTACAAACCAGGTTAATTTGCTGGCAGATTACACTGGCATTTGTTTTACACCTTGCTGGTAAAAAAGGCAAAAGGGATCAAATACTGTACCTGTAGCCCAGTCAGCAACTTTGCACAGCACCAGGCGAATTTCAAATATTTTCTGAGTATCCATTTGCAGTATGCTAAATTTGTGCCAAATTGTTTATTCCAATATCCTAAAAATACTTTATCAATGCTAAGATATGTGTATGGAGAGTAAAACAAAAAAGTATGGTAAGTTTAATGGAAGCAAATTATTTAAGAATTAAAATGAGCAATAAACGTTTTATCCAGAGAACGTTTTTAAAACAAAAGTATATGTTAATTGTATGCTAAAACTTCTCTTAATTAATAACTAAACCAACACACATAAAAACGCACTTCACAACAACTGATAGTACATCAGCCAAAATTAGCTGATTACGTGGCTTTTAACAGCAGCAAGGCTGCTCTACTGATCTAAATCTGAATGCTGAACTGCTGAACCCATTTTCTGGGATAAATTTAGCTGTTCTTTCGTGTTCCACTTTTCTTTAGTACTTGGATCAGTTATGCAGTGTATAATTATACCAGTGCAGTTAGACAGCGCTTTCCATCTGAATGTCTCAACACGCTTTTCAGACTTAATTACTTTGGACTTGGAAATCCTTCATGACGTAGATACTATTAGTCAAATTTAATAGAGGATGAAACGGAGTCACAGAAGAGGGGAATACCCAGAAAAGAACTGAAATGAAGCCTCAACTTTTTGTTGCCACCTCGCGTTGGAGACATATGAAATCAAGATGCTCTTCAAGTTTAGCTTCGGGACATACCTTGCTCTTGACAACTGTAAGTAGCTCGACACCTATTTTACACATAAACCTAAGTAAAATCCCAACACTAAGTAATTCCTCATTGTCCTCGCAAGTACTTTGACCCGTATCCATTCCCAGAGGATGCCTAACACATGCCTAAAATCCCAGGGCTGGGGCACGACGCAGTGACAGCCTTCCCACTCTCTCTAAACACACAGCATCTCTTGGGACGGGGAGTTAAGCACTTACACAGAACATGAGACCGAGCTCCATTCTTTTCTCAGCATGACAGAAAACTCCCACCCTGCACCTCTGTGGGGAGAGTCCCATCATTTTGTTTTATATGAAAGACATCTTCCCCTATCAAGTTATTTTTTTAGCAGAAAATAGACAGAATTACTTTTTTTTTTCTGAAATAAATCTAGAAAACTCTCTTCAGCAGTAGTTTTTTGCTGTAGATGCCAAATTAGCTACTTAATAATAAAGAAGAAAAAGATCTACACATACTTAAAATTTTATCAAGTAAATGAACTTAATATACTAGAGAAACTGTGAAATCTCACCTGGTTTGCCCAAATTTCCTTATCAGCTGACTACCTTTGGGGCTTGGAAGGAATGGAAAATAAACCCCGCATTCTTATTTTTACACACAGTGTTTTATCACGTTTTTCACCCTGAAGGCTTCCTAAAGTGCAGCATAAACTTCAGAACTGGAGGAGCCCTCTCTGCTCAGCCCTAACAGCCGAAAACAACACCTCTCGCCACTTTAGCACCTCGGCTTATCAGGAGGACCGAAAATTGCATCTCCGGCACCTGGAGCCTTGACACCAGCTTGTCAGGACCAGGGAGCAGGGTTGGGTTTTATAGCTGTTTTTCTGGGCTGTGGGACTTTCACGCAGAGGCTGTGGCTGGAATGCAGAATAGGTGTTGTCCAGTAACAGCCATGCCCAAGCGAAGGGAAGAACTGAAAACAGCAACAGCTATTAATGTTACCCGGTGCTTGTGTTAACAAGCCCAGTGGAAAGGCAGGGCTTATTAGGTGGAATACAGGATCATGAAAAGGAAGGACACCTGTGCAGGAATGTGCGCTATTAAATGATAAATCAGTCATGCAGAAAGAAAGCCGAGAGGTAGAAAGCTTATTAGAATTTCCCAGTCATATCTTGCTTATCTGGGTCACTGTAAAGTACTCCCTACTTTGCCTGCCAAAGATCTAATTCTTCTATAATGCCTAGAAACATGTGATGAAGTGAAATAGGTAATTTTTGACATATGAGTGGCATCATGTGTTGTTCATATTATACCTATATGGTTCTGCAGTTTTACTTACAAAGAAGTACATGCAATATAAGCAAAACTAATCCAGAATACATCCTCCTTCTCACCCTGAGCAGCACTTGCCTCTTTACACCATCTCACGTTTTGCAACCAGTATGGGCTTTCACCAACACAGAACTCACTGAGGTCATAAGACCATTAGGATTCAGCAGCACAGAAGAACAGAATTGCAAGGGGAAGGTCCCCATGGGAGTTGCAGAGACTCCTCCAGCACGTGTTTCCACAAACCAGGAATCCTCCTCCTTAGATACAACCATACAACAACAACATAAACGTTTAAAGGAACAATTTCATCGCAATGTTCTCAGGCAAGCACAGACAACAATTTCCTCTAACAGTTCTAGTTAAGAGTTAGGGATAGCTCTGATGCCTGAATAGAAGAGAAAGCATTGATGCCTTCAGGATGCTGTTAAAGCTGTGTAAAGAAAGCCATCTCAAAGCCCTGTAGTGAGTGTATAACCAGAGCTCCAGGTCTGGCTTTGTCTTTGCTATTACTGTTTATAGCAAGTGCAGATGGTTAACTACCAATCATTTGGATCCCTGGATTAACATTTAAATGCATTTAAATGCCTTAATATAACAGCATCACAAGAATCCATGAAGAGGTATGAGAAAACTGAGTATACTGATAGATGCCCTTAATTTAGTAGCCCACAGCTTAACCTTTGACTTCTGTTGTGCATTATACATATAATATTCCTCCCTTATAGCTATACAAGTGATTGTTAGTGACAAAGATTAATCTGATTACTGGCTTCCTCAGTGTTAAGATGGAGAAGCACTGGGAGCTACATGGAGTGTTTAATGATGCATGTGGCATGCAAGAGAAACTATGTAATTTACTGGGAAAAACACTTGAGAGAAGAGTGCTCAAGTGACACATTTCTGCTCATTTTTCAAGAATAAAAAGAACAAATTAGGTTTTGTTCATTTCCTTGTGCATGCTTCTTTCCCCAACTAAGAATTCTGCAATCGAAAAATTTTTATTGCTCTAAAATATGTGCTTTAATAGTCAGGGTCATAGTAAAACAACATAAACTTGAGCTCTTTGGGCATTCTGGCCTCACATATTTGAGACTAAGGTATAGTTTGCTACAAGCATAGTGCATGGATCAAACGTTGCTAGCAGCAGTCTGTGCAAATCATGCATGCTCCAGGACCAGTGAACGTCATCTATAAAAAGCATTTCAGGTAGATACTGATATATCTCAAATTGTTCACACACTTCTGAGTGCTAAAGATACTTCTGAGTGCAAAGAGCACAGTGATAAAACAAAAACAGTGTGTTTGAACCCTATGTGAATGCTAGAATGAAAATATCTGTGGAGACCATGGTGGAAGGCAGCTGATAACCGAGCCGTCCTGCAGGACTCTGCCCACAGACTCTACAAAATGAGCTGTGGGACCCACGGGAACTCACAGAGCATCCTTCAAGCCTGTCCAATTAGACCAGTCTGCAAGGACTTTAACGGAGTGTCTCATCTTTTAAAGGAGCGAACAGAACCTCAGGTAGTATAAATTACTCTTGTCACTTCAATTCCACCACCTATTTAAACCAATTTACACCATTTGCCTTAGTGAGAAAAGCAGAAATTGACCCGGGAATAGGTATTACGCTGTATTTGCAGATTAAAACCTCTTATTCTCATGAAAGAATTGTGCCTGCAATGCGTAACCCATTTTGTCTCTGATCAAGCTTGGGCAGCCTGCAACAGCTGTAATTTTTAAATATGTAATAGCACTAATCACCATGAAAACCCAAAGTGTATAAGCAACCATCGCAGAGTTAGGAGACAACAGATACTTCCTATTCTAAGTAACCGTTTTGTTTAAATACAATATTACCTTGGCAAAAGGAAGCTCTTCTGGGATTCACTTTAAAGCAATTAATACCTGGCTTTTATATTTACAAATGGAGGAAATGGAAATTTCCATTGCAGAGAAGTCATGTCTTCTAATGCCCACTCAATGCTATTTCTGCGAGTACCCATTGCAGATCTATGGAAGCTCTATTATTCAAGCATTAAGTCTTGCTTGCTAGGATAAGTGTGATGAAGTGTTATCACAAGTATATCATCTACTTTCAGGAATACTACCTTCCAAAACCTCAATTATTTGTTTTTAAAGAAAAAAAAAAAAGAAAGCAAATGAATACAAATTGAAAAGGCAGAGAAGATATTTCCAAATGTTCTGAATTTTGAATGAAAACTCTGACTGCTATTTCAGTAGAAAATTAATGCCCTAATCCTGAAGCACAGGCTAATTGTATAATGGACATACCATAGTGTGATTTGTTTGGAATGGTGGGTTTTTTCTGCTGATTTATTATCGATGTGCAGGCTTTCCTTTACTGACAGACCCGATAAACTTTTCATAGAAATATTTTTCTCCATGTGCCTGCACTCAACATCGCTATCACTTCACAGCAGGCGTATGGAGTAACTGATAGACTGACTATTTTAAAGAGTTCATTGTCATGTTAGATTTCACTTCAGAGTTGACCTCAAGCAGTTTCTGTGCTGAAATGCTTTGTGCGGCTGCAGTTACAGCTAGGCACTTGCTGTTAAACAGACTCCTTGTATAAACAAAAGGCAAAACACTTTGTACAGACCAGTAGTATTGGTAATAATCCTCTCCACCACTCTACTACAGAGTTTGAAGCCAGAAGGGACCACCTGAAGTGGAGCAAAAAGTTGAAAAGTTGAAAAGAGGTGAAGGCGGAGAGGAGAGGAGAGGAGAGGAGAGGAGAGGAGAGGAGAGGAGAGGAGAGGCACAAACCTGGATGCAGAGATGTACAGTCAACACTATCTCAGAGGTGACATGCCCAGAAACCTAATGCAAGAGGCTGGAGAAAGGCAGGGACAGAGCTACGGCACAGCAGCGCACACATTTTCTTAGCAGGAAAGGCAATGCTGAAGCATTCCCTCTTCCCAGCCCGACACATAAATGTACATTTTCAGTGCCCAGGAATGGCACCTTGCCAGCATGCATAAAGTGAGAGATGGAGGAGAGCCTGCCCATGAATTAAGATCAGTAAGGAGGAGAAAGCATATCAGAAGCTGGGAAGCAGAAGTACGTGTTGAGTACTCCTTAACATCCTAGATGTAGAGGCTTTTTGTCCACTTATTCACCACTATCTGCACTCTTTGAATTATCTTCCACAAGTTGGTTGTTTGGGGTTTTTTTAAATAAAATAAAAAAATCAGGCATTTACTGTGCATAAATCACCATTTTAACATACAATGTAAAAGTTTACCATACATTAGTCCTATATCTATGTGTTTTCTGAATTTCACAAGTATTTCTTGTGGTACATATACCAGTGTTGTATATTGCATCAAACTGGAAACTGCTGTTGAACTGCCTTGACCTCTATATCCTTTGTGGAGACACTGATTTTCTGAACACAGCTCCTTCTCCCCAGTTCACTTCATTTCATTCTTTTCCTGGAGGAACAAATTTATATTGGGTCATACTGACTCCAAAGGACCATGCTAAATCCAGTCTGAAGTAAAACCTTTAAATTGCAGATATTGTAAATGTAAGACATCAGTCAACTCCTTTGATCTACTGATCTGCTTCTAGTGCACCATCAGCAACTGAATACGTGATCGTGATCACCATTTCTGCATGACTGGTGGACTGGTATCAGGTTTACCAAGTCATTTTGTTCATTTTTATGAATTTTGAAAATACATTAGCGCTCTTCCAGACTTCCGCAATCTCTCCATTATCTAAACATATATTAAAAATAAATACCACTGGACCAGATGTTTTTTTCTGCTTATTCTTAGGGTTCCTTAAAACATATGTGTATGTTCTTTTCAAGATATTTATGCTTTATATTGTTATTCATCCCTCTACTTAAGTCACTAATTAGTATTTTATTGCTTTCCTATCAGAGGAGTATATTGTTTCCTTCTCTGAATCATACAGCGGCTATTTTGATTGATTAATGTTGATAGTTTAATTTCTGTTGCCAATATTCTGAAGACCTGCATTCAACCTACAAAGCTGTTACAGCTTAGTCAGTGAGTGGCCAAAAATTCAAGAATCATGTATCTAGGAGGAGATCAGGCAAGAGAGAAACTGAATCTATATCCTAAGGCACCTTTGGCAACCGAGACACACATTATACAGTCAGCTAAGCAATGTCAGGGAGGACAAAAGGTGAATTCTCTTAAGCCCATACACAGGTTGTTTTTTTCTTCCTGAAATTTTGCAGCATGCAGTGTGAAGGGATTCTTATGATGAGCAGGTGGGAGTCTCCTGGGCTGCTCTCCCAAAATCCAGCTCCAAAATTCTGCCTGGCAACCCTTGCAGCACGGGCAGTTTGCTGAGGGTTTAACTTGCACCGTGCTCTCTCCCACATCTGCAGTGCCTTATTTTTCAAGTCTTCTGTATTGATATTGTCCTCTTAATTGCAACATGTTTTGTTTGTACCTTTCACCAGTTATTTTTCTTCTGGGTTATAAAGAAACAAAAAAAAACCCGCAAACACAGGTCTTCTACGTCTTGTATTCTGGAGTTTCTGATGGAAGGATCTTGCTGACAAGAAACGAGATTTTTTGTCAGTTATCTGTATTACGCTATCATCTGGAGATCCCCAAACACTTTCAGTCTAAGCCAGAACAAACACATGGCACTGTGAACAAATGGAATGACACTGCCTACTGTGAGGAGCTTACTGACTCAAAAAGGATGGAAAAAGAAATATAATTGCACCATTTTGTGGTAGCATAAAGTGATTAAGTCAATTGGCTTAGTCATGAAACACAAGATGTCTGGCAGAAAAGCAACTTAAAGCTGATCTTCCAAGGTCTTCTCCAAAAGGCTGGTGTTCCTCTACACCTTTAGTCTTTAGTCATTGATATTCAGAGTCCTATGATTATTTCCAGTATTGTGTTGAAGTTAACTTTTTTGAATTAGAACAGTGAATTGATTACAATATCTCAGAAATGATCCTTCCTTCTGCTGGTAGGGCACATTGCTGAGGGTCCCTCATCAAGTGCCTTTACAAATAAAGGTGTCCAGGGTCCTCATTCCTGATACAGTAATTACAGCTTAGAAAGGCTGGAAAACAATTTCATAGACTTTAAGGATCATATGATGGCAAAAAAGAAAAAGTAATTTTATATTAAAAACCTAGAAGAAGTAATAGCTGCTGTTTTCATCTGCCAATTTATTCCAGCTATCTGAAGTAGGAATGCTATCTTTAACTTACATCAATCCTTCCTAGATACATTCACCACTGAAAACTTAACAAGAAAATTAATTAAACTGAAACAAGCAGACAAATTAAAAAGACTCACTAAATTCACTAGAACAGCTGATGAGGCCATCACCAAACAGAAGATAGTAATGAAGAAATATTTCTTGCAAAAATATCCATCATCCTGAAATTGCTCTGTGAAAAAAAAAACCACTGATGGTTTTCTTCTGAAGCATTTATTACTAATTTCAACATGATTAAAGAAAAAAAAAAAAGTGTTTCCCTGTTCCTTTCCAATAAAAGTGATTACTCAAAAGGAAGGGCAAAACGGGACAGTGCAAGGGCATACTTCAGGCAAAGCAGTCTTTTAGCACATCTAGTACTTTGAGATACCTGCCTAATTGAGGGTAAAATGTAGTAAAGTGACCAGATCCTCAATGCTAGAAAATAAGATGACAAAATACAGCACTTTTAATTTGGGGCTACTGCAATAAATTAAAATAACCTTACTTTGAGTCTTCCCACTGAAAAAAATAAAATTAACATCATCATTAAGGATCTGGATCCTTCGCTTGTCTCTCTTTACAGCTCAAGGCACTTTTGCTGTCCTCTGTTGTTGGGAAGTGGGAGAGCAGATCCATCCCCTGCCAGTGGGAACAGCCCATGAGAGCTTGGCAGCAGTGTCAAGCAGCATCCCTAATACCCTGCCAGCTAAGTGGGGATGACAGCACCTGCCTATCTCACAGTCGTTTGGGAAGACAGATATAATAGAGAGGCTAAAATACACAGAAATTTTAAATTCCAACCAACCTTGGGAAATTAATTCCCAGATGAAAAGATTTTAGTTCCAAGATATTTTCCTTATGCTCAGTTTAAATCTCAGCTTTGTGATTCCATTCCCCTTGCTCCAGTCACACCCCATGGCGTTACCCTGAACACATCTGCCGTTTTCACAAGGGCAATGCAATATTCCCCAAAATCTTAACCCCTCCCTGAAAATACATTTTATCTCCAGTACTTTGCATAGACTTTTTTAATCCTCTGCTCTGAAACCAACTCCTTCTCACTTAACATCATTAGTCTATTCTCAGGTTTTACTTAGAGTTCTTTCCAATCTCTCAATATTTTAGTATGTCTCTATATAATGTGTGTCCTTTAAAGAAGTGCATCAGTGGTGTGATTCCACTAATAGTGCTAAACATGTTTTTTATGTGTTTTTTGTATTAGTATTATTATTATTACTATTATTAATAAGAATAATTATACGAGGAGTCTTTTTCTCTGTCAGCATTACCTGGACTTCACCTTCCTACACTGTAATTCAGAATATTAATCATTGCATTTATGAACCTACATTTTCCTGAGCAGAGCCTCCTCTTTTTTTTTTTTATTTATGCATTTTGTTCTGTCAAGTTTCTTTCTGCCCCTCTGTGGTTTTGTACCTTCAGTGGTATTTGAAACCAAGCTTTGAATCACATGCAAATTTAATGAACGTGCTGACTGCCTCCTTCTTCCAGATCATTAATGGTGATGTTAATCCAGGCCAAACTTAAAATCTCCCCCGTGGTACTTCATTAGACACCTCTCCACAGTTTAACATACCTGGCCAAATTTACTCTCATTGTAAGCAAAGGATAATTTCAATGAATTTTAAAAACTTGCACCAAGGTATGCAAGCAATGGATCTGGCCCGTTACCTTTCATCATTAGCCTTTGTTTGTAGACTTGTACTCATTTTACAATGGCGTGAAAATTCGTAGAACCAGTTGTAATTAATTTTGCAGCTAAGACTTCATGCAACAGTATCCAATGTATCACTGAATTAAGTGCACTATTGTTCCTGTTGCTGCTATCAGTTTCACTAAAAAAAAAAGAAGACCACTCATAAGAGGTTTTCCTTTCTGTTAGGAATTATGATTATAAGACTTGGTCAAACTTATCTCATTCCAAGCACAGCAAACCTGCGGCTATGCAGGTCTTTGACTATGGCTGTGCAACTCTACAGCATTTCTGTTGACTTTAGGTGATGTGACATTCTACATTACTACAAAATCATTAAAAAAAAAAAAAAAAGGAATGAAAGACACTTGGCTGACTAACCCAGTCTTCTATGCATCTGCCATGCACCACTGAAATTGGGAAGCAATATTACGCCAGTACTGATGATGGAAGAGCAAAGCCACACAGAGAATGGACGGAAGCATGCAGGACATTTTATAGTCCAAAGGGATAGTTGCAGCCCAAATAGCAGACAAATAAACTCCCTAAATGGGAGGTACTTAAGCACTTCATAATGGATCTACACACTGCATGCAAAACTGCCATGGGATGACGGGATTCATTCTTTCCAAGCTCAACTATTACCGATGTCACTGCCACCAGCAGTAGACTGCTGAGTGCAAGTGGAGGGTCATAAGCCCAGGCCCACCTAAAGAGACCCAGACTCACCTCCCTGCCTGGGGAGTACCCTAGACAATGAACTAAAAGCTGCTCACTGTCAGAGGGGGATGAGAACAAAGGTATACTCCTCAGGGGACTAGAACACCTCTCATATGAAGACAGTCTGAGAGCTGGGGTTGTTCAGCCTGGAGAAGAAAAGGCTCTGGGGAGACCT